>JANHMN010000003.1:94705886-94723058 GCA_030674055.1 Rhabdomys pumilio | reverse complement strand
TTCATAACTACTGTTCTTTACATTAGTATGCTCTACAGTGATTCCACTTCCACTTCCCCCAAACTCACCTCTAAAGACTCGCAGCATCTTCTTCAGATCCGGGGCTCGAAACAAACTTTTCAGCTTGGTGGGGAGAGCTTGGGGCTTCCTCAGGGTCCAGAACTCACTCCTAGTGAGGACAGACCTTATGAGAGCTTCAGGGTGCTGACTCTGTCTCCCCAACCCTCAGACCCATTGATAAACTTCAACACTTTTTTCTTAGGAAAGGTAGCATCTGCAAGGAGCCCTGCCCTGGACCAGAAGACCTGGACTAGAAACTAGCTGTTCACTGTCTCCATACATGTCAGTAAACGTTAGTACAGCCTCGTTTAGTTTCTTTTCCATTGTAACTTCTATAACATACAATGGCTTTCCCTTTTCTATCTGTGTCCTAAGGACAGACACGTAAAAATTGTTAGTGCTGAGCATGAACGGACACCAGGAGGTGCTGGAGATGCCCACAGTGATCAGGAACTGGGCAGTCACACTAAAGAATACCTAGAGCTTGCTTCTATAGGTCCATTATCTAAGAGGTCTGAAGGGTCTGTGGGCAACTTAAGATGTCACCTCTGTGGATGACTTTGTAGATTTGATTACTGAAGAGACCTTGTTCTATCCCAGGGCAAAAACCATTTCCCCTCATGACTCAGGTCTGGTTTTTTTTTTTTTTTTCTTTTCTGGAACTGACATATAAGGAAATCTGAGCATGGGGCAGCAAGATTGGAGAGCCAGGGGAGGAAGGGAAAGTTCACAGTCAGCATCTGGAAAGCTGGTTCTCAAGCCTTGGCAATACATGGATGGTGATTTCCCTCCAAGACACACAGCCAAGAACAGGAAAACCAGTGTCAAAGGCAGGTAAAGAGGTTTGTGAAAAAGCATCATGTCTCCTGTTAACGTTCTTACCATACCAATTCTACTACCATGGATGCTAGCCTGCTCCCTTATTCTGAGATCCCTAAATTCACATACAACTCAATATACCAGTCTCAAACCTCTCTGGCCTGTAACTTTCCCCCTTTTCCCACAGGATTATTCTACAGGAGCCAAGAACTTTTGGAAAGCTCAAAGGAATTAACTAATATTCTCACATACCTTTTTGTGACATCACCCACATCCTAGGAAGGAAAAAAGACAGATTAAGAATCATGCCTTCTTCCACCTTTACCATGTAGTGACCAGAAACAAACAAACAAAGGCCCAAGAGCTACCCAAAGTAGAGAGGAGAACTCGGAGCAAGCCAGATACAGCCTGCATCGTGCCTGCCTGTGACACTAGCACTTGGGACGTTAAGGCAAAGCAGACTGGAAGTTTGAGGCCTACCTGGGTTTTAAGCAAGAATTCATTTCAAAAGAAGTAAACACAAAACTCCCAAACAATTCCACCTCAGAGCAAAGTTCCTAATGACCCATGTACAAATTCGGGTAAGTTTCTTTATTTTTATAACTGTGGGTTGTTTGGTGGGTTTCTTTTTTTTGGGGGTGTTCTTTTTGGGGGGCAATATTTGGGATTGAAACCAAGGTTTTATGTAGATAAATGCCCTACCACTGAGCTATCTCTCTCTCTCTCTTTTTTTTTTTTTTTTTGGTTTTTCGGGACAGGGTTTCTCTGTGTAGCCTTGGCTGTCCTGGAACTCACTCTGTAGACCAGGCTGGCCTCGAACTCAGAAATCTGCCTGCCTCTGTCTCACAAGAGCTGGGATTAAAGGAGTGCGCCAGGGCGAGCTATCTATCTCCTTATCCTTGTGTTTGAAATGTGAATGTATGTTTGTCATGTGTTCCACCTGTGATTTAGCATGCAGTACCTGGCCCTGCAGTTATGATAGACTAACTTCTACCCTCGAGACAGATACAGGTTTTATTTTATTTTTTGAGGTTTTTTTTTGTTTTTTGGTTTTTTTTTGAGACAAGGTTTCTCAGGCTGTCCTAGAACTCGATCCATAGACTTCATGGCTGGCCTCAAATTCGTGAGATTCAGCCTGCCTCTACCTCGAGTGTGCTGGAATTTAAGGAGTATGCCACCACCTGGCTTTGAGACAGTCATAGATTATTTTAAACATGGTTCTCTCTCAAACGTCATCCCTTAGATGGTGTATGTGTGCAAAAGCAGACAGTATCAGTTGCTACAGCACACTAGGGGGGATTGCACTAAAGAGAGGACAAGCAGAAAAAGGCTGGTAAGTGCCACTCTAACTTGATTTTGACAGGTGTTTTCCCTGATAAAACTGAAACAACAGCAGCAGAGACCTAAGCTGCCAGGTGAACACAAGTTTTCATCTGGGGCTGGCACGACATAGGGCAATGTTGAAGGGTATGCACCATCTAGGGCAGTACCACGTACCTAGTAGTGGGAAGGGAGCCAGGAATTGGGGAAATTCCCTACAAGACACAGAAGAGTCCCTCACAGCTAAGCTTTATCTGTAGCAGAACATGAAGGCTCCCGCAGAGCAATGCTGAATACGACAGACCTCCACAATTCCAGATAAACTGGGCTACTCTCTTCCGGGAAGGAGTAACAATGGGGCTTCCCTTAGCATTTGCATCTGAACCGTTTGACTTTGACCTTTGGCCTCCTCACAGCACAATACCTGCAGCAGCTCCGCGGCAGAGCCCCGGCACCGGTGCTCCAGGTCAGAGATGAGGTCTTTCAGTGACTGGCTCTGGTGGATCAGGTCACCCTCCGCCTTTTCTATGATGCTCAGCCCCTTCCTCTCTTCCACTTCCAGTTTCTTTAGTTCCCGTTGCTCCTCCCTGTCTAGGATGCTGCGGAGCTGGTTAAACTCTGCCTGGATCCGGTGTCTCTCAGGCTCCACCTGACTCTTCAGTACCAGAGAAAAAACAGGCTGTTGGTTGCTGGACCAAAGGTTCTCCCTGGGGGAGGAGGGGACAGGAAACAGCTGCATACTGCTTTCCTGGGCCTGCCGGTCTGAGAGTGGAGGGACACAAGCCTGTAGGACCAGTTCTCAGGCCGTAAGCCTGAGGCTCTCTATCTAAAGTTCAGAGATATGTTAGTCTTGGGTGAGTTTAGACTCCAGGAAGCTCATCTACCCACTTAGGCATCTAAATCAGCATCTGCTTCTAATTCTGAGCCCTGAGAGGAATAACTGGCTCACAAGTAAATATCATTTTCAGGAGGTCAAGGTAGAAATAGAGTAAGATTCAGAATTACAAATTATGGGTCACATCAAACTGACTGGCCTTTCTTTCTTTCTTTCTTTCTTTTTGAGACAGGGTTTCTCTGTGTAACTCAGCAACAAACTAGACAAACTTGGGTAAAGATGGCCTTGAATGCATAGAGATCTGCCTTAACTTGTCTTCCAGGTGTTAGAATTAAAGGTGTGTATCCCTAAGTCTGGGAATTCTTTTTCTTACAATTGCCTAAAAAATCTGGGAGGACCTGGAGAGATGGCTCAGATGATAAGAGCACCTGTTGCTCTTACAGAGGACCCAAATTTGGTTTCCAGCATTCAATTCAATGGTGGTTCATAGTTGTCTGTAAATCCAGAATAGGGAACTTCTGGCCTCCTTAATCACCAGACATACTTATGGTTCACAACAATGCATGTAGGTAAAACAACCATAAGCATAAACTAAAATGTAATTTTTAAAAAGCAGAAAAAAACAAAACAAAAAACCCAACAACAACAAAAAAACCAAAACCCCAACCAACCAAAACAAACAAACGAACAAACAAAACCAACACGAGATTTCATTGACATGTTTGTTACCTAACTTCCATCTCAATTTCCCTACACAAGGAAAGGATCAGATCTAGGGAAGCAAGTCTGTCAAGAAGGAGGAGACACTGGGCCATCCTAGTCTAAGTTAGTCCCATGCTCCCTTTCATGAGAATCCCTTACCTTCCAGGAATCCCTCTTCTCTTGAATAAGAGCTTTTAGCTTCTCAGCTTCCTGCTGCTCCCTCCTCAGCTTCTTCAGAGACTCCTGGAACATGTCCTGGAAGAAACATACCAGGTTAAAGAGGGGCCAGCCTCAAACTGTCTTACTACCTAGACATAGAACAAACTAGACAGAGATGTTGCTGACCCCAGGGGAATCCTGCCTTGGCTTCCAAGTACCTTCTCTATACAGGGAATATGAACAAAAGATCAGACAATCTTGTACAGCAAACAGGCAAGACTGGCAAGAAAATATTATTGACCAGGGAGCTACTTTCTAGGGTCAACTTCCAGGTAATCCTGAGTTCTATAAAGAAATTTGGGCTTTAACACTTCAGTTGGTGGAGTGTTTGCCTAGCATGCAAGAAATACTGGACACAGCCGAGCCATATGCATTTAATCCCAGCACTTGGGAGGCAGAGGCAGGTGGATTTCTGAGTTGGAGGCCAGCCTGGTCTACAGAGTGAGTTCCAGGACAGTCAGGACTACACAGAGAAACCCTGTCTCAAAAAGTAAAAAAAAAAAACAAACAAAAAACAAAAGAAACACTGGACACTGGTAATCACAGAATTCTGGACATGAAGGCAGTAGAATCAGAAGTCCAAGGTCGTCATTAGCTATAGTCAGTTTGAATCCATACTGGAGTATACGGGACCTTATTTTTAAAAGAAGAAAACAAAGCCGGGCAGTGGTAGTGCACACCTTTAATCCCAGCACTTGAGAAGCAGAGGCAGGCAGATCTCTGAGTTCGAGGCCAGACTGGGCTACAACAAAATTTTCTCTTGCAACTCTTTCGGAAATGGAAAGCAAATCAACTATAAAGCAATCAATCAGAGGAGAACATGAAGGAAGGGTGAGCTCAGTACCTACCTGGTACTCCTGGGCCACCTCCTCCATGAGGAATGTGTGATGACCATGGTGCTCCTGAGATCGCTCACAAAGCCAGCAAATTAACTTCCCATCCTCCTTGCAAAAGAGCTGGAGCTTCTCTCCATGAAGTGCACAAAAAATGACCTCGAGCTGTTTTCCGGGACCCAAAGCAACCTCTCTAAGCCTCTTCACTATGGCGGCGAGGTGCCGATTAGGACGGAGGTTCCCAGGCTGGTAGGTGGTCCGGCACACAGGACAGCTGCTCCTCCCTTCTTGACTCAGCTCCGAATTATCACTATTTCCTATGATGCAGGCCTGGCAGAAGCTATGGCCACAATCTATGCTCAGGGGTTCTGTCAGGAGCTCCAAGCAGATAGGGCAGGTGACTTCATCTCGGATGTCCACCAGGACTGCTGAAGTCATTGTAGCCACTCCTTGTCTCCTACCTTCTCAGCTCAATTATAGAATCCTAGGTAGAAAGAAAGAAAGAAAAAAAAAAAAAAAAAAAAAAGGCACAGGCTAAGGAAGGAGAAAGGAATGGATACTCCTGCCCCAACTCCAACACCTTACCTCAGCTCACACCTAATACCAGCTTGCCCTCTTGTTACAAAGCTTATCGTTTCCTTTGCCTCCTATTGGATAGAAAGATAAATGGGGACTCTGGAGCGACCTAGTGTGACTTGCATTTGACAGGCCTTTTTTCAGTCCACCTGAGCATATTTTCAGCATTCATAGCTGAGCCAGGACTTTTGGATTTGCAAGTGAGACCCTCCATTCTGGCATCTGCACCAATGACCTCTTCAACATTGTCTTTCATAAGGCAAGCACTCTGGCGAGCACTCACTAGCTTTGTTTTTCTTATCAGCACCTACTTTTCTTGGATGCTCTCAATTCCCTCACGGAAATGGTAAGCTCTGAGAGATCAGAGACTAACTGCTGTGGGTACAATCATGTGTCCACAGCAGTTAGCATGAGACCTGGGTGAATGAAAAGCCAAAAGCCTCCTTTAGCTGATGAGTCATCCTTTCTCATGAGCTTTTTCACCTTGGGCTATCATTCCTTCAGGCCTGGTCTCCAGGATCACGGGTGTCAGAGCTTGTGGACACCTCATTCACTCCCCAAGTACCCTAGGGCATCAACTCACCCCACCCCTACCCTTTCTTTGGTTCTGGGGATCCAACCCAGGGCTTTGTGCAAGCACCCTACCAACTGAGTCACATATCCCAACTTCTTAGCATATTATTCCCAAAATTGGTTTGGTAATGAAATTTTTTTTTTTTTTTTTGAGACAGGGTTTCTCTGTGTGGCCCGGGCTGTCCTGGAACTCACTCTGTAGACCAGGCTGGCCTCGAACTCAGAAATCCGCCTGCCTCTGCCTCCCAAGTGCTGGGATTAAAGGCATGCGCCACCACCGCTCGGCTGGTAATGCAATTTTTAAAAGTTAGGCATGGAGTTTGTCCATAATAACTTCGTTTGAGAACTTCCCATGCCCTGTGGTTTGCTGTGTTTCGGACTCTGCCCCAGTTAATTTTCACCAAAACTCTGGAATCCACACATTGCACTGCTCTGTCTAAGCTATATATTAAAAACGTTAAAGCTCCGAGGCTAAGTAAACAGGCTCGGGGCACAGTGTCCACTTTTCAGATCCTGTACTGAAACATACAATATACCTGTAACACCTATTTGTCTCAAATGGCTGATGAAATAAATGTCCCTTTGGTGTGTTGGTAGCTCAGGCCTGTAATCGCAGCACTAGGGAAGAGGGTTGGAAGCAAGAGAATGGTTAGCTAAAGGGTAGCTTGGGCTATAGAAGGATACATCTAAAAAAAGAGAAAAGAAAAGTAGATTTTTACATACATACTTATATAATACATAAATTCAATGCTCCAGATCTCAGCCAACTCATTTATAATAAATCATCACCTCACTGTCCCCGGTCGCCTCCTCCAGAAGTGACACAAGAAAGTGACGGGGCGGTGGGCACCCACAGAGAAGGTCCGCAGATGAAGAGCACCCGGTAAACAAACTTCCCTAGAGCACGTCCAGAAGCCTTTAATTCCGAGGGCCAGAAATCCTGGCTAGGGCCTGTTTCTAACTCCGCCCAGCTAGCCTCGGCTTCCTCAGGAGAGGCCCCGGGGCTCCTAGCTCCGACTGGTTGCAACCGGTGTAGACCAGGGCGGGGCAGGTAGGGTAGCTCATCTCCTAACTAAGTCGGGCCTGCTTGGGAGGGCTGGGGGAAAATAAATCTACTTCCTGGAGCTGGGGGAGGGGATGCTGACCTCCGAATCCATTTGGGACTCTGAACGGTAAACTCCCAGAGTAGGAGCCTTTGCCTCCAGAATCCAGGTTCAGTGCCCGTTACCCCTTTACTGCTATAGGAATACTACATACTCTTTCTAGCCGCAAAAGCGCCTCTTCAATGCGTCCCAAACTCAAGGAAACTCAAAGCTACAGTCTCGCACTCTTCTTCCACGCGTGAGTTCCAACACAACCTGTAAGGTAAGGCGGCACAGACTCTACACACCAGTGGGACAGCAACAACTGGTCAGAAAATAAGTTTGCTCACCAACCTGGATTCCGTGGCCTGGATCGGTGCCGAGGACTTGCAGCCTGGGAGTCTGCTCCCTCCAGTACCAAAGCCTGACTCCAAGCAAAAGGGGCGGGGCTGGCGGAGGAGGCGGGGCTGCCCTCTGGGTTGACTGGGACCACTCCCCCCTCCTCACCCCCCCCCCCCCCGACAGAAATGCGGAGACGCCTTAGACAAGTCTAGTCTGGGGAACAGCAAATGTTGATGGTTGATGATGCCTTTTAGGACACCATCATTATAGACTTAGGCTTTCTACAGTCATGTAAGTGTTTAATACACCTGTTCTTGCTATCAATATATTGAAATGTCTAAAGAATAAAAGGTCTAGCCATACAATTAAATGGTGACTGCATTTGATGGATCACAAAAATCTGCCAACTTTAAATTACCTGTGTGTATTTGCAGTTTTAACGCACGGAACCAAAAGACCATATATACCTTTACATTGAAGTACTTACACATTTACATATGCAGACTGAACTGGACTGTAAATTTTATTAAAGGTAGGGCTACTCTGAAAAGTAAGAGAATGCCAAACTTCCTGTCCTAGGAGACTGATATCCCACCTGATCTTAGAAGGTTGGGGAGGGGGAAAGACTTGAGGAGGAGCTGGGGATGGGGTGGGATGTGGCTCAGTAGGTGGAATGTTTGCCATACCTGCATGAGTTTGTGAACTGCATGACTCACAGTTGTAATTCAGCACTAGGAGACTGAGGCAGGAGGATTACTATAAATTTAAAACTAGCCTGGGCTACAGAGTGTTTTGCCTCGAAAAACTTAAAACACAAAATGAAAAGTCAAACCAGGAATATATGCTTGGTGTGAGGAGTGGGAAAGCATGGTCCAAGAATTCTTAAGAATCATAGAAAAGGGGCCGGGCGGTGGTGGCACACGCCTTTAATCCTAGCACTTGGGAGGCAGAGGCAGGCGGATTTCTGAGTTCTGGGGGGGAGGGGGGCAAAAATAACAACCAAACAAAAGCTCTTACAGCTTTAACATTCACCATGTATCACACTGTGCTCTTAACTGATGATCAAACAGGTGTTTAACCTTTGTCCTGCAAACTGAATCCATGTAAAAAAAAGCCTGGTGGTGGACAATTGTAATTCCAGTGCTGGGTAGGTGGGGACAGGAAGTTCCTTGTGCCTTGCTGGCCAGGTAGCCTAGATTACTGTACATTCTCAAGATCAATGAGACAAAATAAATAATTTTAAGAATGTAAGAAATTGCCGGGTAGTGGCGGTGTTAGTTGTTCTAAGAAGTCCGACCACAGCTCAGAACAGACCACTCCTGACCACACGGTTCCAAGGGGGAGGAGGAGATAGGGCAAAGGTTGGGAGAAGGTGGAAGGATAAGAGAGAAGTAGAGGCCACATGACCACATGGAGAGAGCGGAAGGGGGGAGGGGACAGAGAGGCAAGAGAGTAGGAGTAAGAGGGTAAGGGAGTAAGGGGGTAAGAGAGAGAGAGGAGGGGGCAAGCAGCCCCTTTTATAGTGGGCCAGGCCTACCTGGCGGTTGCCAGGTTACTATGGGGAGGAGCATACCTGGCTGTTGCCAGGTAACTGTGGAGGTGAAGTTTAGACAGATTACTAACAGGTGGTGCACGCCTTTAATCCCAGCACTTGGGAGGCAGAGGCAGGCAGATTTCTGAGTTCAAAGCCAGCCTGGTCTACAGAGTGAGTTCCAGGACAGCCAGGGCTACACAGAGAAACCCTGTTTCAAAAAACCAATACATATATATATTTCATACTGCATACTCTTTCTAGCCGCAAAAGCGCCTCTTCAATGCGTCCCAAACTCAAGGAAACTTCATATATATATATGAAATTGTAACATAACATTTTACATTTCATATCATACATAAAAAATATTTAAGCATTTAACAATAAGATGAATGGCATTGGAAGGATAGCTGATATTGTCCTCTAACCTACACACACACACACACACACACACACACACACACACACCAAACTCTCTTTCACACACATGTGCCCCTGCACACATTGGAACATATACACAATAAGAGTATTAAAAGTAAATGAATAACTTGCTATCTAAGCATGTTACATGTGTACAAGTCTTCAAACTAACTTTCTGTGTATGATGTGAAATGTTATGTTACAATTTCAATTTTTTTTTTTTTTTGGTTTTTCGAGAATGGGTTTCTCTGTGTAGCCCTGGCTGTCCTGGAACTCACTCTGTAGATCAGGCTGACCTCGAATTCAGAAATCCGCCTGCCTCTGCCTCCCAGTGCTGGGATTAAAGGCGTGGCTATCTCTACCTTAATTTTTGATAGGGTGTTCCTCCCTCAACCTAAACTGGATAGATTGGCTGCCCAGAGACTCTGGTATCCTGTGTCCACCTCCCCAGCTTTAGAGTTACAAGTCCACACCCACCTACACATACTTTGCTTTTTAACACAGGTACTGGGAATCCAAACTCAGGTCTTTGCTTATACTGGAGACATTCTACTCACTGAACCATCTTCCTTAGTCCCACTTTCTCGATGGTTTTTGTTGTTTGTTTGTTTGTTTGAGACAAAGACTCACAATGCATCCCTGGCTGGCTCAGAACTCTCTATATAGACCAGACCTTAGACTCAAAGTGATTGCCTGCTTCTGTAAGGACAAAATTTGAAATGTGCAGCTTGAAGCAAAAACAGAAATTCATGGTCAACAAAGACCACTGATAACTTGGTAAAAATAGCCATAATAAAAATATTAAGTCCCTCCAGGGGCAGGGTGACCAAGAAATGAAAATGCATGCAAAGACGTGCCCAGACAAGTCCAAACAAGCCCAAGTGAGTAATGGGCTAACTAGTGTTTACCTTTCTCTCCCCCTTCTGGGAGGTCCAAGGTTTCATGGTCAAAATAACTAGTCATTCTGACAGCTCACACGTAGCCGCTTCTGCAAGTTGCTGATGTTTGAAATATCCAATAATATGTAACCACACCAAATCTTCCCCCCTTTCCCAGCCCCTACCCATAAATATCCCAAATTTCTTGGGGGCGCGGTCGAAGCCTCTATCCCCTACGTGGGATACTTTTCGACCCTAGGGCCCTTGCCATTAAACTACCTTTTGCAATTGCATCAAGAAGGTCTCTCGTGTGTCCTTGGGTGCGTGCTGATCCAATTTGAGTGAGGGTCTCTTTTTGGGGGTCTTTCACTTCTGTGCTGTGATTCAAGGTGTGTGTCACCACAACAAGCTATTCTTAGTATTGTTTTTTATTTTTATTTTATTTTTCTTAGTATTTCCTCTCTCTTCTCTCCCTCTCTTCCTTCCTTATTTTCTCCCTCTCTTCTTCTCTGTTTTTCTTTGCTTTTATCTATAATAAAACGGCTTCCTAATGATCTATCCTGAACTTTTCTGTGTGGTAAGAATTCTAGTTTCACCTAAGATCTGGGAAGAGTCCACCAGCTACACTTGGCAACATTAGAGGCAGTTCTTTTCCGTGTCTGAGACAGGATGATTCTATCTGCAATGTGTGTGTTGTGGGGGGTGGGGAGAGTGGGCAGGATGATGATGAGGGGAAGGTTAGTTAGTGCATGATACATCAGATATAGGCTAACCATGTGATACCAAAGAAGTCTTTCTTTCTTTCTTTTTTTTTTTTTTTTGGTTTTTCGAGACGGGGTTTCTCTGTGTAGCCCTGGCTGTCCTGGAACTCACTCTGTAGACCAGGCTGGCCTGGAACTCAGAAATCCGCCTGCCTCTGCCTCCCAAGTGCTGGGATTAAAGGTGTGCGCCACCACCGCCCGGCTCAAAGAAGTCTTAACAGTTTTGCCTTGACATTAAAGAATGGCAAATTATTGAAAGGATTTTGAATTAAATCAAACTTAGGATTTACACTTGAAAACTGAATCTACTACAAGTACAGAAATCTGGAAAAAATTCAAAAGAAGTAAATTTACAAATGAGTGCCTGTAAATGACATATACTCATTCATGGTAGTGTCGCTTAAGATTTGGTTGGATTTGAGATAGTTAAACCTTGAAAATGGACAGCATGATGGGTTTCTATGCTTTAAAAAGCAAGAGGGGAAAGAAAGGATGACTCCTGATATTTAGCTCTGAATGTACGAAACAAACCTGCGGAAAGATAGACAAGATTTATTTGCTAGAATATGGACAAATTAATGATTATATTATGATAAATTCTAACAGAAGTTTATTCTAAACTTTTAAAAAGGGTTTTTGTTGTGGCTAGTGTCTGGAAGAGGAGATGCAGCTGCTCAAATTCAAGCCTCTTTGAAACACAATTCCTTCCTGGTGGTCTAGTGTCAGTCTTTCAATCAATTTAGGCTTCAGAAAGAAGTCCATCCACATAACGGAGGGAAGTAAGGTTTGCGTAAGTCCACCTACTTAGATGGTAGTCTCATCATAAAAAACAAATAAACCAAGCGACAGAAAAACCAAAAAGTCACAAACATGTCAAGGTACCAAGACAAGCTGGTACCAAGATAAGATTAAGGGTTGAGCCGGGTGGCACACACCTTTAATCCCAGCACTTGGGAGGCAGAGGCAATCAGATTTCTGAGTTCCAGGCCAGCCTGGTCTACAGAGTGAGTTCCAGGACAGCCAGGGCTACACAGAGAAACCCTGTCTCGAAAAACAAAACAAAACAAAAAAAAAAGATTAAGGGTCGAAAGGATTACCAGAAACATTTAGAATAATTATCTAATTTCTTTTTCTAATTAGAAGAGCGAGCCTGAGAGGCATCTGCACCCTGGAATCTGAGGAAGCAGGACTCAGCCATTAACTAGAAAAGGCTCAAACTTGGACTCCAAGAAAAAGAAAATCCTAAGAATCTGCTGCCCTGGTCTTCTTTCCATTGTTGAATTCACATGCAGACACACATGTGACACATGCAGACACACACACACACACACACACACACACACACACACACACACACACACTGTGAGAGCCCACTTTCCAAGTACTAAGAACAAAGCAATGCCTGGCATGGTGGTACATGCTTTTATCCCAGCACTAGGAATTCAGAGACAGGTGGAGCTCTGAGTTTGAAGCCAGCCTGTTGTACAAAGTGAATTCCAAACCTGGTCTCAAAAACCAACTAACCAAACAACAAACAGAAAGAACAAAAACAGACAGTGATAGGTTTTGGTGAGGATGCTGAAAAAATGGGGCCTTCATATGTTGCTCATAGAAATGTCATATGATATAGTCACTCTGAGTTTGTATTTCTAATTGTTTCAAGATCGAACCAGGCTGGCCTTGAACTCCTGATCCTCTAGTCTTCATTTTTCAAGTGCTGGCTTGCAACGTTCCATCCAGTCTAACAAAGTGGGAATGCAAACTAGAATATCCGCTCCCTAGGAATGTTAATTGGATTCCTGTCTGTGAGATGGGTGGCAGCAGAGATGATTGCTGAAGCAGTATGACTGGAGATGAACTAATGGCTCCGCTCTAAAATTAATGTGAAATAGGTAGCATATCTCTGGATATAATGAGAAAGTCAGTTATATTCAGTGCTTTAAAAAAAAATACACAGTTGTATGGACTGGAGAGATGGCTCATTGTTAAGAGTGCCTATTGCTCTTGCTGATTGCCTGGTTCGTTTATCCATGATGACACAGAGAGACTACTGAACTAGACCAGTTCATGGGCAGAAAGAAAGGTTTACTAGGGTTCAGACTGTCAAGGCCATCTGGGGTAGGACAAAATGGAGGAAAAGCAAGCAGACTTTACAAGATGGTTAGTGGGGGGGGGGGGGGGGAGGCTGGGGGGAGATGAGGGGAGATTTTAGCTAATAAAAGATGTAGGGATTGATCCTGAACTAGGCGTCTTGACAGAGTGCTCTCTTAATCTTCTGGTGGAAGGTTAAGGAAGGCTCCTGGAAAAACAGTTGGTGTCCCAACAAAAATCTTGGTCCCCACTTGTTTACAGCTTTCTGCCTCACATAGGAAGAATCATAATGGAATTCTGTTTAAATTATCTTGTCATCATCTCAAGGATGTAGAGAGCTGTGGCAAAAAAGAAGATGTAAAGTCAACTATAGATCCATGGACTGTTTACTATGGTATAGATTTACTATGTTCATATCATTTTATTTTTTTATTTTTTTGTTTTTTTTGAGACAGGGTTTCTCTGTGTAGCTCTGGCTGTCCTGGAACTCACTCTGTAGACCAGGCTGGCCTCGAACTCAGAAATCTGCCTGCCTCTGCCTCCCAAGTGCTGGGATTAAAGGCGTGTGCCACCACCGCCCGGTTCTTCATGTCATTCTCATTTAGACAATTAAGTCTATTGACAGACAGACTTACAGTTTCATTAATAAGCAGTATATCTGGGTTTTAAGTCCACATCTCTTGGCACCTTTCACAGTTTTCTGTCTACATACACAGATTATAATGTATGCCTTCCAATATAGCTATGTATGTGGTGCAGAAAGGGCAGGACAACTAGACTTTCCACCTAAGGTTGCCATTGAGAAAGCAGCCTGGTGAGCAAGTCTCAGAGTTCAGAGTAGTTAGTGTTAGCAGGTAGAGGTAAGTATGCTATGGTTTTCTGTAGATCCTGTGTCATAGAGGAAAATAGCCAGGAACTGAGAATTCTCTCAAAGAAGAATGACTGGAAAATAGAAACAGTGCTGTCAAATTCTTTAGTTGAAATTTGTGTGGGTGTATTTGTATATTTATTTATACTAAGTCTCCGTTTTAAGTAGGTTGTCATGCTTTGAGGGGATGAGGAAAAAAAATCCTTGCAAAGTAACCTTTCCCAAAGAATACAGCTTAGATGGGAATTAAATAAGGCATATGAATGAAATAGTTACTAATAAGACAGGAAATAGAGCCAAGAATGGTGGCAGAGGCAGAGAGGCAGAGAGGCAGAGAGGCAGAGAGGCAGAGAGGCAGAGAGAGAGGCAGAATGAGAGGCAGAGAGGCAGAGAGGCAGAGAGAGAGGCAGAATGAGAGGCAGAGAGAGAGGCAGAGAGGCGGAGAGGAGGAGAGGCGGAGAGGAGGAGAGGCAGAGAGGCGGAGAGAGAGGCAGAGAGGCAGAGAGAGAGAGGCGGAGAGGCGGAGAGGGGGCGGAGAGGCGGAGAGGCAGAGGTAGAGGCAAATGGATCTCTGTCAGTTCAAGGCCAGTCTGGTCTACATAGTGAGTTCCAGGATAGCCAGAGCTACATAGTGAGATAACCCTGTCTCCAAAAAACGGGGGAGAGGGAGAAGAAGAAGAAGAAAAATAAATATATATATATATAAATATTTTTTAGATAAGAGGTGGCATAGGATCTCTAAAGATGGGTCTTTCACTATGAGCTGAGCATGCGACCATGAATGACATGATTGAGATGTGAACTGTGTTTCTAAGGATGAATTGGTCGGTTTTGAGCTAAAATTTAGGGTGAGCTGTTCACCAGCAGGCTAGGCTGCTGTTAATAATTACTGATAAGTGACTAAGTTACTAAAACACACGTCAAAGGTTATATTTATTTAACTACTAACTAAATAATACAGAAATCCAAAAATAATAGATAAAAGTAAACATTACATGTGTATGGACTTATGCGGTTGCTAAGCAACAAGAATATCATCTCAGAGGACTATAAATATTTGGTTGGGACACTTCTCTGTCTAAGAGGAATATGTTGAACCAGCATACAAATGTCAAAAACACACAGAAATAATCAAGAAAATATTAAGGAGCCAACCAAATGGTTACTGAGTAAAGTCCTGTTTAGATGGTAAACTCAGAGTAAATTATCATGGACCTCTGAGTGACTGAAACAGTAGGGGAGGAGACCACATTTGAAGAGTATGGGAGAGTAGAACGGATATTATTAGAGTTTTCTAAGAAAAGCAATCAGAGGTTGGTTTGGATGGGAAACATAGAGGGATAACTGGAAAGTGTAGATGCAAGGATGTGGTAAACGGGGTATTCAATAGATACAGAAAAGGAGTCAGCTGAGGCCAAATTGTGTGCATTTATTTAAATTCCTTGGTGATATTTGCAAACATTTGCTTAGCTCCTTCTAGTATCTGTCTTGTTCTTACTCCATAAATCACAGGATTAAGCATAGGTGGGATGACCACATAGAGGTTGGCCAGCAGGATGTGGACATAGCGTGGGATGCGTTTCCCACCAAACCTGTAGGCAAAGACAGAGAAGAGGGCTGGGATATAGAACAGCAGAATGACACAGACATGGGATCCACAAGTACTCAGGGCCTTGGACCTGGCTTCTTGGGAAGAGAGGCGGAATACCGCTCGGAGAATGTGGACATAGGAAACAGCAATGAGAATGATGTCCAGGCCTGTAGAGAGAAGAGCAGCTGCCAGCCCATACCAGACATTAATGGAAATGTCAGAACAGGACAGGCGGGCGATACCCATGTGCTCACAAAATGTGTGTGCAATGACATTGATCCGGCAGTAGTGCAGCCGTTTGAGGAGGAAGATGGATGGGAACATGATTATAAAACTGCGTGTCAGGGTAGCAGCAGCGATCTTCCCCATGACATGCCTCGTCAGAATGGTGGTGTAGCGCAGAGGAGAGCATATTGCCACATAGCGGTCAAAAGCCATGGCCAGCAGGACAGCAGAGTCAGCCACGAAGAGGAAGTGGATGAAGAACATTTGAGTCAGGCAGCCGTCAAAGGAGATGTGGCTAGAACCTAGCCAGAAGTTGGCCAGGGTCTTGGGCATGGTGGAGGTAGACAGCAGGACATCAGCACTGGCCAGCATAGACAGGAAAATGTACATGGGCTCATGGAGGCTTGGCTGGGAGAGGATGACACAGATTAGAACGCCATTGCCTACCAGGGCAGCTATGTACATGGTACAGAAGGGGATGGACAACCACACATGTAGGTGCTCCAGCCCAGGGATGCCGGTGAGGAGGCAGCCTGTCATTCGAGTGTCAGAGTTGTTCACAGCAGCCGCACTGTAAGCAGGTAAGAAGGCCATGACTGTGCAGAGCCTGTGTCAAAAAGGGAAAACATACTCAAACTTTGACCAGAGTGTAAGCAGGCTTGTAAAAAGACACAGACCTGCTCATGCTCATGGGCCCTCGAACAACTCTGCACATAAGCACAAGTTCCACACACAAGACCGCACAGATTCTGTCCAAGGTGCCCCGTTGGAGGCCTTGCTCACAGATCATCAGTTCTGTGCTCATTCAGGAGCTCTATGCAGCGGTCAGACATTCAGGAAACTACCAAGTTCAGGCATGTTGAATGGGATCTGAATGACATCACCATCTAGAACACGGAAAGCAGTCTCTAGAGCTGCAGATACACCAAGAGGTAGACATAGCACACCAACTTTCAAATAAATGATAAAAAAACCAAAAGCCATTAATAGGCCTGAGAGACAACTCAGGAGTTAAGCACACTGCTTGCTTTTGTAGAGGACCAGGGTTTGATTTCCATGCATATGATGGTTTACAGCCATTCATAACTTCACGTCCACCTCATTACAACCTTGTCTGGCCTCTGCTGGCACTCACACGCATTTTATACGTATATGCAATAAACATACATACAAAGTAAAAGTTTTAAAAAAATTAAAAGAACATCCCCAATATTTGTATTGACCGAGAAGCTTCATTAGTTTGAAAATAAATTTATGTGTGATGAAAAAACAACATTGTCTGGGCAGTGATGGCACACACCTTTCATCCCAGTACACTGGAGGCAGAGGCAGGCAGATCTGTGAGTTCGAGGCCAGAACAGCCCAGGGATTCTCAGAGAATCTCTGTCTTGACAAAAACAAAAGGTAAAACAAAGTTCTTATAGAAATTGGGATTCTGCCGGGCAG
>JANHMN010000003.1:94679185-94705786 GCA_030674055.1 Rhabdomys pumilio | reverse complement strand
AAAAAAAAAAAAAAAAAAAAAAGAAAAGAAATTGGGATTCTAAACACTGAGTTGTATTTTTTTTTTGTTTTTAATTTTTTTAAAATTTTACTTTATGTGTATGTATGTGTGCCAAGTGCACTCTGTGAGCTATGTGAGTATCTGTTGTCCATGGAGAAGATCCCCTGGGAATGGAGTTACAAATGGCTGTGAATTTCCATCTGAGTGCTAAGAATTAATGTTCCATGTTCTTTGGAAGAGCAGTCAGTGCTTTTAACTGCTAAGGTGTCTCTCCAGCTCCCGGGATTTTTTGTTTTTGTTTTTAATGTGGGTGATAGGCAGGGATCAAACTCACATTCTTACATTAGCACAGGAAACACTTTATCAACTGAGCTTCCTCCCCAGCTCCTGTTTTCCAGATTTTAAAGATGAGCATAATTTCTACTCTGTTGGCATATTTTAAATTAACTATTATTAGATAGGTGGTGGTGGCTCACACCTTTAATCCCAGCTCTAACCTGTCCCCCCCCAAAAAAAAAACCCCACTTTTATCTGTGTTGCCTTCAAAGCATCTGGCATGTCCCCAGTGCAGTGTGGTGCTACTGTCCAGCCCAGGAAGGGAGGTATATTGTTTTGCTTCTTCAGTATGATCCCCAGACTCCTGCATTGTAAGGGAACTTGTGGATTCTTCGGCCTGAATAGAAACCTGCTGACCTAGAATATAAGGGCTTGCTAGATAAATAACAGTCTCTGCTTTGGTGATCCTGACTCAGTCTAAGTTTGTGACCCCGGATGTAAGGGCTGTGCTCTCTTCCTTGCAGAGTCTGGGTGCCCTCACTTCTCTGGGCTTCACTAACTTTTCATTCTTTGTTGATTTCAGCTGCATCAGTCCCAAGCATGCTCAGACTTCAGTTGAGTCTAATGTTTCACCCTTAGCTTAGAGAGGCTGGATACAACGAAAAGACCATCTATAGTCAATAGTCTTTAACTATGTATTAGATTCCTTAAATAGTCCTAGGTCCTCTTAAATTATTTGAAGTTGCATCACTAAGACTTGAGTTACAGTTGTTTGTAAGTGCCTGACGTGGGTGACCTCGGGACCTCTGAAAGAGCAGAATGTACTCTTTGTTTGTTTGTTTTGGTAATAGTGTGCAACTTTATTTTATTATTGGATATTTTATTTACATTTCAGACATTATCCCCTTTCTCCATTCCCCCTCCCACCAAGAAACCCCCTATCCCATCCCCCCATTCTCCTGCTTCTGTGAGGATGTACTTCCACCCACCATTCCACTCCCACCTCCTGCCCTCGAATTCCCCCACACTGGGGCATCCAGCCTTCATGGGACCAAGGATCTCCTCTCCCACCTATGCCCTACAAGGCCACCCTCCCCTACATATACAGATGGAGCCATGGGTCCCTCCCTATGTGCTCCCAGGCTGGTGGTTTAGACCCTGGGAGCTCTGGTTTGTTGGTATTGTTTCTCTCCCCATGGGGCTGCAAACCCTTTCAGCTCCTTCAGTCTTCTCTCTAACTCCTCTATTGGGAACCCCATGATCAGTTCAATGGTTAGCTATGAGCATCTGCCTCTGTATATGTCAGGCTCTGGCAGAATGCACTCTTAATTGCTGAGCCATTTCTCCAGTCCTCCCCCACAAACTTTTACATGTAGTAATTACCTGTTTAGGCGCACACACACACACACACACACACACACACACACACACACACACACGTTTCTCCCTTCAAACTTGTAAGTCAGTGAATCTGCTCCCCTCTTCCTCTCTAGCACTCTGTGTGTCTTCTGGTCCCTCCATGTTCACTGTCTTGTTTAGGAAAGTCTAGACTTCTTACGCTGAAACACTTTTCTCAACCCCTGAGTGACTGAATTAGGTAACCCAACCCATTATACTCCTGTATGCGTAGTCTCTCCCTGCCTTCTGCTATCCCTCCTCCTTTCTTTTCTTTCCTCTTAGCCCACTGGCCAGTTTTCAGCTGTCTTTTATGGTACGTTCCCCGAGTCAGAACGGTGTCTTCTTCACTGATGTCTGCCTTAGAATTTCTATGTACGCTGTGTTGAGAGGAACTCAGCCAAGTTCACAGTGAGGAGAAGGCCCGTGGACCCCACAGGACGGCGGGTTGATGATCACGGTCTGTTCTGTTCTAATCTGTGCTTGCTGCCATTTGAGCTCACTTCCCACACTGTACTACTGGTCATCTTCCTCTGACGTGGGTGCTCCACCTTGTGGGTGACCTCAGCACCTGTACCAACACTCTTCTCCATCTTGATGCTGGCTCTTTCTGCTGAAGTGGAGCTCCAGAGAGCGTCCTGAGCTCCCTGCCTCTCCCTCTCTCTCTCAATCTCCGCTTCAGGAACCCACGGACCCTCACCTCACACTATGCAGCAAGTCCAGCAACCTCACTTAAATGTTCGCCAAGCAATCCTTTCTTTCAATCCCCCTCTTCATGTGCCCAACACGTTTATGTACCGATTCCTCCTTTTGTAACATCAAAGCCTCCTCTTCCTTATGGTATGTCTCCTTTACCTAAGTATTTCACTTCGAGTAGAAGCAGAATAGAGATAAATTCCTCAGGGTTAAGTAAGTAGACAACTGGTTTTATTGTCGTTCTCTTAGCTCTAGGCTTCCACTCTGTCAGCCTGAGAGCCAAAGAAAGCAGTGCGCATGCTCCCGATTTCACACTTTTCCCTGGCACCAAGGATTCCTCAGTCTGGCTTCTTGTCTGTTTCCTCTTGTGACAGCTGTTTTATATCTCATGTGTTACAAATGTAGGTAGTTACTAGGATTTCTTTGTCATCCGCTTATTCCTTGTTGATTTTTTAATCAATGTATGTTGGCCCTAAAGCTTTCCTCTCTCTTTTCTAAGTAAGCTCGTCTTACAGCACCTGGGCTCTTCTTAGTATAAATTTAATCAAACAGGCACAGCCTGATTTCTTTTGTTTTCTGTGTCCTGACTGTCCTGCTCCATCCTTACAAAAATTATTATTATTTGTATATGAATATGTGGGCACAAATATCACAGTGCCTATGTGGAGGTCAGAGGACAACTTGCAGGCGTTGGTTCTCCTCTTCCACCATGAGGTTCCTGATGATTAGCTCAGGTCTTCAGGTTTGACCAAAATCACTCTTACCCACTGAGCCACCTCACCACCCTTCTCTGTCCTTTAGTTCTCTTTCAGTTGGAATAGTTTTTCTTTCTATTTCTGCTATTCCATCCTTCACAGGACCAGCTTGGTGTCCACCTTGGTGTGCGTCCTCTCTGAATGGTCCACGGCCCCTTGGCCTCTCCTTCTGCTCTTGCTCCATGTCTAACGGTAGAACTTATATGATATTTATGATCTTCCTTAGGAGCTAAGGGTCAGCTACCCACCTGTCTCTCCATCCTCACTTGAAATGTGACCCCTGAAACTACCCTCCATACCCAGTCTCAGGAACATACAGCTCGCTCCAGCTACCTTTTACCACACCCTCCATCCCTCTCTGAAGAGCACCACTTCTGCTGTGTCTTTTCAGCCTTTGCTCTGTTTTAAGGCTTCCCTCCACCCTAGAAACCTCTTCAAGACTTACCTCCCCGTGGCACTTTCCGATTCAGTTTCCCTGTTCCACACTTCATCTGTAGCTCAGGCTTCTTAAATATATGGATTTAGTCTCTGGCTTACTCAGTGTTTATCCTCTTCTGTCCTTTGGGAGAGGTAATTCTCCTGCTTCTGTGTATCCCTCTGTTCCTCAGCTTCAGCTGCCTCTCCCAGCATCTCAGCCATGCCACTCAACACAGGTATCTAAGGAACATGCACAGGCATGGCTTTGGCATGGAGCCAAATGAAACAGAGTGTTTTTGACAAACAGGCCAAACATACTATGCGAAGGACCTGGTACTAACTCGGGCTCTTGGCTCCACTGCTGATTTTTTTCTTGTTTTTGTTTTGTTTTTTGCTGTTTTGCTTTGCTTGCTTTCCTGATTCAATGCTACTCTCTTTTTTGTCTTTAATCTTCCATCCCACTGTCCTCATGGCATTCCATGCTCAAGTTTATATATATATATATATATTATATATATATATATATATTTTTTTTTTTAAATTTATTTATTTCATGTATATGAGTACACTGTAGCTGTCTTCAGACAGGCCAGAAGAGGGCATCAGATTCCATTACAGATGGTTGTGAGCCACCATGTGGTTGCTGGGAATTGAACTCAGGACCTCTGGAAGAGCAGTCAGTGCTCTGTCAGTGCTCTTAACCACTGAACCATCTCACCAGCCCCCTCAAGTTTGTATTTTGACACAGGATAAAAAGTCAAGGAAAATTAAGAATGCCATGAGGAGAAGGACGCCCCCCCCACCAACTTCAGAGTCTGGCTGCTGTTTCATGCCCTTTGAGAGTAAAGAATTCCAATACAATTAACAAGATTTCCTAGCAAAGCTACCTACCCTAGAGATAATTCTCACTTTTTGTAGAAATACTTTCAAATAAGAATGCTAAGATATCAGTGAGCTGTGAGGATGATCTTACTCCTCTCCCAGACGTTTTCTGGAAAACAAACAAGACTATCAACTTTGGTTTACATAAAAACATTTTTGCTTCCCTTGTAATCTCTTGTTACCTTAATAGCTATGGTTTTATTTAACATATCCCAGGAAATACCCTATGATGTCAACTAAAGATTTATCAGCTTTGGAAGGCACAAATTCAGTACCTATCCAAATCTTTTTCTTTCTGTCTCTCTGTCTCTCTCTCTCTCTCTCTTTCTCTCTTATTTCGTTGCACACACACACACACACACACACACACACACACACACACACGCTGTTATACAAATAACTAAAACGCTCTCCTGAGTGCCTCTGTTTTAACTTCTGTGCTTGAATCTGTGTTAGAACACCATCCTAGTAACTAACTCCACTTCCTACTGACTGGTCCTGAAATCTTTTCCTGTGGTGAAGTCAAGACCCTCATCTTCACCTGAGTGGAGGTCCCAGTCCCCCTATCACTAACTCTCCACGTCAGTGCTCTCTTCCCCATTCCCTGACCTGAAGAACTCCTTACACTTACATGGTATGTACTGATTCTATGCACCATGGTCTTAGGGCAAAGCTTTGGGCTTCTTTGTAAGGGCTTGCCTCCCATACCTGGCTGACCAGACACACAAAAAGAAAGTGAGCTGAGCACCAGTATTCATCTCCCTCTGCATCCTGACTATAAACGCAAGGTGACCAGCTGCGACCATATACCTGAGCCAGAATAAACCCTTCTTTCCTTATGTTGCTTTGATTTGGTGTTTTATTGCATTAGCCAGACAACTAATACAGTGTTTTAAGCAAATAATGTATAAGTTCATAGGTAGTTCTGTTCTGTTTATTTAAACATTTGACTTTTTTTTTTCTTTTGAAATAGGGTCTCATGTAGCCCAGTTGTATAGTTGAGGATGACCTTAAATGTCTGATCCATCCTCCTGCCTCCATCTTCAAAGTGGAGGATTACAGAAGTATGACATTATCCCTGATTAATGAGGTACTAAGGATTGAACCTGGGACCCTGTGTGTGCTAAGCAGGTATTCTACCAACTGACATGCATTGCTAGTCAGTGCTGTTATTTTTAGTGTTATTATGTTTTCTGGTATAAGTTTTCCTTTCCTTATGATCAAAAGTCAAAGCAAATTTCTCATTATCTGCGGGAGTGGTCTACCTCTTTCCTTTCTCTTGTCTCTCTATCAGGCACTGCTTAGCTAAAGCCGAGGGCCTGTCCTGCAGCAGTTCCCTCTACGGTGTGCACCTCTCGCTTTGGACCGGCAGTGACAACACATTGACTGGGTGCTCCATTAGCGCCACCTAGTGTCCAGTTGGTGCCAGTTGCTGCTGGACTCTTCCCATCCTTCAGAATTCCCAAGTGATTTTGAGGGAAATCTTACATGGACCTTGC
This sequence comes from Rhabdomys pumilio, assembly GCA_030674055.1. Taxonomy (NCBI): domain Eukaryota; kingdom Metazoa; phylum Chordata; class Mammalia; order Rodentia; family Muridae; genus Rhabdomys; species Rhabdomys pumilio. The sequence goes on along the minus strand of JANHMN010000003.1, from coordinate 94,699,866 downwards.
TGCTTCCCAGATGAATGGTTAGATCTTCGACATAGTGTGCGGTGCAAAGAAAGTGTTTTTACATTTGTCTTGACCTGGAATAAGTTTTATTTCATCACAAGTTTGGAATGCTGGACTATGAGCAAAGCTTGAGAATTAGTTTATAATTATATGGATATTGAGAGAATTTCAGAGAGATTCTCCAGATGTTAGAAGTATGGAGACATTACTCACAATCCTGAAAAGTACTTCTGACAAAGATGGGGCATGGAGAGGGCATTCGACTTATTTGGCTTTCAGTGCATTTTTTCCAGGATTAATAATTAGATGAAGGAAACTGCATAAATACATTTATGTATTTATGTATTTACATATTTATGTATTTATTTATATACTTTTAGAATTGTATACAATATATTTTCTCATATTCCTCCTTTCCTCCTGCCTCCCACTTCATGTCTTTCTCTTAAAAAACTAAACAAAGTTCATTAAAATAATGGAGTCCTATTTATGTAGGCCATCTATTCCTGAGGATGGCCTGCCCTGGCGTGTTGTTGACATACTCCATTGAGTAACCCTGATTTTCCATCACCCAGAAGCTAGCATTTGTAAATAAGAGTTCCTTGGATGGGGTGGGACTTTCTGCTCACTTTGCCTCCTTTGTACTAGAATTTTTGTCTCTCTTGACCTTGTGCAGGTCTTGTGTGTGCTGACACAATCTCCACGAGTTTGTTTGGATGGCCCTGTTGTGGAAACATCCACAATCAGGCTGAGTGTTTTGAGGTCTCTCATTTTCTGCATGTTGTCCAGTTGTGAGTCTCCCCTGATAATTAGCATCTGCAAGAAGTTCCGTTATGAGGGCTGAGCGTTGCACTGAACTCTGCATGTGTACAGTGATTTGTCCGTGGGAGTCACTTTATTGTTATGTTCATCTAGTAGAATAATAGTAGTAGGTTTTCCTATAAGTCTAGTATCAGGTTCTTAGCCTTGTTAGTAATATCAGGTACGGGCTTCATCTCATGGAGGAGACCTCAGACCTAATGAAAAAGTAGTTCCTTAGCTCCATAACATTTGTGCCACTATTGTACCAGAGAGCATGTCTTGCAGGTAATTTGTTATTACTGCTTGTAGTGTTTGTAGCTGGGTGAGATTATTCCTTTCCTCCCACAAAATCCAGCTATACCACTCTTAGGCGTACACCTGAAGGACTCTGTATCATACCAAAGAGATACTTGCTCATCCATGTTCACTGCTGCTTTGTTCATAATAGCCAGAATTTGTAAATATCCAATATGTCCATCAACTGATGAATAGATAATGAAAACGTGGGACAGTTACGCAATGGAATATTATTTAGCTGTTAAGAGAAATGGAATTATGAAATTGGCAGGTAAATGGATGGAGTTAGAAACATCTAAGTGACAGCAACCACCATCCTGAATGATCTAACCTAAACCCGGAAAGACAAACATGTTTTCTCTTATACATAGATGTTAGTTTTTATGCCATATATGTGTGTGTGTATAAATGTATACATATATATGCATATATTAATATACATGCTGCATATTTACATACATATATACATATATAAATTATAGTGTTATAAAGGGAAATTTAAAGAAGAGAATTGAAGTGGGTGACAGATGGGAGGGTGGTGTATTTAAAAGAGGGAACAGGGAGAGACAGCTAACACTAAAGGCCTTTTGAAAAGTGTGAAAACCTACTACTGTAGAAGCTTGCTAAAATGTATACATATAAAAAAAAGAAACTTAAATGAAGTCACCATGATGAAGAAAACAATCCCCCCAACTAGAGCTATGCAATTTTTATTTACTTTTAGTTCAATGCAAATGTGCCTTTAGTATAGAATACATTCATGGTAAAATTGATAAAGTGAATATTTAAAACCCTGTTGAACAGCTCAACCTAAATCCCTAATGCAATACTTATCTATTTCCATATTCCAATTATTTTCTTTGTAAAGATGTTCATGTGTAGATAGATATATAGTCTCTGTGTGAGTATATATATGAACATGTTTCTGTGCACAGAGACTTAGTTGAGTCTCTTCTATCATTTGCTCCTTACTTCTATGGGGCTGGGTCTCCCCTTGCATTTTCTCAGTTTGGCTAGAATTGAACAAATGGCAATAATCCTCCTGTGTCTGTCCCCCTTGGAGCTGGAATTATCTGTGTGTTCAGGCTACTTGTCTTTTTATGTGGATGCTGTAGTCTGAACTCTAGTCCTCGAGCTTGAGTGGCAAATACTCTTAACCTCTGACCCCTCAGCACCATGATTCTTGTTAGCTGCTGTCACTGCACCCATCCCTAGCCTCCATGTCTACCTTTTTTTTTTTTTTTTTACCCTGCAGTCACAGACATAAATAAATGTAATAAAGTGTTATACTCCAAGGATGCTGCCAAGCTTAGAAATATGAGTGATGGTGACCAAAGAAAATAAAGCAACAGAGGCCAGAAAAAACCTGGTTGCATATCTGAAGCTCAGATGCAGCTCAGATTGAGTTGGGTTTCAAGAGGATAAGACAAAGACTGGGCTGGTTCATGCTTGTCTTCCACCTTTCAGGTTGACTTGTTGGGTTTCCAAGGTGAACATACTCTTACTATACTGATTTTCTTCTTTCTTTCTTTCTTTCTTTCTTTCTTTCTTTCTTTCTTTCTTTCTTTTTTTTTATTGGATATTATGTTTACATTTCAGATTTTATCCCCTCACCCTATTCCCCCCACCACCTAGGAACCCCCTATCCCATTCCCCCCTCCTGCTTCCAGAAGGGTGTGCCCCCACCTACCTCCCACTCTCCTCTCCCCTCCCTACCCTTGAATTCCTCCCCGATTGGTGTTCAGCCTTCATGAGATCAAGGATCTCCTTTCCCACCCATGCCTGACAAGGTCATCCTCCCCTAAGTATACAGCTGAAGACATGAGTGCCTCCCTTTGTGCTCCCAGGCTGGTGGCTTAGACCCTGGGGAGCTCTGGTTGGTTGGCACTGTTGCTCTCCTCTTGGGGCCACCAACCCTTTCAGCTGCTTCAGTCCTCTAGCTTCTTCATTGGGAACCCTTGATCAGATCAATGGGTAGCTGCGAGCATCTGCCTCTGGATATGTCAGGCTCTGGCAGACCTCTAAGGAGGCAGCTACATCAGGCTCCTGTCCTCATGCACTTCCTGACATCCCTATCGGCGTCTATCTTTGGTGACTGCACATGGGATGGGTACCAAGGTAGAATGGTCTCCAGATGGCCCCTCCTTGACTTTCTGTTCCACACTCTGTCACCATATTTGCTCCTTTGAGCATTCTGTCACTCCTTCTGAGTAGGACTGAGGCATCCACACTTGGTCTTCCTTCTTCATGAGCTTCATGTGGTCTGTTAATTGAATCTTGGCTATTTCAAGCTTTTGGGCTAATATCTGCATATCAGTGAGTGAATACCATGTGTGTTCTTTTGGGATGATATTTTCTAGTTCCATCTATTTACCTAAGAATTTCTCAAATTCATTATTTTTAATAGCTGAGTAGTACTCCATTGTGTAAATGTACAATATTTTATGTATCCATTCCTCTGTTGAAGGACATCTGGGTTCTTTCCAGCTTCTGGCTATTATAGATAAGGCTGCTATGAACACAGTGAAGCATGTGTCCTTGTTATATGTTGGAGCACCTTCTGGGTATATGCCAAGGAGTGGTATAGCTGGGTCCTCAGGTAGTGCTATGTCCGATTTTCTGAGGAACCACCAAACTGATTTCCAGAGTGGTTGTACCAGCTTGCAACCCCACAAACAATGGAGGAGTGTTCCTCTTTCTCCACATCCTCGCCAGCATCTACCATCACTTGAATTTTTTATCTTAGCCATTCTGACTGGTGTGAGGTGGTATCTCAGGGTTGTTTTGATTTGCATTTCCCTGATGACTGAGGATGTTGAGCATTTCTTAAGGTGCTTCTCGGCCATTCGAATTTCCTCAGTTGAGAATTCTTTGTTTAGCTCTGTACCCCATTTTTTGATAGGGTTAATTGGTTGTCTGGAGTCTAATTTCTTGAGTTCTTTGCATATATTGGATATTAGCCCTCTATCAGATCTAGGATTGGTAATGATCTTTTCCCAATCTGTTGGTTGCTGTTTTATCTTATTGACAGTGTCTTTTGCCTTACAGAAGCTTTGCAATTTTATGAGGTCCCATTTGTCAATTCTTGATCTTAGGGCATAAGCCATTGGTGTTCTGTTCAGGAACTTTTCTCCTGTGCCTAAGTATTCGAGGGTCTTTCCAACCTTCTCTTCTATTTGTTTCAGTGTATCTGGTTTTATGTGAAGGTCCTTTATCCACTTGGACTTGAGCTTTGTACAAGGAGGTAAGAATGGATTGATTTGCATTCTTCTACATGCTGACCTCCAGATGATCCATCACCATTTGTTGAAAATGCTGTCCTTTTTCCACTGAATGGTTTTAGCTCCTTTGTCAAAGATTAAGTGACCATAGGTGTGTGGGTTCATTTCTGGATCTTCAGTTCTATTCCATTGATCTTCCTGCCTATCTCTGTACCAATACCATGCAGTTTTTATCACTACTGCTCTGTAGTACAGTTTGAGGTCAGGGATGGTGATTCCCCCAGAAGTTTTTTTTATTGTTGAGAATGCTTCTTGCTATCCTGGGTTTTTTGTTATTCCAAATGAATTTGGAAATTGCTCTTTCTATCTCTATGAAGAATTGATTTGGAATTTTGATGGGGATTGCATTGAACCTGTAGATTGCTTTTGGCAAAATGGCCATTTTTACTAAGTTAATGCTGCCGATTCAGGAGCATGGGAGATCTTTCCATTTTCTGAGATCTTCTTTGATTTCTTTCTTCACAGACTTGAAGTTCTTGTCATACAGATCTTTCACTTGCTTGATTAGATTCACTCCAAGATATTTTATATTATTTGTGACTTGTGAAGGGTGTCATTTCCTTAATTTCTTTTTCAGCCTGCGTATCTTTTGAGTATAGGAAGGCTACTGATTTGTTTGAATTGATTTTATATCCAGCCACTTTGGTGAAGTTGTTTATCAGGTTTAAGAGTTCTCTGGTGGAAGTTTTAGGGTCACTTAAGTATACTATCATATCATCTGCAAACAGTGAAATTTTGACTTCTTCCTTTCCTATTTGTATCCCTTTGACTTCCTTCTGTTGTCTAATTGCTCTGGCTAAGTCTTTCAGTACTATATTGAATAGGTAGGGTGAGAATGGGCAGCCTTGTCTAGTCCCTGATCTTAATGGGATTGCTTCAAGTTTCTCTCCATTTAGTTTGATGTTGGCTACTGGCTTGCTGTATATTGCTTTTTACTATGTTTAGGTATGGACCTTGAATTCCTGATCTTTCTAAGACTTTTAACATGAAAGGATGTTGAATTTTGTCAAATGTTTTCTTGGCATCTAGTGAGATGATCATGTGGTTTTTTTTCTTTGAGTTTATTTATGTAGTGGATTACATTGATGGATTTCCGAATATTGAACCATCCCTGCATTCCTGGGATAAAGCCTACTTGATCATGATGGATGATTGTTTTGATGTGTTCTTGGATTTGGTTTGCGAGAATTTTATTGAGTATTTTTGCATCAATATTCATAAGTGAGATTGGTCTGTAGTTCTCTTTCTTTGTTGGATCTTTGTGAGGTTTCTGTAATTGTAGCTTCATAGAATGAACGAATAGGGTAGTGTTCCTTCTGTTTCTATTCTGTGGAATAGTTTGAAGGGAATTGGTATTAGGTCTTCCTTGAAGGTCTGATAGAATTCTGCAGTAAAACTGTCTGGTCCCGGACTTTTTTTTGGTGGGGAGACTTTTCATGACTGCTTCTATTTCTTTAGGGGTTATAGGAATGTTTAGATGGTTTATCTGCTCCTGATTTAACTTTGGTACCTGGTATCTGTCTAGAAAATTGTCCATTTCGTCCAGATTATCCAATTTTGTTGAGTATAGGCCTTTGTAGTAGGATCTGATGATTTTTTAAATTTCTTCAGTTTCTGTTGTTATGTCTCCCTTTTCAGTTCTGATTTTATTAATTTGGATACTGTCTCTGTGCCCTTTGATTAGTCTGGCTAAGCGTTTATCTGTCTTGTTGATTTTCTCAAAGAACCAGCTCCTGGTTTTGTTGATATTTTATGTTGTTCTTTCTGTTTCTACTTGGTTGATTTCAGCTCTGAGTTTGATTATTTCCTGTCTACTCCTCTTGGGTATATTTGCTTCTTTTTGTTGTAATGCTTTCAGGTGTGCTGTCAAGTTGCTAGTGTATGCTTTCTCCAGTTTTTTTTTTTTTTTTTTTTTTTTTTTTTTTTTTTTTTTTTTTTTTTAAGCACTTAGAGCTATGAGTTTTCCTCTTAGTACTGCTTTCATGGAGTCCCACAAGTTTTGGTATGATGTATCCTCCTTTTTATTAAATTCTAAAAAGTCTTTAATTTCTTTCTTTACTTCTTCCTTGACCAAGTTTTCATTGAGTAAAACACTGTTCAGTTTCCACATGTATGTGGGCTTTCCATTGTTTTTGTCATTATTAAAGACCAGCCTTAGTTAGTCCATGGTGGTCTGATAGGGTGCAAGGGATTATTTCAATCTTTTTGCATCTGTTGAGGCCTGTTTTGTGACCAGTTATATGGTCTATTTTGGAGAAGGTACCATGAGGTGCTGAGAAAAAGGTATATTCTTTTGTTTTAGGATGAAATGTTCTATAGGTATCAGTTAAATCCATTTGGTTCATAACTTCTATTAGTTTCATTGTGTCTCGGTTTAGTTTCTGTTTCCATGAGCTGTCCATTGCTGAGAGTGGGGTGTTAACGTCCCCCACTATTATTGTGTGAGGTGCAATGTATGCTTTGAGCTTTAGTAAAGTTTCTTTTATGTATGTGGGTGCCCTTGCATTTGGCGCATAGATGTTCAAATTGAGAGTTCTTCTTGATATATTTTTCCTTTGATAAGTATGTAGTGGCCTTCCTTATCTTTTTTGATTACTTCTGGTTGAAAATCAATTTTATTTGATATTAGAATTGCTACTCCTGCTTGTTTCTTGGGACCAGTTTCTTGGAAGATTGTTTTTCATCCTTTTACTCTTAGGTAGTGTCTGTCTTGTCACAGAGGTGTGTTTCCTGTATGCAACAAAATTCTGGGTCCTGTTTATGTATATCCAGTCTGATAGTCTTTTTATTGGAAAATTGAGTTCATTGATATTAAGAGATATTAAAGAAAAATGATTGTTGCTTCCTGTTATTTTTGTTATTAGAGGTGGAATTATGTTTGTGTAAGTGTCTTCTTTTGGGGTTGTTGGAAGACTATTTTCTTGCTTTTTCTTGGTTGTAGTTTCCCTCCTTGTGTTGTAGTTTCCAGTCCATTATCCTTTGAAGTGCTGGATTTGTGGCAAGATATTGTGTAAATTTGCTTTTGTCATGGAATATCTTTGTTTCTCCATCGATAGTGATTGATAGCTTTGCTGGGTGTAGTAGTTTGGGCTGGCACTTGTGATCTCTTAGGGTCTGCATAATATCAGTCCAGGATCTTCTAGCTTTTATAGTCTCTGGTGAGAAGTCTGGTGTAATTCTTATAGGTCTGCCTTTATATGTTATTTTGCCTTTTTCCCTTACTGCTTTTAGTATCTTTTCTTTGTTTTGTATATTTGATGTTTTGATTATTATGTGACGAGAGGTATTTCTTTTTTAGTCTAGTCTATTTGGGGTTCTGTAGGCTTCTTGTATATTTAGGGACATCTCTTTCTTTAGGTTAGGGAAGTTTTCCTCTACAATTTTGTTGAAGATATTTACTGGCCCTTTAAGTTGGGAGTCTTCACCCTCATCTATACCTATTATCCTTAGGTTTGGTCTTCTCATTGTGTCCTGGATTTCCTGGATGTTTTGTGTCAGGAGCTTTTTGCATTTCACATTTTCTTTGACCATTGTGTCAATGTTTTCCATGGTATCTTCTGCGCATGAGATTCTCTCTTCTATCTCTTGTATTCTGTTGGTGATGCTTGCGTCTATGATTTTTGATCTTTTTCTAGGTTTTCTATTTCCAAGGTAGTCTCCCTTTGAGATTTCTTTATTGTTTCTACTTCCATGTTTTAGATCCTGGATGGTTTTGTGTAATTCCTTCACCTGTTTGGTTGTGTTTTCTTGCATTTCTTTAAGGGCTTCTACCTGTTTACATGTGTTCTCTTCAAATTCGTTGAGAGTGTTGTTTATGTCCTTTTTAAGTCCTCTATCATCATCATGAGAAGTGATTTTTAATTCTGAATCCTGCTTTTCCAGTGTGGTGTGGTGTTCAGGACTTGCTATGGTGGGAGAACTGGGTTCTGGTGATGCCAAGTAACTTTGGTTTCTGTTGTTTAGATTCTTACGCTTGCCTTTTGCCATTTGATAAGCTCTAGTGCTACCTGCACTCACTGGTTCTGACTGGAGTCTGCCTTTCCAGTTATTTTGGTTGTGTCAGAACTCCTCGGGGTCCAGATGTGTCTGTAATCCTGAGCTTCAGCTGTTCTGGTTACAGTGGCTCCTCTAGGATATCTCAGGATATGGTGTCTCCACGGTAGTAGGTCAGCTAGGTGTTTGCTGCTCTGAGTGTAGTCATACTATACTGATTTTAAGCTGCCCATATGACGATGACTTGGCTGAGAAAAAGGATTTTTTTAATTGATTTTGATATTTTATTCTAAATTTGATAGCTAATCAAAGATTCAACCTAGAAGTCAGCTTCAAAAATGTTGTATTAAAGAAACTTTAAAAAATATATTTATTTAGTGTATATGGGTACACTGTCTCTGTCTTCAGACACACCAGAAGAAGGCAGCAGATCCTATTACAGATGGTCCTGAGCCACCATGTCGTTGCTGGGAATTGAACTCAGGACCTCTGGAAGAGCAGTCTGTGCTCTTAACTGCTGAGCCATCTCTCCAGCCCTCTCAAAGAAAGTTTTAACTAGCATAAAAAAACTAGAATCTATTTATTCTGTCTTGCTCTGAGCTCTTTATGTCATCAAAAGTTAAATGTTTAAGAGTTGGAAAACAAGTATTATCCTTTTCCCCTTCTTTATTTTATAGCTCCACAGAACTGTAGCCACATCATGTGTGAGAAGGTAGGCACAAAAAAGCATATGGTGCACCGAGCCCCTGAAATTTGTAATGGTGGGAATGGAGTGGGAACTTGCTGGTTTGAAATTCTTCTGAGACATTCTAATCTTAGGATATAATTTGTCCTGGAAGAGCTGAGACTGCAGTGGGGACTCAGCCTTTGGGATCTCAGGCCCTCACCAGCAATACCCTTGGGATGGGTGTTTGTGCAATCTCCAATTCATTTGTGAGCTTCGTATGTAGGATCCCTCAGGGGCCTGTAAGCTCAGTGTGGGCCTCTCTGAAGGTGTAGGGCAAAAAATAAGAGGATTTCCTCTAAATAGTGCTATTTCTCTTTGTCTTTCAGTTCTCATCAAGGACTTGAGGTTTGGGAAGTGTTGGGTTTGGACCAGGTGGGCAAGATTGGCAAGGCAAAACTGGAGTGAACTTCTGGAGGCTAAGCAGGGAATGGAAGATGGATTAGAGACACAAGGATGGGCCTAGTCTAGTTCCTGTAAGTAAGTTTTGAGGCTGAGGGTCAGATTATAAGGATTCAGAGAACGGATTGACTATGGATAAATGGGATAGAGAAACAGTGAGACTGGATAGAGGGTTTGGGTCCAGAAGGATGGATTCTGACTCTGACTCTGAGGATGTTTACCCATTTTGAGGGTTTCTAATTCATGCATATTAGGATATGTCTGAGATGATGAAAGTATTTCATAAGTTTGCTATTTATTAAAATTTAAAATTTTATCTTGTATGTGTTTGAAAGACAGAGAGAGAGAGAGAGAGAGAGAGAGAGAGAGAGAGATGGTGGGTGATGGTGTGTGTGTTGTGTGTGTTGCAGGTGTCACAGCATGCATATGAAGGCCAATGTATCACTTGTGGGGTCAGTTCTTTGACATTCAACTGCCCCAAGGTTTTCTATTTATTAAGAGCTTGTTACTCCTCACTTCTATAGAAACAATGCACTTAGGGATATCAAATCATGTGTTCAGTATTACACAAGCAGGAAACATAGATCAACCTCGTATCCAACTTAGCTCTAAAGGTTATTTTTTAAATGATCATTTATTTTACTTTATTTATTTGGTTCTCACTCTATATTCTAGGCTGGTCTGGAACTCACTGTTTGATCCAGTCTGGCCTTAAACTCCTGGAGACCTTCCAAGGACTCAGATTATGTACAGATTCTCTGTATGAGACTGTAACTGTAAATTTTGTGAGTCCACATGTATTGGTCACATATGTCATTGTAATGCACATTTCCATTCCATTCTGTATCCACACATTCACTTTAGCCATCCTTTAATTACAGTGGAGCATAAGAATAGAGGGGGGTTGGTATGAAAAGTCAATGGGTTCTGTGTCAGCAAATGTCAGCATAGTGTTATCTGTGTTTTATAGCAATTAGGCTTTAAGTAAGATAATAAGGCTGTGAATGTGGAAACATCTCAAGATAGAAGACTGAAATCAATGACTGGAGCAGTGCTGAGAGCTGCAGCACACTGGTGGGACACTTCATGCAGTCTTGGGTGTTAAGGCCTTTTTTGGGGGGGGGGGGCGGGAAACTGTCAGCTAAGCTAAAGAGAAGGAAATGAACAAAGGTAATCTGTCCTAAGAGTGCCTTATGTTGTTGGTGAGAATGTCTTGGGAAGTGTCAATAAAAATGACAATTATGACCTTACTCATATCTTTAATGAAAATGCTTTTCATGTTTTATGTGGCTTGATACATACTGGCTTCCAATTTGCATGGGCTTATTTTGCTTTACATAGAAAGTAATGCAGTCTTAATATATAAAAATTTATTGTCAGAGACAGACTATGAGAATATTCATTTTTATTTGGCTTAATTAATGATATTCAGTTTATAAATGTTCTTGGGTGGCACTGTTGTATAGGCATTGAGGTAATTATGGAAAATGAACACAATTGACATGATTTTGTCAGTATAGAGTTTGTAGTCTAGCCTGAAAAAGAAATGTTAAATATGTAATATAAGTATTACTAATTTTGTAGTTGAAGAAATACACTTTTTTAATCTAGAGAAATCTGGAAACTGTTTCCAGAGATGTCTTCTTTAAGTGCACGGAGTGAACTAGGCTTTCCTGAGGTTGCAGTGATGAGAGGAACACAGCGTTGCTGGAAGCACAGGGCTGGGAGAATTCTTTAAATGGGGGACATATGCACTCAGACTCACTAAGAGTGAGCATGCATGAACATGTACCTCACTGTGCTTGAAAAGCTCGTGCCCTCTGCTTCTACTTCTCTTTACAGTTTTGGTCAGTTTTGATTTACAGTGCTGCAGATTCTGAATCTGGAGTTAGGTCACAGTATGACAATTCAGTCATAGGATGAAGAAAGACATATAATTTTTTAAAAATTTGTATTCTTTACATATGTTACATTCCAATTTCAATTTCTCCTATCTCCATTCTTCCCGGTTTCACCTCATATCTTACCTCTCCACCAAATCCACACCTCCTCTATTTCCTTAAAAAACAAAACCAACCAACCAACCAACCAACCAACCAACCAACCAACCAACCAACCAACCAACCAAAGAGCAGTCCTCCCAGGGATATCAACCAAACAGCAAAACGAATTAAAATAAGACTAGGCACAAACTGTTATATCAAGGCTGGATGAGGCAACCAAGCAGCAGAAAAATGGTCCCAAGCACAGGCAAGGAGTTACAAAGGTTGTTTCATGTTAAGATATTTCAATTGTCGGATGCTGAAAATTCTCAAAATAATTCCAAGTTGTTTTTTTTTTTGGGGGGGGTGTTGTGGGTGTACTTCAACTCAGCATTTAGAATAAAAAAATTCTGTGTTCTCCCACTAGAGGGCCTCCCAGCATTATTTCTTTTCTTTTTTTCTTCTTCTTCTTCCCCCCCCCCCCCCACCCCACCCCCCCCAGACAGGGATTCCTCTGTGTAGCCTTGGCTGTCCTAGAAATCACTCTGTAGACCAGGCTGGCCTTGAACTCAGAAATCTGCCTGCATCTACCTCCCAAGTGCTGGGATTAAAGGCATGTGCCACCACTGCCTGGCCAGCCCAGCATTATTTCTAAAACGTACAAAGCTTCAGTCTTCTCCAGTTCTTACAGATTTTCCTCCTTCATCCTTCAGGTAAACTAGGGGGTCCAGCTTCACCTCAAGTTCTTCATGAGGAGGCATCAGGTAGTCCTGTATCAGAGAGCATGTCGGTTGACAAGTTTCAAGGAGGACAATGACCAAAACTGGGGTGGGGTTGGTGTTTTGACAGATCTTGGTTCTTCTTGTTCCTGTTCTTTTTACATCTTAAAATCTCCTGTGAATCCTTGCCGTTTCACAAAATCTGCAGGTACCACCTGGTAAAGGATAATGCCATGGAAGGGTACTGGTCATGGAATCTAATGATTGGCTCCTTGGCCAGAGGGTTGACTTGAGTTTCTCAAAACAAAATAAAAATAAAAAAAAAATCCTTTTATTTATTTTTCTGAAACAGTGTTTCACTGTGTATCCTTGGCTGTCCTGGAATTCAGTAAACCAGGTTGGCCTCAAAAATAACAGATATCTGCCAGCCTGTGCCTTTGGAGTGCTGGATCACCACCTGGAGACAGAATTCATTTTTAATGAGGGGCTTCTAAATTCGATAATACATTAGAGATATTGGAGTAGAGTGAGCATCCAAAATTGTTAAATTACCTCATGTTCCCAATAGTGAGACATTCTCTTTAGTGTAATCTTTTCCCTGAAAGCAGTTAGCTTATTTTTCCCTATACACATTCATGCAGTGATGAATTATATAAACTCAATGAAAACGTGGTCATTTAAACAGGATTAGCATTTTATTAACTGGACAAGTTGTTTCTCTTGATGTGGTTTCTGTTGAAATGTGAGAATTAACACCAAGGTGTCTGACAGCTCTTTCTCAAAATCATGACCATGACCATCTTTGGGGTGGAGGGGAATTTATTTTTTGTTCATTTATTTATTTTGTGCATGTGTGTTTTGCTTGCATGTATATATGTGAATTCTGTGTATACCCGGCGTCCCATAGATCAGAAGAGGCTGTCAGATCTCCTGGAACTGGATTTAGCGGACAATTGTGAGCCACCACATCCACAACAATAAGTGTCAGAAATTGAACCTAGGTACCTCGGAAGGACCATCAGTGCTCTTAACCACTGAGCACCCATGAGTATTGCTCTTAATGGATTTTCTCTTTTCAAATACAGGAAACAGAACTGCTCCCAGAGAGGTTGTGGAGAAAGAGTGAGCACACAATTCCTCATGCTCACCATACATACTTGGTGTTAGGACAGAAGAACTAACTGTTCTTCAGATCTCAGTGGCCATGTACAACGTGAGTAGCTACAACACTGGTCCCTTCACTCTCTCAGGCATCCCTGGACTTGAGCAGTACCATGTCTGGATCAGTATCCCTTTCTGCTTTATCTATCTGGTGGCCATCCTGGGCAACAGCATCCTTCTCTACCTCATTGCAGTGGAACACAGTCTTCATTCACCCATGTTCTTCTTCCTTTCCATGTTGGCCATGACTGACCTCATATTATCAACCACCTGTGTCCCCAAGACCCTTAGCATCTTTTGGTTTGGTCCTCAGGAAATCAGTTTTCCTGGCTGTCTGACTCAGTTATTCTTTCTGCACTACAGCTTTGTCTTGGACTCAGCTATCTTGCTGGCCATGGCATTTGACCGCTATGTAGCCATCTGCTCACCCTTGAGATATACCACTATTCTCACACCCAAAGCCATTGTCAAAATTGCTGTGGGAATTTCTTTCCGAAGTTTCTGTGTCTTTGTCCCATGTGTTTTCCTTGTGAACCGCCTACCCTTCTGCAGGACACACATCATTGCCCATACCTACTGTGAACACATCGGTGTTGCCCGGCTGGCATGTGCAGATATCTCCATCAACATCTGGTATGGGTTTTGTGTCCCCATCATGACAGTGATTATAGATGTGGTCCTCATAGCCATCTCCTACACTCTCATCCTGTGTGCTGTTTTTCGCCTTCCCTCCCGAGATGCACGCCAGAAGGCCCTGAGCACCTGTGGTTCCCATGTCTGTGTCATTCTCATGTTCTATATACCAGCCTTCTTCTCCATCCTTGCTCATCGCTTTGGGCGCAATGTCCCTCGAACTTTTCACATTATGTTTGCTAACCTGTATGTAATCATCCCACCTGCACTCAACCCTATTGTCTATGGAGTGAAGACCAAGCAGATCCGGGACAAAGCCATTCTTTTGCTCTTTCCCAAATGATCTCAGTGACTGAAGTCTTGGATCTGGGGGAAGTTCATAAAGTATAGTAGGTAAAAGACTGAACCAACAATCACTGGCCTCCAGGAGAGGACATATGGAACGATTGGGATTTTACTTTCTTATTTTATGCAGAAGCCTATGCAGCCATTTTAGTTTTAGGAAAAGAAGCTCAGAGTTTAGAAGACAAAAGGTATTTATTTCATGTCTGAAAAATAAACAGCTTATCTTAAATGAGAATCTTGCAATTCTTTTTGGTTGTGTTAAGGTAATAAAGACTCATTTATAGCAGTGGTGATTGCTATTCTGTTTTCACTTAAATTAGTTATGAGGAATTGCTTTTTTTTTTTTTTTTTGGTTTTTCGAGACAGAGTTTCTCTGTATAGCCTTGGCTGTCCTGGAACTCACTCTGTAGACCAGGCTGGCCTCGAACTCAGAAATCTGCCTGCCTCTGCCTCTCAAGTGCTGGAATTAAAGGCGTGCGCTACCACTGCCCGCGGAATTGCTATTTTTTTACACACACCTTAATTGTGTATTTATGTATCACAGTAAGATAGGAAATTAACTGCTTATCCTGTAGATTTCTAGATTAAGAAAACTAAATTTGTTTATTTGTGTGTGCATATGCATGCATGTATATGTGTGTGTATGTACATGAATATGGGCACATGCATGACACAGTTTTCACTTGGAGTCCAGAGGACAACTTGGTAGGAAGTTAGTCCTCTCTTTCCACTATGTAGGTTCTGAGGATCAAAGGTAGGTTTTCTGACTTGGGGACTACAACCTTTACTTGCTGAGCCATCTTGATGGTACAAGTTTCTAGAGTTTTAGTTTTTTTTTTTTTTTTGGTTTCTCGAGACAGGGTTTCCCTGTGTAGTCCTGGCTGTCCTGGAACTCACTCGGTAGACCAGGCTGGCCTCAAACTCAGAAATTCTCCTGCCTCTGCCTCTCAAGTGCTGGGATTAAAGGTGTGCGCCACCACTGCCCGCTTAGAATTTTTTTTTAGATATGGATTTATTTATTTTATGTATGGTGCACTGTTATTCTCTTCAGACACACCAGAAGAGGGCATCAGATCCTATTACAGATGGTTGTGAGCTACCATGTGGTTGCTGGGAATTGAACTCAGGACCTCTGGAAAAGCAGTCAGTGCTCTTAACTTCTGAGTCATCTCTCCAGCCTAAGTTTCTAGAGTTTTTACATGGTTGTTATTATCTATTTCTAGACAATATCAGTATGTGCCCTGTTTTCTATCAAATGCATAGACAACATTTATCAAAGAAACTAATAGAAAATCTTAATGAAATTATTAATCAGTATTGCAGATGTTTTTCTTAGGAGAGGATTAGGACAACACTTTTTTTTTTTTCTGACCCAGACTTGTTCCTGTGTAAAAGAACTGCAGGAACAAAAATGGAGAAGAGCCTGAGAAAAAGGAGGTCTAGTGACAGATCCAAACTGAGATCAAGCTCAAGGGAAGGCCCTAAGACCTGACATTATTACTGATATTATGGTGTGCTTTTTGTTGTTTTTTGTTTTGTTTTGTTTTGTTTTTTTGAAACACGGTTTCTCTGTGTAGCCCTGGCTGTCCTGGAACTCACTCTGTAGACCAGGCTGGCCTTGAACTCAGAAATCCGCCTGCTTCTGCCTCCCAAGTGCTGGGATTAAAGGTGTGTGCCCCGGCTATGGTGTGCTTACAAAAAGGGGCCTATTGTGACTGCCGTCCAAAAGGCACAATAATCAGCTGAAAGAGTCAGATGCAGATATTTACACCTAACCAATGGACAGAAACTGGTGACCCCTGTGGTTGAATTAGGGAAAAGCTGGAACAAGTTGAGGAGGGGGGCAACCTTAGAGGAAGAACAGCAGCCTCTACTAACCTGGATCCCTGAGATCTCTCAGACAGTGGGCAAACAACAAGGCAGCATACACACTCTGATATGAGGCCCCCAACATATATCACATAACACAGCACAGGACTGCCTGGTCTGGACTCAGTCAGAGACGATGCACCTAACCCTCAAGAGACTTGGGGCCCCAGGGAATGGGGAGGTCTGGTGGGGTAGTGTGGGGGTGGGGACATCCTCTTAGAGTTGGGATGTAGGGCATGGGTGGGGAGGAGATGTGAGATGTGGAACAGTCAGAGAGTAGACTGAGAGGGGGATAAAGTCTGGACTAAAGAATAGAAACAGACAAACAAGCAAACAAATATAAATAAAAGGAAAAAAAAAAAAAGAAAAGAGATACTGGAGAGATGGTTCAGCAGCTAAGAACACTGGCTTCTCTTCTAGAGGATCTGGGTTTGATCCATAGCACTCATAAGACAGCTCACAACTTCAGTTTTAGGGGACCTAAACTGCATGGGCACCAGCATGCACATGGTACATGCACATATATGCAGGTAAAACTCTCACACTCATAAAAATATCTTTAAAAAAAAAGAAAAAAAAGGTAAAGAAATGAAAGTTTAAAGCACCTTTCTCTAGAAACATGGGACTCTAAAAGAACTGAATTCTAGATGGTAAAAACAGAACAAGATAAATTAGAGCTCTATTGATTGGCTAAGGGCTACAATTAAAACAAAAAAGATTGACTCAGACTTAAGAAAATTATTATTTTAGTCTTTTAGGTGCCTAACCATCAAAAATCATAACACAGTCTCAAATTAAACAAATTGCTCAATACACATGTAACTGAATTTGTAGGACCTTTTGTTTTAAGATATTTTACTTAATTTAAACTCCTCCAAGACAAAGAAAGAGCAGGCCCAACTGCTTGTCACGGTGCCACTCCTTGATCCTGCTAAAAGAATTGTATTAATGTATAAAATAATAGCTTCTTGATGTTATTTGATTAGAGGCAAATATCAGATGGCATATTTTGAAGAGGTGAATTACAAATAGAGTGGGAATTGAAGCATACGCCTACTTTAGTTCAGTGAAAACCACTTAGATATACCAGGACCTTGTTTATACTGGCTCGGGTTCTAATGACAAAATTCGGCTCAGATTTCTGTTTGCCCTGATGTAACCAGGTATAAAAGAATAAGAAAGAACGATCATTATTTTATGAAGGGATAGAGAAGTTAAAGAGAAGAATTACAAATGGCTGAGTCTTAAGCCTACCTTGCTTATTCATACAAAATAATGACCCAAGCAAAAGTGACTAGTAGTGTACTTAAAAAAAAAATCCTCCATATTTGACTTACACTTAAATAATTAACCTTGTAATATTGGATATGGAAAATACGTACTTTAAAATGTAGTTTTTGGTAATATTCTGTATCTAATCAGAAGGAGACTCAATTAAAGTTAAAAATATGCTGGGGAGTTGGCTCAATATCTAAAGTCACAAGTGTGACGACCAGCGTTGAATCCCCACAACCAGTGCAAATGTTGGGTGGGTATGTGGGCCTGTAATTCCAGCTTCATGAGATAGAGATGGCATCTCCCGAAAAAGCTGGCTAGTGATTCCAGTCATATCTGTGAGCTCTGTGTTTGACTTTGAGGCCCTGCCTCAACAATTAAAGTGGAAAAAGGATTGATAATTCTTGACATCAACCTTTGGCTTTCATAGGCATGTGCTACACATATGTGTCCACACACATGTAAACATGCGCACACACACACACACACACACACACACACACACATACAAATAAAAACACTGAAGGAAAAAATTAGCAATTTTGTACTCTACATTTTACAGTTATTGTTGAATATATTTTTAGATATTGTATAGCAATTGATTGGAACTGGGTTCACCAAACTCAGGGACGTTAACATGACCGTTAGAATTGGTTAGTAACGGGGCTAGAGAGATTGCTCAGCAGTTAAGGTCACTGACTGTTCTTCAGGAGGTCCTGAGTTTAATTCTCAGCAACCACACAGTAGTTTATAAGCCTCTGTAATAGGATCTGATGCCCTCTTTTGGTGTGTCTGAAGATGGCGATAGTGTACTCATATATAAATATAATAAATAAATCTTAAAAAAGGAGTTTTAAGATTTATTTATTTTATGTATATGAGTACACTGTTGCCGTCTTCAGACACACTAGAAGAGGGCATTGAATTCCATTACAGATTGTGATGAATGCATAACTAAGTAAATTTGAGACTTAGGCCTTAGGCTTCCAGTAATTCTTAACAGTGTCGGTAGTCTGACCTGTCTTCTCACTAGAAATGTACTTTGTAGTTGTGTGGGAACAGGGACCAGGAAGTGGGGGTTTAGTAGATGAAACCCACGATGCCAACCAAGGATTCAGACTCCAGAGACCAGCTTCAGAGTGCAGAGCTAACTTTATTGTTTATTATACAAGCTTTAGCCAATTAAGATATCTTTATGTATTCAAGGGCAAACAGGGTGCAACCTGTGTTGTTTAGCAGAATCAAACTCACCTTCCCAGGAGCCTGTAGGGGAGGAGGGTCCAGTCCTCTATGGAGATTTCTGTGAAGACAGGGGAAGCAGCCAGTGTCCTGGCCTAGGGACTTTTGTGTTGTCTCATCAGTGTGCTGTGAGCCATGTCAGATCATACACTATATACAGTGGATCAGGACCCCTCAAAGAGTGGCGGGAGCTTGTGGCACCTCACTCTCTGTCCTACTTTTTCCTCCACCATGTTTACCTTCCTATCACCCACCCCACATAGCTGCGTTATGTTTTATTAATGAAAAGTTTATAATGAAACATCTGCTTGAGTTGAGTGCCTAATAATGAAAATATGGCAATAGCACAAAGGTCTGGATGCAGCATACAGGTGTGGCCTTTATTTCACAAACATATCACAACACATGTACAGGCAAACCCCAATCCCCACCCCCCCAAAATGCAGCCTGTTCCTAGAAGCAGTGTCACGTGTAGAGTTAATAGAAACATCTCTGCTTTTCCTTTGAGACTGACAGGAGATAGCATGTGTGTCCCTTAGGCCCTTCCTTTTTTTTTTTTTTTTTCCCTCCCTCACTGATGAAACAATATAAAGGGATAGGGTAGCAACCTCTTACAAGTCCTCAACTTCTTTTCCACTTGTCATTTTTGCCCCTTGTAGATTTTCTGTTATCTGTTCACCATACTGTCTTCTCTCAGTTTAGCCTGATTCCCAAGATTAGGTGAGTACTGGCTATTCGAATGGGCTTGTCTGTAAGCAGGATTTGGTGAGAGAGAAAAGGAGTGAATGAAAAGTCATATGGGTGGTGGCAATCAAACTGGGGTCCTCTGGCAGAGCAGCCAGCGATCTTACACACTGAGGCATCACCTCAGTCTTATCTTTTCTTGTGCTAGTTTTTGGTTGGGGGGAACATTTTGAAAAATAAAGTACAGACAGAAGTTTATTCTGATGTCATTATTATCACAGGGGCCATGTCTCTAGTGTCTGTGTTATTGTTCCATTGAGTGGGCATGTAAAGATTGGAATAGATAAACAGTTATGTAGCTGAATTAAGTATGGCCACACTTGGTGTTGTGCTGGGACACATAGGAAACCTAAAACTGGAGTCAAGTGTGCAGGTGCATGTGTATGTGTATGCCCAGAAGTGCTCTTGTTAATTTTTTATCCAGCTGTCTTTTTCTTCCTTCATCCAACAGCTAATTATAACTCTTTTTGATATGAAGTCCATGCAATCTGATAAAAGAGCAAAGCTTCCCACAAGCTACCTGCGCTCCAGAGAGGGTATCCTGGAGGCACTTTTTATTCTGTCATAATATATACCAGGAAAATCAGAGATGTCAGATCCCTCAAAAACTGAAGAGTCTAAGAATTATGTATTTCAAAGAGCTTTCCACATTCACACAGATAAGACCTTGGAAGCAGGATAAAAGTTAATTATGGAACCTGGCTTTCTGTCTCCACAGCATGTACTCTGTATGCATTTTTTTTTCCATAAGATTTTGGGCACATCTGTATGGTGTAACACATACATTGTAACATTTGGCACATCTGGTGAAATTAACAGACTCCTTTAAACTGTGGAATAGCCAGTCCTATTTAGTTCACATTAAAAATTCCTCAATTTCTATTCTTTTTCTTTTGTTTTATTATAATAAAAATTATTTGTGTATGCTTGTGTGTGGGCATGAGTGAACTGGTGTACATGTGGCAGGCCTAGGATGGCTTGCTGGAGTCAGTTCTCTCCTTTCTCTGTGGGTCCTGGGAATTAAACTGAGGTTCTCAGCTTAAACAGAAAGATTGTTTTTTAAAAAGTCTCTGCCAGGTGATTTTGGCACTCGTTTTAATTCTAGCACAGGCAGAGAGTCAGAGAGTCAGTCAGAGAGTCAGTCAGAGAGTCAGAGAGTCAGAGTCAGAGAGTCAGAGAGTCAGAGAGTCAGAGAGTCAGAGAGTCAGAGAGTCAG
>JANHMN010000003.1:94632043-94679085 GCA_030674055.1 Rhabdomys pumilio | reverse complement strand
CAGAGAGGCAGAGAGAGAGGCAGAGAGGCAGAGAGGCAGAGAGGCAGCAGAGAGGCAGAGAGGCAGAGAGGCAGAGAGGCAGAGAGAGAGGCAGAGAGGCAGAGAGGCAGAGAGAGAGGCAGAGAGGCAGAGAGGCAGAGAGGCAGAGAGGCAGAGAGGCAGAGAGGCAGAGAGAGAGGCAGAGAGGCAGAGAGAGAGAGGCAGAGAGAGAGGCAGAGAGAGAGGCAGAGAGAGAGGCAGAGAGAGAGAGGCAGAGAGGCAGAGAGGCAGAGAGGCAGAGAGGCAGAGAGAGAGGCAGAGAGGCAGAGAGGCAGAGAGGCAGAGAGGCAGAGAGGCAGCAGAGAGGCAGAGGCAGGTGGATCTTAAAATCAAAAATCTTAACCTGTACAGTATTACTAAGCCCAAGAATCAAGATCTTTCATACTTGTATAATGTACAGTGTGGTGGAAACTAACTCTCTCCTTTCTCTTATTTTGAGGTAAAGGACCCCTGAATCGCAGCTGAGAAACTTTCTATTTTAAATTTTAGTTATATATGTGATCCAGTATCATGTTGGAATTCAACTAGAATTTACTCATCTTAATAAAGTTCCTAATTAGCAGTACAAAGTTTTTTTCCTTAGAAACCTAAGAGCCATAGTCTTCTGATCCTTTTAAAGCAAGCAGTTGTTTGTCTTGAGGCATAGGTAGATATTCTCCAATGACAGAGTGGGCAATCAAGGATTAACCAATATGTCAATAAGAACTGTAACCTGCTAACTTGTCAAAAGTGTGTCTTGTAGTCAGTGGATCTACATCAGAAGACAGTATATAATGCAGAGTAAAGATAATCTGGAAAGCTCCATAGAAAGCACGTGTCAGTTAGAAGGTAGCTGGAAGAACAAAGGATGTTTCCTTAGATGGAGTAGCCACTCTGTGTTGCGATGACCTGATGTAAGCTCATTGCTGTCATAATTTATCACTTCATAAAGTCACCTTGGATAATAAATTTACTTTAGGAATCCATAATGACACATGGTTGGAAGTGACAATGACTCCAGAGATGTTGAATGTTGTTTTCATTCTCTGTTCTTAGGCTAGGCGACAACGTGGTCTGCTATGATTACTTTTAATGTAAGCAGTTATAACCCAGGGCCTTTCCTTTTGGTGGGGATCCCAGGCTTGGAACAATTCCATGTGTGGATTGGCATTCCTTTCTGTGTGATCTATACTGTGGCTGTGATGGGAAACTGTGTCCTTCTCTACCTCATCTCAGTGGAGCGGAGCCTTCATGAGCCCATGTTTTTTTTTCTGTCCATGCTGGCAATGACTGATCTCATCTTGTCTACAGCTGGTGTCCCTAAAACACTCAGCATCTTCTGGATGGGGGCTCGAGAAATCACATTCCCAGGCTGCCTCACACAAATGTTCTTCCTCCACTATAGCTTTGTCCTGGACTCAGCCATTCTAATGGCCATGGCATTTGATCGCTATGCAGCCATCTGCTCACCCTTGAGATATGCTACCATCTTGACCCCCAAGACTATCATCAAGATCGCTGTGGGCATCTCCTTTCGAAGCTTTTGTATCATCTTGCCAGATGTATTCTTGTTGACACGCTTGCCTTTCTGTAGGACACGCATCATACCTCACACATATTGTGAGCACATAGGTGTTGCCCGGCTTGCATGTGCAGATATCTCCATCAACATCTGGTATGGATTTTGTGTCCCCATCATGACAGTCATCTCAGATGTGATCCTCATTGCTGTCTCCTACACTCTCATCTTATGTGCCGTTTTTCGCCTCCCCTCCAGAGATGCACGCCAGAAAGCCCTGGGCACCTGTGGCTCCCATGTCTGTGTCATCCTCATGTTTTACATACCTGCCTTTTTCTCCATCCTCGCTCATCGCTTTGGACACAATGTCTCCCTCACGTTCCACATCTTGTTTGCCAATCTCTACATTGTTGTTCCACCGGCAATGAACCCTATTGTCTACGGAGTGAAAACTAAGCAGATCAGAGAAAAGGTCATCCTTCTATTCTCTGTCAAGAGCACAGAAGGTTGATCTATCGATTTGCAGAAGAGGCAGGGGAATTTCACAGTGTGTATAGTTTTAGCAAGAATGAAATAGTGTGGCAAAAGCAAAAGAATTCTATTTATGGTCAGAACTGCTTATAAATGCTTTGTGTACTAGGCAGGACTATGCAATACGTAGTCTCATGGATAAAAAACAATTTGTGATGACCTTTTTTGTTGTGTGAAGACACTGACAGGAGAGAGAGAGAGAGAGAGATGAGGACAGAATAGAATTAACCAAGATGGAAAAAGTCAATATGATTTGGAAATTGAAATTGGCAATTCTATGAGAGAAATGTGTTAGGACTGAGATACTGAAGAGAAACGAGACACCGACTGGAACAAGAGAATTGAAAAATCACTCATTTAAGGGATTAACAGGTAGATATTAGGAAACTCCTGATGAAATTCAGTTATATTTAGTGTTCATGTTAGGTTTCTGAATAGTTGTGTCTAAAATGTGTCCTCTATAACTTTCCAAAGCCCTTTAGCTCAGCATAAACAGCTGAGTACAGTGCTACAGAGATGAGAAAATTAGCATGCATATCAGTGCCAGGGGTACTTGCTTGGCACTGTGAGAAAACAGCCTCTGAGCTGCCAGGTTCATTTAGATGTAAGCTGTAGAGGTCTCTTTAGGACAATAAAACCCTTGAAAACTGGTTGGAATTAGGGATGGGAATTCTCACAATGCATGGACCTCAAGTCAATCTATTTAGACACTAAAGCGAAAATTCATTCATGCCACTCAGAGGACTTGAGGATCTCTGCTCTACTGATTGCATATACAAATATTCTGGGGTTTATGAAGATGCGAAGTCTTACCACAGCGGTACTATAGAGGTAGTTGCAATCCGTGTTTATTGCTGCTCTATTCATGATAACCAAGTGTTGGAATAAGCATAGAGTCCATCAGTGGATGACTGCTACCATGTTGGGGGGAGGAGTGCTGCAGGAAGGAAAGGAAAAGGGAAAGAAGTAATTATATTATAATCTCAAAAAGTAAAAAGTTAATTTAAAAAAACAGAACCTATGTTACCTACATAATGGAATTTTAATGAGGCATAAAACAAAACAAGAAATTTCCAGAAACATGGAACTTGAAATTATCAATTGAATTATAGTAAACAGAGTTGCTCGGATTCAGAAAGACGGAGTTTGTATTTTTCTCATGTGGATCCAATATTTTAAGAGCCTCTCTCTCTCTCTCTCTCTCTCTCTCTCTCTCTCTCTCTCTCTCTCTGTGTGTGTGTGTGTGTGTGTGTGTGTGTGTAAAAACACTAGAAAGGGGACCATGAGAAGGGAAAAGAGGTCTTTTTTTCTCCCCTTGATTTGAATTAATTAATTACATTTAAAAAGTCCAGGTTGGACTACGCCTATGCCTGCGCCTGCGCCTGTGCACCAGCACCCTGAGAAAAACTCAAGGGGTTGGGCGGGGGAGGGTGAAGAAGGGGCTGGCCTTTGAGCAACAGCGAGGCAAGATGTCAGCCACCACAGGCTTGGGAGTAAAAGTTCCTTGAAATTTCAGACAGTTGGAACAGCTGGAAGAAGGCCAGAAAGGAGTTGACTACGGCACAGTTAGCTGGGGTCTGGAGAACGACAAGGACATGACACAAGATGGACAGGCATGATAATTGGCCTCCATGAACAATTTATGAAAACAAAATATACAGCCTTAAAATAGAATGTGGGCCTACGTACCCAGAAGCACCCACGTCAGTAAGATTTGATTTGTAACCAGAATCAATTTGAGTGGCGTGGACAGTTCGAATGGAGAGGTGGATCCCAGAGCCACGGCTGTGCTGGCAAAGCGGCTGTGCTGGCAAAGCGGCAGAATTCCCACAGCATCGAAGTCATCCTGCAGGAACTGCGGTGCTTGACGGCATCAGAAGAGAACATGAAGTTGTCACAGCCGCCATGACAGTGTTACAGTAATTAGTCGTGAAGGCTCCGGCCTCCCCTCCCCATACAACCCAAGTCTTTGTTGTCCACAGCAGTGAATTTTCTAGATACATCTGTAGCCCTCAAAGTACTGGAGAGGAAGCCCCACTCAGACTTTATCCTGAGACACTTCTGATACTAACTTCTTGTCCGTTTGAGATCCCTGAGTTGTGCTGTGTAACATCTGTCGAGTGTAACTGCTGTCTGCCTGGTTGAACTTTTGGGATCAAGAAGATGTGTTGAAATTGGTTTCCTTTGGGAGTGGTGGACACAGCTAATGCCAACTGTGAACAGACACGTCACACAATCACCTGCTGCTGGCACTTGCCTGAGTCTGCTTTTGCCCGCCCCGCCCTCCGCCACAGCTGTGTAGTAGTGGGTCCTTAGAATAGATGGGAAGGCTTCAGGTAGCAGCCGAGGGACTGACTACTGCTGGGCTTGGGGCGCTTTGGTTGCACCCCTGCTTTCTTAAGTCTTCAGTGATGCCCCATCCAAGCCATGGTTGCCACTTCTCCACTCCCACCCTTGGCCAAAGCTTAGGTTGTAACCTTTCCCTCCCTCTGAAACTGGTCGGGGGTGAGGAATTCAGGGCTTCCTGTCTCCTCACCTTTATCAAGAGGTGCTGATTTCCCCTCCTCAACTCCCTTTGTTGCCTGCCCATCACCACCCAACACTTGCTGTGGCCAGAAGCCATTAGATGAGGTTGGAAGAGCCTGGCCTCCCTCACTTAGCTCTGGACCATGCTTGTTCACCTACCACCAGCCTGGGAAGGGAGCTCCGGATCCTTGGCCCTGCTGCCACCATCAGCCCTCGAGCTTTGAGCTCGAGGTCTTGATGTGACAGAACAGAACAGTCACAGGGTAACTCAGACCGGCCAGTGCTCAGGGTCCTAGGTGGTTATATGCCTAGAGGAAGGCCATACAGAGAGTCCTTAGTGCAGACGGTTCTGAGTTGGTTCTTTTTCCCGTAATTGCTTTGGTTTTACACATTGAAGAGGTTTGAACAGGGCTCTTGAGTCACCCTGGCCACCCATCGGGTCTGATGAGGAACCTGACAACTGGAATACAATGCCCTGACCCTGCAGACTCAGGTTTCAGTGCTGCTCCTCAGACCCTCAGCAGAGACCTGGACGAGCTCTGTGTCACCACGTTTGCAATCTTTTGCAGATCGGTGGGCCTGGCCTCCTGACTCATTGCCTCGTTCTCCACTCTATTCAGAACCACTAAATGTTGAAATGTGGATGCATACTGAAATAAAGGCAATTAGTTGTGCTGTAGAAAAAAAAAATAATAAAGAGTCCAGGTTACTCACACGGATGAAGTTCTACGGCTGTTTTGAAAACCAGCTGATTTGCTTTCCCAGCCCATTTCCAGCTCCCCAGACTCTGGTGCTGTTTGCTGTTATTTCCTGGTAGTTACATGCCCAGGCTCTGCATAATGCACTTACATTTCCTTAGGCCTTATCTTCCGTTTTCTTATCTGTCGACACTTTCCCACGGAGGAGAAGCATCTGGCTTCTCTTTTTGCCTTCCTTTTAGGATACTATCTCTGTTCTTCCTTTACCTCCGTGTTCTTTTGAGAGGGAAACTCTTACTCTGCAGCCAACACTGGCCTGGAACTCACTAACAGAGTGGGCTGGCCTCCAACTGCAGGCAGTTTGCCTGGATCTGCAGGCCTGCATCCCCACACATGACTTGACAGGATGATTTTAATATATGCCATTATGCTTTGTTCTCAGTTGTTTCTTGCTCCTGTTGTCCTCCCTCTTCTACATAGTTCCTCATTTCCTCCAGGAAGTACCTCCTTTTTTTTTCTTTTCACATCTATATTCCATTGCCTCTTGGGAAAAAGGTCTGAAGTGGGGTAGGGGGAAGAAGATAATTGAGTAGTGTATCATGAAAGCAGATGAGAAAGAATAAGAAAGGAATTAAGTCAGTAGCTTAATGCTATTTAAAGACAACAAAAAGACAAAACATAATGCAGAGAATAGACCCCCTTCCTCTTCCAACAACAAACAACAACAACAACAACAACAATAACAACAACAACAGGAACGGGGAGGAAAACACTCTAGGGCAAGGAGGAGCAGATTCTGCCAGCCGCCATCATCCAAATCTTATTTTCTGAAGAGTAGGACCCACACCTTGAAGTGTCGTTCTAAGGTTCTTAGCAAGTTTCACTAATGCATAGCTGGCATAAAATCTTGGTGATATTCCTACTGAGCCCAGAATCACGGAAACAGACTAAGGGTGGGAAAAGTGCTCAGGAGTTGCAGGACCTGTTTTTATTATTGTTGTTAACAGTAGTTGTCTTTTCAAAATTTAAATTGTATAGTTACTATTTTTTTTAAATTAAGAAGCCATGTATCTTTTACTGAAGCTTTTCTCTAGATTAAAGAAAAAAAAAGAAATAGATGCAGGATATGATGTATATTGTGGTAGATACATATATTATGAAATGATTAAAGTAATTGACAAATTTATCTCATTTATGTATTTGCAGGAATAATAGTTTTAGGTCTATCTTTAAAAAGCAATTTTGAAGCACACAATGTATTATTTTTACAACCCAGTGTAATCACAGTGAGGTCACTAGAACTTATTTTTTCATGTCCAGCTCTATAGACTTTCCTTTCAAAGTCATATCTCTCTGTTTACTACCCCTTGCCACTCCAGCCTCTGGTATCCACTCTTTCTCTCTATGTCAGTTAGAAGTCTAGTCATCAAAAATCAAGGCCTAGCATACTCTATGAGGAGTCTGCTTTCTGTGCTAGACTGCTAAAAATACTTACAGGTATTAGGAAAATTTCTGGTAATTTACATTTTGTTGAGAACGTGGATTAACTAAGAGCTGATATTTTAAAAGCTTTCTGAGGATTCAATAAATAAATAGATTCCGAGTTAAGATAACTTGAAGGTATACAGTCTATTCATCCTGGTAGGAAATAAAACCCATGGTTAGTCACTGACATGCACGAATGGCTTCCATGAAAGACTAATAGAGTCAGAAAGCAAAACAAAGAAGAGAAGGGACCATTGTGTGCACTGTCTCTCTTTCTCCTCCCACTCTATCTCTGCCCAGAGGGCTGGTATTATTTCTTTATCTTCCCTCCCAAAAGAATGTACATTTCTATAACTCCGTGGCCTCTGTCAGTAATCCTATATGAGCCTTGGTTTTTATATGTGACCTTTCCTTTAAAAATTTTAAATTAACTAATTAATTATCAACAATGTATTTTGATCATATATACCCCCTTCCCAGCTCCTCCAGGTCCACCTATCTTCCCTATTCGTGCAAACCCAGCTATGTGTTCTTTATTCTTTTTAAATCCATCAAGTCCAATTTACACTGCCCAAATATTCTTGGATATGTGGCCATTGCTGGAGCATCGATCTTCTAAGGGTCACATCCTTAAAAAAAAAACTGATGGTCTCCCAGAAGTCATCAGTTTCCATGGAAATGTTGGCTTTCTGACCTTGCAGGGTCAGTATTACAGGAGAGTGTTTGGATTCACAGATTGCGTTAGCTGCTCTGTCAGTGTCTATGCTGCTGTTGCTACTACTCTTACTTAAGATCCATCAAGTTGAAAACTGAGAGTATAGTTTCCAACCCCCTGCCCCTTTGCTGTTTATTCAAGGAGAAAAAAGGCCCAGTTTCTCTGCCTGTATGTTCAGATTTACAGCCCTCCTCATCCATGCGTGTTTGTGGCATGGAAGGTTACAAACTTGCTGTTCCACCATCAGATCATAGATGGGGAAATCTATGTTCTGTTTTGCTCTGAAAGATAATAATCACACAAAACTCAGTGACATTTTATCCCCCAAATTGTCTAGTCCTGTGTATTATTTTGTGTGTGTGTGTGTGTGTGTGTCTGTGTGTGTGTGAATTCTTCGGCTATAGACTTCTGTTGGTTTTCTGACAAATAAGTGTACGCACAAAATATCACCATGATTGGGAACTACAACCAGCTATAAAGCTGAATTTCTGTGGTGACAATGAGGGCCATGAAGTAGTTTGAAATGGGAAATTGTACAGTGTTTGAGGAAAAGGAAGTTTTGTGAACAGTCACGTCTATTATTGGTGTGTACGAGCCTCCTGATGTGGATGTAGCTAGCATCTAAGACAGGTAGAGTTTGCCTTCAAGCTTTTCTTGCCAGGCAGGTCCCACTACCCTTTGTAGTGCTGTGTTGATTCAAGTGAGTGAAAGGCATGTGTAGGATGCTTTACATGTGTTACCTAAGTGGGCACAGCCACTTTTGGGGGGAGATGTAACATTCTCCTCACACCAAGAAAATACTAAGCTTGGAAGAGTGGAGGAGAGTGCTCAAGGCCGCATGGTAGTGGAATTTTATTGGAAAGTTCAGTCTGGAAGAAAAACATCCAGGCTGTTTCCATGAACAAGTCTCTTTACAGAGCTTAAGGGATGGAAACAGTCCTTAAGAACAACAATAACTTTCAGATGGCAACAGGCTTTACCATTAGTCTAGGGTAAAAAGAATGTCTATCTGCTTTTGCTGCTCTCACACGCAATAGATCTTAGGGGACCTCTTAGTCCAGTTTCTATTTTTCCCTAGATTCTGAGTATGCCAGGCATGTAAACCTGGGGCCCAGGAAAGTCCACAAAGATAACTTTGAACTGTTGCTAAGTTCTCACTAACACTGCCCAGCTGAGACCTCAGGCCCACAGGGGCTTGGAGTTCATTGGCCCTGAGAGGTGCTCACAGGAGAAGCTCATAAAACCTATTTACTTGCGCCTGCTTTCTCTCAGCTTGCCAGCTTCAGAGTTCCTGAGATTATGGGTACTGTGCAGAGACAAGGTATCTGTTCTTCATCTTAAATACAGCATCCACAGCACAGAGGAGAAATCTATGTCTCATGAGCAATAGCAGTTCGTCAGTCTAAGACTGTTTAGACTTTAGACACAATCTAAGGACTCCTGTCCTTCAGAAACCCTTTCTACTATACTCTTAGCATGCAGATGTGATGGACAGTTTTTCAATGTACCTTAAATTAAAAACAAAACACGAAGTGTGAGTTGGATATTGAGACAAAATATTATTAGCAGCTGAATGGGTCTGAGCTTATTTGTTCAATTGATTGAAAGGGAGAATAAAAGACTTTGATTAGATCAAAGAAAGAATTTCCTTTGAAAATAGAGCCTACTGGGATTGGGCTGGTTACAAGAACATTGCTAAACAAAATTTGAAATGGGATACTGCTCTCACATGCCACCTTGTCTTACCATTCAGACACAAAACAGTGATACAGAGGAAGAAAAATAATGCCCTGTGCCAGATTCTCAAAGGTGAGAGCACACCAGGAAGCTAAGTGGAGAGTGTGGAGGAGCACGTACGGTGTGGAGGAGCACGTACGGTGTGGAGGAGCACGTATGGTGTGGAGGAGCACGTACAGGGCAGCATGCCGTGGATGCTTACTTACCCTGCTGTCCTCTGGTTCTCTGAAAAGAAAAACTAAAGTACTAACAACTTCTTATTTAGTACATCATAGGCACTATATAATTATAAATTTTTGATTTGTGATTTGTTTTATTTTCTTGTACTACAGGTGCTTGGATCTAGGGTCTCATACAAGCTAGGCAATTGCTACCACTGAGCTATGTCCCCAGTCCTTTAGCTGTATAACATATCTCTATATCTATCTATCTATCTATCTATCTATCTATCTATCTATCTATCTACCTACCTACCTATCTATCATCTCTCTAGTGTCTCACTACTTATACAGCTTCATGTGTATAGTCACAGCTTGTGTGGCAGAAGTTGGGTTTGCAGTTAAACAACCTGACTTTGGAGCCTGCTCAGAATTTTGTCATTGTGCTGAAGGAAGAACAAACAGAAACAAGAAAAATATAATGGGTGTCATATTTTCATCTTTACTTCTTCTAAAGTCAGGTGAGGACCTTCAATTGGATTAAATTATGCTTCCAAGGGAATTGATTCTCCCCAAATTATAAAGAAAAAAAGACTGAGCAGAGTGTTCTGATTTTTTTTCTTAAACCCTTCCACCCTGCCTTCTGTGGATCTGGTGAACTTCATAAGGTTCTGGTGCTTTGTTCTGCCCAGCAGGTCCTTTTTTAAAGAAAAAAAAAACTGACAGATAAATTGTATTTACTTATTATAGTCAAGATAATATTTTCAAATATGATGTGTATTTTTTTCTTATCTATTCATTAATTATATTTTACTTATTCACATTATATCCCGCTCATTGCCCCACTCTCAGTCACTACCTCCCACAATCCTTCCCTCCATCTTCGCTCTCTCTCTCCTCCTCCCTTGGTATTCCCCGACTCTGGCATATAAAGTCTCTGTGAGGCTAGATACATCTGCTCTGACTGAGGCCAGACAAGGTAGCCCAACTAGAACACACACCATGTACAGGCAACAGCTTTTGAAACATCTCCTCCTGCTCCAGCTGTTTAGAATCCATTTGAAGACCAAGTTGCACATAGCCCACTTAGTCAGGAGTTGGTTCATAAAGCACCTGGGAAGGAGGAGCTCCAAACAGAAGAGATGGTAATGACCTCATGGTATCCAGAGGTAGCAGAGGGTAAGGCCAAACCTTCGTTCCTAGCTTGTTCGTGAACTGCCATGTCCCCAGGACTGATGCTGGAAAAGACAAGTGAGTCAGAACAGAGACACCATCTAGAAAGGGATATACAGCCAGATAAACATTCAGCATCTAAGCAAGTGGTGTGGGCAGCTTCCAACAAAGGAAAACCGCTGTCCCGAGAACAAAGAAGCTAGGAATGGGGGAGGAACAGTCCTGGACTGGATCTGGGAGATCTTGTATGGCCCCAGCCCTATGTGGCCATGGCCTGTCTGTACAAGCATTTTCTGATTCCAGAAAGCAACCTGAGGTAGTTTGACATGTCTACAGTAGTGTCTCCACTACACAAATGCAGCTGGACTCTGTGCCACAGCCCAGAGCCAGTCTAGTGCTGGCAGCTAAGGGAGAATATTGGTAATTCTTTCCTCTGTCTGCATGCCTCTTGCTGAATGGGACTGAGATGCTGAGGTTGCCATGCAGGGTGAGGGCTCATGATGTTATAATAGAGCAGGCAGCTAGAAAATGAGAAGAGTCCAGTGATGCCTGCAGAGATTCAGGACAGGGCAGAAGTAAGACCTGAACAGTGACTCTCAACCTGTGGGTCAAGACCCCTTTGGGGAGTTGAATGACCCTTACAAAAGGGTCTCCTAAGACCACCGGAAAACACAGATATTTACATTACGATTAAAACCAGTACCAAAATTACAGTTCTGAAGAAGCAACAAAAATAATTTTATGGTTGGGGGTGTCACCACAACATGAAGAATTGTATTAAAGGGTTACAGCATTGGGAAGGTTGAGAACCACTGGGCTAGAAGAGGCAAGGAGGATTCACAGCTTCCCTCTGTCCATCTTCACTTAGTGTGTAGAGGGAAATTGAAGGAGACATGTTTGCTATGGTTACAAAGGGTCCAAAGCGTTGTCCTTGGAAAGGTGCCAACAGGATGTGTGCTGATAGAGCCCTTGCCCTGAGCACAGGATTTTGTTAAGGGGCCCTCTCGTGGGTACAAGTTGTGCTTACCGTGTGGTTTGGGGACAGAGATTCCCAGCTACTGAGGGACTTGATATCTTAGGTTCTTTGTAGTCTGCCCTGTGTAAAGGGGCCCAAACAGGTTGTTCTCAGTGTCTAGAGGAGTCTGTGGGGCCCAATAGTAAGGGGACAGGGCCGGGTGCCATGACTTGGCAAAGCATCACCTTCTAACAGGAAGTTCTGGTTCCTAATCAGTGGCTCCTCTGTGGGAACATCTAGTGTGGGTTTTAACTTCTCTGCTCTGTGGGAAGCTGTGCAGATAAGTAACAATGCCAGAAGTAGCTCTGCTAAACTTGATGGGTCTGCTAAACTGTTCTCTGGTCACCTGTCCCAGGTTCCTCAGTCTGCAGCTTAATCTATCAGACTAGGTTAGAGTACCAGATTCCATCTCTCAGGAAAATGAACGGCAAAACTGGTCTCTGGGCAGAGCACAAAAGAACTCTATTTTACTGCAATTCTTTCCTCCAGGTTGCTTTGTGTGGTGTGGTGGTGGTAGTGGTTTGAATGTGTGTGCATAGTATATGTTGGTGTTGGTATCTGAGGTAGCCTATGGTGACTTAGAATCCACAGTCTTCTCACCTCACCCTGAAAAGTGCCAGGGTTACACATTGGTACTGTCATTCCTGACTCAAGGTTTTCTAGCACGTGGGAGGCAAAGGCAGGTGGATCTCTGTGAATTTGAAGCTATTCAGGGTTACATAGAGACACTTGTACACGTGCACATGCGCATGCCTACACAGATGCATTCCTGTATATGCGCACGCACGCATGCACACACACACACACACACACACACACACACACACACACACACACGCACACACGCACACACACGCACATACGCACGCATACGCGCGCGCGCAGTCTGCCCTCCCTCCAGTATCATCATCTTAATTGGACCACCAGCTCCACAGCGATGGAGATAGCTCTTCCACTGCTGTCCCAGTCCTGATGATCTTCAGCCTTAGTGGGTTCCAGATTTTCCCAAAGTGATTCTATAGAATCTACAGTGTCTTTCCATGGACAAAGAGCAGAGGAAAAAGGAACCACAAAGTTGGATTTGAGGAATCTCAAATGTCGATACTGATCAAAGGAAGGGTTACATTCCACAAAACTAGGTACTTAGAGCTGTGATGGACAAGACCTCGAAGGGGATATGGTATTGGCAGCATGAAAGCATCCTATACAGAGTGTGTGTATGTGTGGGGAAATGTAGCATTTGGGGGAGTGGATATGAACTTAATAAACTCTTGAGAAAAGGACTGTGGACCAGGAGCTTCCCTTAACATTTGTCAGTTAAAGGATCGGAGGAGACACTTCCTGTCTGCTTCATCCTGGTCATGCTGATCTGCATTTCCCTGGGGTGCGAGGAAGATGTAGTTTGTTTGCCACCTAATAAGGATGATTTCTCCACACACCTAAACCGATGCAGGAGCATTCCATTCAGAGTAAGGGACACTCAAAAATGCATGGTGTTTAGGCAGATGAGATTTGACTCAACCCTCAACTCTCCTGTTTATTCGTTATATAACTAGGCATCTGTTAACCACTTAGATCCAACATTTTTTTGATCCATCATATGGAAACACTAACAACCCCACAATAGTGTTGAGAAATCCATTGTTCCGCATAGCAGTCCATGGTATAGCAATCAGAAAGTGTGGCAGCAGCTTTCTTCTTCCTTTCCATCAACTTAACTTCACCCAAATCTCTGTAAAACTATATATACTTGATGCTTACAGGACTCCTTTATACCCTGCAGGGACAAATCCAGGTTGGAAGCAGGAGATGGAGATGGATCCTGTGGTGCCCATCCTCAATCAGACACTTTCTGGGCCTGGGTCCTTTGTCCTACTAGGTGTGCTAGGACTTGAGGGCCTGCATGTCTGGCTTTTTGTGCCCATGTGCTTGCTGTATCTGGTGTCTTTGGTTGAACAATCTTCTCCTGGGGCTGGTGGCAGTTGACACAACCCTTCAGGATCACAAGTACCAGCTTTTGGGGCTTCTAGCAGCTGCTGACGTGATTCTGGCCACATCTACAGTACCTAACGCTCTAGCTGTGTTTTGGAACTTTTCAGATGAAATCTCCTTTGGGGGTTGTTTAGCTTAGCTCTTTGTTGCTCATGTGGCCTTTATTTCTGAGTCCTCAGTGCTGCTAGTCACAGCAGTGGATTGCTGTGTGGCTATCTGCCAGCCTCTATGCTATGGGGCTTTGCTCAGCCAGCATGTGGTGAGTATAGTAGCTGTAGCAGCTTTGACTCGTGGTGCCTGTGTCATGGCACTCTCTGTGGTCCTTCTCCAGAGACTCCCTTACTATGGGCATTGGGCTTTGCCTCACACTGTGAGCATACGGGCATGGCTCATCTAGCATGTGGTGACACACGTTCCAATATTTGGTATGGACTGGCCACCACATTGCTCTCCCTAGCCTTGGACCTTGAGCTCATAGGTTTTTCCTAAGCCCTCATACTCCTGTTTGTCTGTTGCCTGGCATCCCACGGTGCCTGCTACAAGGCTTTGGGTATGTGCAGGGCCCATGCTGCTGTTCTCTTCTACACACCTGCTCTCTTTTCTTTCCTGGCTCACCATTTCGACCTCCATACGGTTCCCAGCCATATCCACATCTTATTGGCAAATCTCTACACAGTAGTTCCTCCCACACTTAATCCTGTGGTCTATGGAGTGCCATGCAGCAGATCACTCAGAGGCTTAGGCTTCAAAGTGTGAGAAAAGTGGGCACTGACAGTCAAGCTGTAACACAAGCTCTATCTGGGTGAACCCAAATGTTGATTGACATCATCTACCGTCAGGTAGTACTGTGACCACACTACCTATTTCAAATATGTAGGTAGGCAGAGTACATCAAACTGACCTCTCTCCACCTGTACGGTCTGAGACTTAAAAGTTTTGTTTTCAGTGACAAATCATAACAATATAAAATAATTTTAGCCCTTCAGTGACACACAAGGAAGCTCAGGACACATTGACAAAACGACAGTCTCTCTCCATCACTCTACATGGAATCAGATTGGTCTAACATGCTCTGTGTGGCCAGAAACCTTCGTAAGGTATCTGACATCAAGCAAGAACCCCACATCTGCTGAAGGGATGAAGCAAGAGGAGCTGGAGAAACAGTATAGCATGGATGAAGGCATGGAGCTCTGGAAATTGGTTTCTGGTCTCGGTGGGGGGGTTTATACCTTGGGTTCTAGAGAGCTGTGGAGGGGGCAATACTGGGGCTGCTTCCCAAGGAGGTTCCCCATTTCTGATCAGACTCTTAGGAAGATCCTGCTTTTTTCACCCTGTATCATTTGCTAAGGTACCTGGGACTGGCTACAGCTCATGCTCTCATTGTTGCCCAAGCTATTCTACTCACTTGGACTTCCTTCCATTCATTCTTATGTAAAAGAGATCTAGTGCCAACAACTTAGACCGTGATTCCAGATATTTCATATTATATGCATGTTTGATTTCTCAAGATAATCATAGGTTATCTTTTTTACCCTCTGTTTTCTGGATGAAAAGGTCAGGATGTGGACTCAGTGGAGAATGACTCTCTGGTTTTGAATAAGGGAGATAGGAAGTGAGAATCTGTAAATCAAGTTAAAATACAACCTCAAGGATTTCCCAATATTGTAATATAATGTAATGCCCCAGAATTATATCAAAGCCTTTCTAGACTAGAAAACAGAGAACTCACTTATGTTTTTAAAACCAGGTGTATGGCACACATAAAATCTTGAAGGATGAGTGAGTAGTCAGAGAACCACAGCACTAAGTGGCCTCAGAATCTGAGCTGTGTAGCTGTGTTCTATATAAGAGCACAAAATTTGGAGTAAATATTAAACTTAGGAGAAGTTTGCAGCCTTGTCAATTATTAATTACATCATTTTGTGAGAAGGAGGGAAGCAGCAGTTGGCATAGCTACCAGTTACAGACACCAACCTTCTCAAAAATGGAATGATAAACCCTTCATGGAAACTTTTCAGTGAAATCTAGTGTCTCCCAGGGAGACTCCACATTGCTCGGGTAGTAGTACTCAAATAAGATGACTGAGAACACACATACACACACACACACACACACACACACACACACACACACACACACACACACACACAGATTTAGAGCTTCTTAGAACACATATAGCAGAGACGGTGGGCATTCAGCATAAAGAAGACTAGAGAACATTTGGAGGTGCAGAATGAATGTTGAGAGTATTCAGCATTGTGGAGGAAGCAGATTGCTGAGGATGGGGAAAGGCTTGTAAGGGGGCAACACAGTGCAATGTTGCTTAAGCAATCTTCCCAGGGGCACACTTTGGTCCTCATCCAAGGGACATGGTTAAGTGGTTAAGTAAGTGGCTTTGGTCCTTAGAATGAACAGGTTAGGTTGCATTTCCTTCTAGGGCCTTCCTCTCCTGAAAGGTGAGGAAAAGACCATAATCCCCTTTGAAAGGGACCCATCTCAAGGCCCCTCCAGATGTTTCAGGTTTGCTTTAATCTATTTGTATAAGAGGGCCTGAAAGGTGGGGACAGATATTAGTTTGGGATGGATGAGGACAACTGTGTTTTCATAGTGGAAACCTACTTCCACCCATATTTGAAGTCAACAGTTTGCTATGACACCCTTTCCCTCCTTTTAAAACCCTTCATTTATCTTAGCCCTTTTGATGTTGAAATCTTTGTCCCTCCTACTGAGACTATTCATTTGCACTGGAGATAAAAGCTCAGGGGAAGCCTAGGGACTTAATCCCATACCTTCAGTTGGATCAAGATGCAGTCTGACCCAGCTCTTTTGGCCTTTTTTCTACTGTTGCTGCCCCTGGTGCTTCCAGGACAGCCTCAGGTATAGGCAGAGGGTGAAGGTATCATGTAGGAGTGAGATGGCTCTATGTTTTGGGGTGGCAGCCTTTTTCATTCTCATTTTGTTCAAGAATTCCTGTATCTTTGGCAAAAGTGAAGGTGGAGAGAACAGGATGTGGAGAGTTGGAGGGTGGGGTGGCATTTTGCTTTAATTTTCCTGTGGGTTGTATGGGCATAGGATGAGTGGAGATAGAGATAGAGACAGAGATAGATGATAGATAGGTAGATAGATAGATAGATAGATAGATAGATAGATAGATAGATAGATAGCTGGACTCTCTGGCTCTCTGGTCTGTACAACATACGGTTACAAGTCCTTGTTTTCCATTGGTTCAGTGTATATTCTTTCTGAAATAAGGATGCTGGTCATGAGGGTTGTCAGCCCAGGGCATTACAGATTGAGTGCTTCTATTTTAGTTTCTGCCTGAGTTTAAAATCTACTGAGAGTGAGTTTCAAGCTGGGGATATATCCAGAATAAACTATGGGTATCAGAGCTCAAAAAGATATAGGAGAGGGCAAAGCTCAGAGAAGTATACAGGTCATATGTTTAGACAATTCTATAAAGAAACCACAGCTGGTACAATGAACATAGTCTAAAAACTGACAAAGAGATTTTCAATCTAGTGATAGCTTATTTAGCTTCAAAATGGAAGTGGGAAAATCAAGGAGTTATAACAACATATTTAAGTGACTGTATTATAAGCAGGCAGGGTCTATCTCTGTCTGTCTGTCTGTCTGTCTGTCTGTCTATCATTTATCCACCTACCTATCTTAAAGTAAAATAGGGTGAATCTCACAAAGTCTACCACTATCTGCCTGAAGTAGGGGCACAGAGATATTACATATGAAATGTTAAGAGGAAAAAAAGAAAATATAGCTCTAGAATCAGTGGCTTTGAACTGAATGTGAGCATGTCATGTTATGCAAGGGTAAGAAGATTTCAACACATGTGTTTCTTAGCCCTAGAGCTGCTGCACACTTGTTTTGATTCACTATGGCCAGAGAGCTCCTTCCTACTCTTACCTTTTGAGCTTATGCTGACCCACTCCAACACAATGTAGAGCTGTGTAGCTGTCTTCTATATAAGAGCACACGATTTGGAGTAAATATTAAACTTAGGAGAAGTTTGCAGCCTTGTCAGTTATTAATTACATCATTTTGTAAGATTCCTTTAGTCTCAGACCCTTGTGATTTTTTTTTTAAAGCTGCAATGTATGCATCACTGCTCACCTCATGCTACGTTCTTGTGTTAGATCGGAATCCAAATGTGGATGCCTCCTGCTGCTTTCCTTGATGATTAGAAACTCGTCTGCCTATTTTCTTCAGGAGAGGCTGAGGTTGTGGAGATCTACCAAGTACTAAGAGTGGGGACTTTGTAGAGAACCAAAGTTTCTTAAGCATGCCTGAAGGCTTTTCTGAAGGCCAGAAAGCATTACCTTCTCTTGCAGATGAAGGGAATAGTGGTAATTGGCTATGTGAAGCGTAGCCATATGCATTCAGTACATGAAACAAAATGAAGGTGGTCAAACAGCAGAAGTTAGAAGGAAACTGAAACTTCAGTTCTGGCACATTAAAAATAACTCAAACTCCCCACAGAGGGACCACTATACAGTCAGTATGTTCTTTATGTGCAAAGTGAACTAACTGTTCTCCAGCATTCCTGAGCAAGGCTGGCCTCTTCCTGTTTCAGTTTTGCAAACAGCATATGGTGGTCCAGTTGCTTCATTGCCCTCAGTGTGTCTTTGGCCTTGCTTTTGCAGCTGGTGAGAACTGTATTACACTCCATGGATGAGAGTGTCAGTTTCCAGTGTGCGGTCCATCTACCCAACAACTCTATCTTCCTGCAGCAGCTGGAACATCTGGAGACTATATTACAAAAGCTCCTTGGCAAGTATGAACAAGAGCTGTCCAGGGTGAGTGCTGGAGCTTTGTGCTGGAGTTGGGAGAGTAGGTTTGCAAGCACACCCTTCATTGGTTTCAGCTTAAGAATGAGTTCATGGTAATGATTCCTTGTCTTTGAGCTCAATCCTTAGAATCAAATAGAAATCCAGTACTATTCTTATGGTCTCCAACAGTAGTAACAATAAGACAAAGCTCATAGGTGATTACAGGTGCTTTTTCATTAAAAGATAAATTACTGGATATAGATTCTTTCAAAAATAAGAAATGGTAGCCATAGACATACATGTAGTCTAATCAAAGGCTTGAACTTAGGATGACCAATGTGAAGGAGCAGAGAACAGGTTTGTGTCAACGAACTGAAATAGCATGTTGTGTTCATGGACTTGTGGGTTGATCTGGAAAGCTCGACACGGAGCCTAATAAGGGCAAATGAGCAGAAATGTTCTATCTGCGGTCCAATGTGGCCAGTGCTTTAGTGAGTCTTACTTGTTGAGCTCCCAAGTAAGCTTAATGATACATGGTTAGACTAGAAGTTGGCATTTTTATATTTTTACTCATCTAAGTACTCTTAAGGAGTGGCTCTAAAGGGTTCTATGAATGATACAGGTGGATTTTCTTTTTCGCTCCAGAAAAACAAAAATCTGAATGTCCTCAAGTAAGAAATGGGGATAATAGTACTGTTAAATAAGGTAATAGACATAAGTGCTTTGTAAGTATATAACCTCTGGATGTGAATGGATGGGAAAAGTCAGGATCCTTGACAGTTAGAGGAACTACATACCTATCCCTTAATGCCAGGTCAAGGAGTATGCACATGTCACTGAAGATCAAGACAGCCAGACTCTAGAACTGAGTCACAGGCTGGAGTCCAGGAGTCCAGGTGTCACTGTGTCCCAGTATGACAACCCAGCCTTCAACCTGTTACGCCTGGAGCTAGAAGGAGCACAGGAGTTGGCAGCTCAGCTTAAGGCCAACGGAAGTGTCAGTGGGGCCTCGGACCTCCTCCATCAACTCCAGAACCGGGTGTGTAGATACACTGAGCAGCCCTCCTTCACTCTCACAGCCCCCTGTCTTACCTGGTGAGGTATATTTGACACTTTCCAAAACCTCTTCTTTCTGGAGAAGAGTCTAACCTTAGAAAGATGACAGTGTGAATTGAGCTTAAGCATACCTGGCAATCCTGCCATCTCATTCTCTCAGGTGACCAATGCCAGTCTGACCCTGAAGCTTCTGTTTGACTCTGACCGCCAAAACTTCCATGCCCTCCGAGAGGAAGTGGACATCCTTGAGGGCCAGCTAAGTGAATGTGAGAGGGAAAAGGAACAGGAACAGTCCTCCAGACACCCTGGTCCACCCCTGGCTCCTGGTGAGTTCACAGACTGATTTTTTCAAGATTGTGTTTCTCAATGACTGGGCCAAAGCATGCTTGCTATAGTAACCTGAGGGACTAAGGGGAAGCCAGTAAAGATCTTGATAAGGAATAAACCTTCAATTTCCTGTTCATACCAAGATGGGTATCTTCACACGGACATGCATATGCAGCTATTCACACTCCTCATAGCCAGGCACATGCATTCATCTCTATGTATGCAAAATAAGTCTACTTATATGATTATGTATACACTTGCATGAACATTCTTTCAAGCACACATGTGCTAATTATGGTCCATACTCTGCTTTCTATGACTTATGCACCTAGCTTATGTCTTGCCCACTCTCCGCTGTAGGTTCCTGCGCTCATGGAGGCCTGCAGAAAGTGAGCAGACCCCTTGTGGTAAAGCTCAATTGGAGGGGTTTATCATATAAGGCAGGTGCCTGGGGTCGTGACTCAGCACCCAATCCAGCTTCTTCCCTTTATTGGGTGGCCCCTCTGCGTGCTGATAACAGGTGAGTCTTAGATGACAAATCTTCTGTGCCTGGATCCACTCCATATGAACTTTAACTTGGCCCCAACAGGTTTCTTAGTAGCCCTAGTACAGATTCTTTTTTTTTTTTTTTTTGGTTTTTCGAGACACGGTTTCTCTGTGTAGCCCTGGCTGTCCTGGCACTCACTCTGTAGACCAGGCTGGCCTCGAACTCAGAAATCCGCCTGCCTCTGCCTCCCAAGTGCTGGGATTAAAGGCGTGTGCCACCACCGCCTGGCCCTAGTACAGATTCTTATCTTTGATTTATGTTTCCTGCTGAGCCGGTCAGTGTAGCCTAGGCCTGCCAGTCCAACCAATACATCCTATGGGACTTATATGACTCCTACCACTCTGAAGTTTTTAATTTTATCATGAGCCAAATTCTTATCCCAACTAAAATACAAACTGTTCTATCACTTAGCTTTAGAGTCCCAGTCTTTTGCTTAGACCTTCAAACAATGATCCTGGTCACCCTTGAGACATACAGTGATACTGAGGATGATTTTTAATATTGGCTTTATGTTAAATGACTTCAGATTGATGAACCATTCTCAACCATGTACAACCTGAAGATAATTACATATATGCTAAAACTTTATGAGATTACACGGAAAAGTAGGAATCACCATAGTAGGTGCTAACAAGTATTTGTTGGTTAAATGAATGGCTAGTTGAATCAGTGAACAGGTATGTGAGCCCTTCAGTGCATCAACTGGCTAGGAAGGTGGCTGCAACTCATCCTGTGTAAAGTCAGTGTATGTGGACGTATGGTGTAGACCTAGCTGAGCAGTAGATCACGGGAGAGAGGAATAAATGTGAGTGGAACCAGCCATTAAAGAGCCACACTTGAAGCTTTTCTGAAAGAGATGACCGTTAGTCATAATAATACTCCCAAACTCCAGTTAGCCTACATAGCCTGTAAGATACACCAGCAAGCCTGTATCTTTACGCTGGTTACTCTCAAGAGGCAAATTGGTCATTTAGAACTACTGCCCGATGTTAAGGAATGAGAATTTTTGTAACTTAGGAGTGATTTTATTGAAACCTTCTTGAATCTAACTAGACCATAGTCTGTGTCTCACCAGCAGCAAGGCATACAGTGCAGTCTTGATACAGGGGCTGTCAGTAAAGAATGTGTCAGCTACTAATTGGTAATTGCTCTTTACAATAAACACTGTACTAAATTTATTGTTTTTATGGTCTGGGTCAGTTCTTACAGCCAATGAAGTATAGACTTTTGTTATTCCTGTCAGGTTTCAGTTATAAACTCTGTGACTTCAAAGAAAGAATCTAAACTTTCTGAGACCTAGCCCTACGTCTTTGAGGGTAAAATCTACTTTATATAATATTTTCAGTATTAGTTAATAAGAATATGCATTTACATTGTTAGCAGATACTGTAGTTGTTGCTTTTAAAATCACTATTCATTTTGGCATAGTGTTTAGTAAATAAAAGATGGAATGTAGATGCCATTTGGCTCCAGAGTCCATGCTCTTAATTAACATATGAGGCGTCCCACTTTTATTTTTGTGTTTTATGTTCATCATGTTTATCCTTCCACCCCTGACTCATTTCTAAGTCTTCCTGTGTGCACCCCATATCTCCCTTTAAAATTTATGTACTCTTCTTCTGTAATCTCTCTCTCTCTCTCTCTCTCTCTCACACACACACACACACAAACACACGCTTTTAGTGAGTCTTATTAGTGCTTCCCATATGTACACATCTGTAGGACTGACTACTTGGACATAGGCAATCTGTTAGGGGGGTTGCATCTGAAGAAACAGACTCTCTTTCCCCCACAGCTATGGACTGCTTGTAGCTCTCCATCTGGGGCGATGACCTCAGAAACATTTCCCACATTTATGCTGGGACTTTTATTAGTCTACTGTAGGTGGCTACATTGTTGTGAGTTCATTGGTACAAAATTTCTATCAGATCCAGAAGACACAGCAGGTCTCTTGGTTCTTTGGTTGTTACACTTAATCTTTCCAGCCTCTCTTCTATGTTTCCTGGGCTTGAGTATAGGGATGGTGCTATAGATGTCTCATTTGGGGATGAGCATTTTCATAGTACTTTACTACTCTGGTTACTGCTGTACTTAATGGCTCTAATGTTGTGTGGGGCTCGGCCTAGGTACTTTGACTACTGTAGGGTGCACCAATCTTATGATGACCTGGTACTGCTGAAGCACTATGAGCAGTGGAAGATGGGCTATGGTGACGGCAGTGGCAATACCGTGTACAAGAACTTCATGTACTTTAACTACTATGGCACAAGAGACATGGCCAAGGTGGACCTTTCCTCCAACACCCTAGTGCTGCGACGTCCATTGCCTGGTGCCACCTACAACAACCGCTTTTCATATGCTTGTGTGCCTTGGACTGACATAGATTTTTCTGGTGATGAGAAGGGACTGTGGGTGTTCTATGCCACAGAGGAGAGCAAAGGCAATCTGGTTGTAAGTCTTCTCAATGATAGCACCCTAGAAGTTGAGCAAACCTGGTATACCAGCCAGTATAAGCCTGCTCTTTCAGGGGCCTTCATGGCCTGTGGGGTGCTCTATGCTTTGCGCTCACTAAGCACTCGTCAAGAGGAAATATTTTATGCTTATGACACGACCACTGGGCAGGAACACCACCTCAGTATCCTGTTGGACAAGATGCTGGAAACTCTGCATGGCATCAATTACTGCGCTTGGGATCACAGACTCTATGTTTATAATGATGGATTCTTAGTACATTATGATCTCACCTTCCTAACACTAAAGCAAAAGCTATCAAGCTCACCCATGAAAAGGCCTTTTGGGGCTCCAGCTCCATCCAAACCTATCAAGTCCAACAAGCCATCCAGAATAGGAGACCCACCAGGGTCCAATTAGAAACATGTTCTCTTCCTCCCCTCTAGAAGGACAACTCCCTTAATAACTATCCACTCAAATGATTGAAGTACACTGATTAATTTTGTTTCGTATGTAATCACTATCCCAGTCAACACATCAAGGTGCTAATAATAATGGCCTGCAAGGATTTGATTAAGAAATAAAATACATTGTTAGCTAAGAAGGTAGCTGAGTGCTGAATCATGTGTTTAGCATGTACTAGGCCCTAGATTTAATGCTTAGCAAGTAGGTATGAAGAAAACTCATTATTCAATCCTTAGCACTAAAAAAAAAAATAACAAAAAATTAGCTAGAGCAATGTTGCCCTCTTTCCCCCCCCCTACCCCCATGCTTGCTCATTATACTTTAAAACTTATCAGGATAGTACCTAGAATTCCAGGATCATGTGACCTTTAGTATTCAGGGTTGAGTGCATCTGGCTTCAGCACAGAAGATCCATGGAAGCTGGGATTGAGAGTGGGGTACAGAAGTTTTCTCTTAGATTTCCATACTCCTACAATATCCTATAGAGAAGAGAGTCAGAATCTTGGTCTGAAGATAAATTCCTCACTGCCCTCAACCGGTCTTAGAGTAGAATTGGAAGAGGTACTTGGGTCTGACTGTGTTCTAGGATGTCAGTCAGGATTCGTAGCATGGGATATGGATGGGACTGTGTCTGGACACATTCTCAATAAAGACTTCTTGGTGTGATTGCAGAAAGTCTCCTAGCATGTGTTTGTCCTTTTACGCCTCTCTTCAACACGCTGAGAACATGCAGTTTCAAATTCTGTGTGTCTCTTATCTGGCTACACAATTCTCCCCTTTCTCTAGGTAGCAGTATAAACTCAGATCCA
This sequence comes from Rhabdomys pumilio, assembly GCA_030674055.1. Classification (NCBI taxonomy): domain Eukaryota; kingdom Metazoa; phylum Chordata; class Mammalia; order Rodentia; family Muridae; genus Rhabdomys; species Rhabdomys pumilio. The sequence continues at coordinate 94,655,082 of JANHMN010000003.1, read as the reverse complement.
CAAGCTAGCCTCGTCACAGAGGATGGATGCACTTTCTTTTTGTGAATATTCACAAATATGTATCCTAGAACATGTGAAATTTCAATATATATTGAAATATATATATATATATGTATATATAATTATACATTTAATTATTCATATAGATATATTAACATATCCACTAATAATTCATGAGCTTCCTAATGAAAAACAGATTCTAGCTGCAAGAATCCGACTCCCAAGAATCTTGACTCTTCACTTGTGGGAACTTTTCTTCCTTAGGAAATGCATTGCTAACCTCTTTCACTGCTATCCCTTGACCTAGAGGTACCTGCTCTCCTTGGTGTTTACACTTAAGCCTGGGCAAAGACCTTGAAATCCTTCATGCAAATAGTCTGTTATGCAGGCAGAGATAGGGATCAAATGGCATGTAAATTACATGAATGAAAATGTGCTGCAAATAGCAGTTTACTCTCCTCTCTCGGGAGTCTCTTTGTAAAAGGGCTCCATGGCCAGTCCCATTCCTACTTCCCAGAGAAGAAGAAAATATTCACTTACCACATGGACACATTCTCACTTAAGTCTACAGTCCCACAGTCTAGACCTCAGAGGACAATGTGGCTTCCCTTTTCACATAAGATTTCCACTTTTGTTTCATTTTCTTTCTTCAAACACATAATTTTATTTAATTAATTTAATTTTTGAGACAAGGCTTCATTATGTGAGCCCTGGTTGGCCTCAGCTCACTTTGTAGACTAGGATCTTCATAGACATCTTCCTGTCTCTGCTTCCAGAGTGCTGGGGTTAAAGGCATGTCCTATCAAGTCTGGTCTCCAACTTACTTTCTAATGGTCACTTTGTCAAGATCATTAGCAAAAGTCCTTCCTGTAATGCAGACTCCAATCTTACTCTCTAGAATGAGTCTTTAAAAATGGTTTCAACAGATTCACTTTACACAATAAGCCTGACCATGCCAAAGAGGGACCTACACACAGCACTATAAAAACACACATTCCATATCTGTCTTATTGCTACTATTATTATTTACTGGGAACTTTTATCTTCATTTTTAAAAATCTTCTCTATTTTGTTTTATTATGAAGAGAAACTTCTGCACTTTCTCAAATTTATTCATCCTCATTTCATCATGATGTATTGTGAGGCTTAAGTTGACATCACAATATTTCTTTTCTGAACAGGTCATGCCCTTGGGGGTGGGGCAGCTGTGAAGGGTCATCACTACTTAGTCCACTCTGTGCCAAGTATGAGTCAGTAGCCACGCCAGGCCTCAGCTGGGCCACATCTGGAGAATTGGGGTGAGGGCTCAACATCGAATAATACTGGCTTTAGCCCATTCATCCCTTTTAGGGGCATCAAGAAAAATTAACCTATGACCTCAGAACACAACACCTGCAACGAAGGCCAGCAGGACCACTTGCCTGCCCTCACCTCTCTGCCCCTGCTTCTGCCTGTTCCCCATCTGCCTACCCACAAGGTCTATGCCGCATATTATCTCTCGATCACCTAGGATGCCCCAGAGCAGGTATCCTGCAGGTGTGCCTGCAGATGGGAATATCTCTCCAGGTGTCATTCGAGTGATTGTGAAGACTCCAGGCAACCAGAACATCTTTACAGTAGCTGATGACACCTCAGTCAGGCAGTTCAAGGAGAAGCTGTCTGTTCACTTCAAATGCCAAACGGAACAATTGGTACTGGTGTTTATGGGCCGCCTTCTCAAAGACCATGACACACTGAGCCACAGGGGCATCACAGATGGCCAGACTATCCATGTGGTCATCAAGTCCAAGCATGGCTCCAGATCCCTGGCTCATTCTTTCCGGAACCTGCTAACCAACAATCCCTGCCATCAAGACAGAAACCCCAAAGGAAATAGCAGTACAGTATGCCCATCTTCAGGCATGAGTGAAACTGAAGTGGAATCATCCCTTCTCGTGGAGCCGGAGGCTCAAGACTCAGAAATGGGTAGTCCAGAGCATATTGCACAGATACTGGAGAATCTTTGTGTCCAGAGACTGCTGTCTAACATGGACTTCGTGAATCAGCTGCTTCCAGAACACCCATATATGCAAGAACTGATACAGCAGAACCCAGAAGTTTCCCATCTTCTTGACAATCCTGAGACCCTATGCCAGACTCTGGAGCTTGCCAGGCACCTTGCGATCATCCAAGAGATAATGCAGATTCAGCAGCCAGCACAGAACCCTGAGCATCCACCGAACCCACTGCCATACTTGGGCTTAGAAACAATTCCAAATGGGAACGATTCCCTGGGCCAGAGCTATGTCAGTTTCAATGACCAAATGCTCAATGGTGTGCATGATCTTTTGGAGGACAACTCTTTTACAGCTCTTCTGGTTGGACAAGTACTAGAACAAGTCCAGACTCCTTGCCTATCTCAACCATCACCTCAAGAACAATGGTACCAGCTTCCTTCTTCTCAAGTAATTTATGCAAATTCTTGTGGATTATCATCAATCAGCCCAACAAATGCTACTCCAAGTAACACCAACAACATTCCTAGGGAAAATCCAGCCACAGTTGCCACCCGGGGCCAAAGCAATGTCTGTGTTGTTCAGCAGCCATCTGAGATTCCAGTCATCCAGGAGCTTCAAGTTGATAAGGATACTACCATCCCTCTAGGTAACTCTGACCAGTGGTTAGAGGAAGATCTCCAGCAGTCGGATGACCAGACCTGTTCTCAGATCACGGGAAGCATTATCCAGTTGCTTAGGAACCACCCACACATGGCAGCTCAGATGCTGCTGCTCATGAATACACCCCAAGTGAATGAGCAGTGGAGGCAGCAAACCTCCACTTCCTTGCAGTCATCACAGCTTCATGATTTGCTTTTAGCCCTAGCCAACCCCAAAATATCACAAGCATTATTACAAATTGAGCATGGCCTGCAGCTATTGACTACAGAGGCTCCTGCCCTTTTGCCCTACATTGAACCTTACCTATGGGGTCTAGGTTGGCTTATTCCTTTCAGCTATGGCTACCCTGATACCGTGCCCTGGACCTGGAATGTGCAAGACATGACTGAGCCTCAGAGTCCTGAAAGCTGCCACAAATCTGGAACAGTCCTTCAGGGAGTACAGCCCCTGTCTGGAGACTCTTCCCATTCCCCACAAGCCCCTGAGGTTCGTTTCAGCAAAGAGATGGAATGTCTCCAGGCCATGGGATTTGTAAATTCTAATGCCAACCTGCAAGCTCTCATTGCCACTGATGGTGACACTAATGCTGCTGTTCACAAGCTCAAGAGTTGTCAGGGATTCTAACAATTATGTCTCCCAGTCTGCTCTCTACTGCATGTTGACCCATTTGACCACATCACCTGCCTTTCCTACCTTTCCTGATGTTTTCAACTGGGAGAAGTCCTGGAACAGGAGAAACCAATCAATGGTTGCTCAACTGAATACTAGCTCACTGGTCATGGCTGGAAGATCTGTCAATAAAATGGCTACACCTACTTGCCTTCATCTGAGGCTTGCCTTCACTTTATTGTTTTTGTTTCTGAGACAGGGACTTTCTGTGTAGACCAAGTTGGGATTCAGTCTGTGCCAAACCCTCTGCCTCTGCTGTCCCAGCGCTGGGATTACTCACGAACATCAACATGTTTAGTTTGGCTTTTTTTTTTCCTCAGCAGGAAATCAACAAAAGGTGCTTGATGTCTTTGTTTTACCCACGAGGCAAAGCACAGATATATAGATACAAGCCAAGAAAAAGCCAGGTTCAAAACTAAGTGTTCTAGTCAAGAGAGACGACAGAGGTTCTGGTTAGTCAACAAAAGGATGGACTGGGTATTAAGACTATCTTGTACCTCACTGGTACAAATAGGAATAATTATGCTCTAATTGTATTTTGAGAGAAAAGCTTTATTTTAACAGGAAGGGTAATATGTAGGAGGAGCTAAATGGGAAGGAGCACCGAGAGGAAAAGATGGAGTAAGGAGAGGAGAAGATGAAGTAGATGAGAAGCTCGGTAATGAGAGTGAAAAAGAGAGAGAAAGAGAGGGGGCATGGAGGCAGAAGTTCACGTGTCTCCACCAGTCAAAGATAGTTTACATAGCTAGGTTGGGTATTAGGTTACACTTCTGATTGAGCATTACCATACTTATAAAGCCTTTGATTAACATTTAAAAAATTGTATAAAAGCAAAATAGAAAAGGGGGCACGGGATAGGGGTTTTCTAGGGAGGGGAAATGGGGAAAGGGGATGGCATCTGAAATGTAAATAAAATATCCAATAAAAAAAATCACTGTTTGCTTATATAATGACCAAATGTCAGAGAATAAACACATGTAACCTAGGTTGTGTATACACAGGTAGATATAAATATCCAGTGGTACAAGAATAGACTTGTGAAACAAAGGGAAACATTACACTGGCCTAGATATTTAGTCATGTTTCTCAAAACCAAATTTAAGTTGAAAGAAGAACAATAGTAGATTTAGGTAAGAGGAATTCATGTATAAATGAGATACTGGTATTTGTAACTGGAGCCTCTTATGAATTCTTAGTTTCATGATTACAAGACTTAGATTGTGACTTGTCTTCCATTGTCTATCAGAGGTACAACTACAGTCACCTTTACTGCAGATTCCCATCATTCCTAATCTAGCCCTTCATGGGACACTGCGCCTGCATGACATCATGCACTTTATCAAGCTCCACCTTGTCCTCTTGTCTTGTCTAAAGTATCCCTGCCTGGCCAGAGACACAACCATTTATGGTCCGGTTATTAAGCAATATACTCTTATTATAAGTTGGAATGGTTTCGGTCATTAACTAAATAGACAAAACATAGTCTTTCTTTTTGTTTTGTTTTTGGGACAAACTCTCTTGTATTCCAAAGGTGGCCTCAAAGTCACTGTCATCAGCAAGTATAAGGGGGCAGGAACACAAAGTTCCCATCACTTCTAGTAAGCTTCTTTCTAGATCCTCCGTTACCACTACAACTTATCAAAAACATATTCAAAAAATAAATTATAGGTATACTGTATTTATCTCAGCTTGTATTAGCAGCCCAAGGTTGATAGGTAGATATAGACAGATGATAGCTATCAAGATGGAAAGAAATGAGACTTTCTGTGTAGTCCAAGCTAGCCTAGAACGTATCCTCTGCCATCTGCCTCCCTGAGTGCTGGAATGACAATTATATACCAACTATGCCTGATATGATATCATCTTCCTATTTTTCATCCCACTGTGTTCTGAGCATACCCCATCTAACTTTGTACACTCACTGTCTTCAAAATCATGTCACCATTTCCCCTAAACACCTAAATCTCACAGAACACAAGACATAGGTCATAACAAAACCCTCATACATAAAACCTTTTGTCAAAGATTCCTTTAGCTGTTTTCTGTAATGGAAGTTGTCTACTGAAGTCCTGCTTCTTCACCTCCTTAGGTACCACTTTCTTTTTCTTTTAATTAGTCATTTTATTCATTTATATTTCAAATGATATCCCCCTTCCTGGTTACCCCTTCACAAATTCCCCATCTCCCCTCTCTACCCTCCCATTTGCTTCTATGAGGGTGCTGCTCCATTCACTCACCCACTCCTGCCTCACTGCTCTAGCACCCCCCTACTCTTGAACATCAAGCCTCCACAGGACCAAGGGCCTTCTCTCCCATTGATGTAAGATAAGGCCATCCTCTGCTACATATGTATCTGGAGCCATGACTCTCTCCATGTATACTCTTTGGTTGGTAGCTTAGTCCCTGGGAACTCTGAGTGGTCCAGTTAGCTGATATTGTTCTTTTGTTTTTGTTTTTGTTTTTGCTTTTGAGACAGGGTTTCTCTGTATAGCCCTGGCTGTCCTGGAACTCATTCTGTAGACCAGGCTGGCCTCGAACTCAGAAATCCTCCTGCCTCTGCTTTCCAAGTGCTGGGTTTAAAGGTGTGCTCCACTACTGCCTGGCTGATATAGTTCTTCCTATGGGGTTGCAACCCTCTTCAGCTCCTTTAGTCCTTTCCCTAGCTCTTCCATTGGGGTCTCCGGGCTCAGTCTGATGGTTGGCTGTGAGTATATGCATCTCTATTGATCAGATGCTGGTAGAACCTCCAAGGTATCAGCCATACCAGGCTCCTGTCAGCAAGCACTTCTTGGTGTCAGCAATAGTGTGGGGGTTTGGTGTCTGCAGATGGGATGAATTCCTAGGTGTAGTGGTCTCTGAATGGCCTTTCCTTCAGTCTCTGTATCATTTTTTTGTCTTTGTCTTTCATTTGGACAGGAACATTTCTGAGTTAAAAATTTTGAGATGTGTGGATGGCCCCATCCCTCAACTGAGAGTCTTGTCTATCTACTGGGGGTGATTCCTACAGGTTGTATCTTCCCTTTGTTTGGTATTTCAGCTAAAGTCATCACCGTTGGGTCCTGGGAGCCTCTTGCTTTCCTGGCATCTGGGACTTTTTAGTGGCTACCTCCAGCTTCCTATCCCCCACTGCTATACGTTTCTGTTCTATTTCCTGACACTCTGTATTTCTCTCCTGTCCCTTCCAATATCTGATCTTGCCCCATTTTCCCCTCCTCCTCCTCTCTCCCTCCCAGGACATGCCCTTCCTTTACCTCCTGTGATTGTTTTGTTCCCTGATCTATGTAGGATTGAAGCATCTACACTTTGGTTTCCTTCTTAAACTACAAATGGTTTGTGATTTGTATTGCAGGTATTCTGAGCTTTTGGGCTAATATCCATTTATCAGTGAGTACAAACCATGTGTGTTCTTTTGTGTCTGGGTTACTTAACTCAGGATGATATTTTCTAGTTCCATTCATTTGCCTGTGAATTTCAGGAAGTCATTGTTTTTAATAGCTGAGTAGCACTCCATTGTGTAAATGTGCCACATTTTCTGTATCCATTCTTTTGTTGAGGGACATCTGGGTTGTTTCCAGCTTCTGGCTATTATAAATAAGGCTGCTATGAACATAGAAGAGCATATGTCCTTGTTATATATTGGAGCATTATGGATATACAAATCAAAATGACCCCGAGATTTTACCTCACATCAATCAGGATGGCTAAGATCAAAAATACAGGTGACAGCACATGTTGGTGAGAATGTGGAGAAAAAGGAACACTCCTCCATTGCTGGTGTGACGGCAAGCTGGTAAAACCACTTTGGAAATCAATCTGGTGGTTCCTCAGAGAATTGGAAATAGTTTTACCTGAAGACACAGCTATACCACTACTGGGCATATACCCCAACATATAACAAGCTAGGTACCACTTTATTGATGTTCTAGAAGTGTCTGTCAATCTTGCACCTTCTGGGTGCTTCTTGACTCAAATTCTTTAGTTTCAAGATGACTGTGGGATACATCAATGAAACAGTTCTCTAGTAAACTCATCATAATTATACCCATCTCTGCCTAATTGGTGTAGGTAAGGAAACCTCACAACTGTGTTTGCTGGTCTTATTTAAAATCTATTACCAAAGCCGCAGTTAATATATTCAGTCATCTTAACTACATATTTATGGGCAATGATTCTTACTAGACTCCACATCGGAATCACCCAGGGCCAGTGTTTTTTTTTTCCAATTTTTTTATTGGATATTTTATTTACATTTCAGATGCCATCCCCTTTCCCCATTTCCCCTCCCTAGAAAACCCCTATCCCGTGCCCCCCCTTTTCCATTTGGCTTTTATACAATTTTTAAAATGTTAATCAAGGGCTTTATAAGTATGGTAATGCTCAATCAGAAGTGTAACCCAATGCCCAACCTAGACACATAAACTATCTTTGACTGGTGGAGACACGTGAACTTCTGCCTCCATGCCCCCTCTCTCTTTCTCTCTCTTTTTCTCTCTCATTACCGAGCTTCTCATCTGCTTCATCTTCTCCTCTCCTTACTCCATCTTTTCCTTTCGGTGCTCCTTTCCCCTTAGCTCCTCCTACATATTACCCTTCCTGTTAAAATAAAGCTTTTCTCTCAGAATACAATTAGAGCACAATTATTCCTATTTGTACCAGTGAGGTACAAGATAGTCTTAATACCCAGTCCATCCTTTTGTTGACTAGCCAGAACCTCTGCTGTCTCTCTTGACTAGAACACTTAGTTTTGAACCTGGCTTTTTCTTGGCTTTAGAATGAATGTCAGCTGAGAACCCTCCACTCAGATCTTTTCTCTCAAGGTAAATAGCCAGGATTGGCTATGAGTCTATAGGTCTTCAATGCCGTCAGAAATCCAGAATGACTAAATTAACTGAGTTTATGGGAAGCACTAAGCATAGCTTCTAAAACTTAGCCAATTTATAGAGACCGCTGAACACCTGGACAACCCCTATACTACCGAACGTTGGTGCATCAAATCTTCAGCCTTCCAGGGCCAGTGTTTTAAAACACAGCTTTTAACTACATTTCAAGAGTTTTAAATCAGTACATATACAGGGGGGCTCAGATTCCTAACAAATTTCTCAGGTGATGCAGATGTTACTGCTCTGGTCAGATCAATGGATCTGATCGTTTATCCTTTGCGATGAATATGTAATGACTTTCCTGCTTTTCTCAGACTTTCAACAGACATCTTTTTTTTAAGTCTGAATGTCAAAGGGTATTTCACCTAATTTAACCAAAACACAGAAGAGACCCAAAGAGACATGAGCATTTGCTGCCAAATAACAACCAACTTAACTCTTCATCTTACACATTCAGCCATCCGTTCACATATGAAGAATAAGCAGTCCATGTTCACAAGTCAAACCACCCACCTAGGCCCCTGATCACTCTGTGTACTCAGGATTCAGGCTTGTGATTGCTTCTTCCACTCTCCAACCAGTTTCTTCCTCCTCACTGGAAATGTTTTCATCAAAATAAAATGTCAGTCTCCAGAAAACAAAGCACACACTAAGAAGCCTTTAAGCACCACAACTCCCTTCTATCATTTGCTCTACTCTTATTTGATCTGCTTGCTTTTTTGATATGGCTGATCTTAAACAACCTCCAAATAGGATTTCTGTCCCTCACTACTGTACGGCAGGTGGTTTTCTGCTCTCTTTTAGTCAAATTCAGCAGGCAGATTGAGTTCTTAGCCACAAATAGACTCTCTATATAAACCCTCCCAAGGCTCAGGAAACATCCTGGAAGTGTGATGAGGCGAATGTAGGAGTCAGAGTGCTGTGAAATGATGCCTTCTGGATATGACATGAACTTGCACTCATGAACCCATTGCAGCTATAGGGACCTGCACAAGAGCTGTACAAGACCAAGCTGCCAGGATCAGTCGGTCTACCAGCAGGCTGCATTAACTGGATTTAGTGGGTTACAAGCAAGACAAACAAACAAACAAAAAAACAAAACCCAATCCCCCCAAAACCAAAAACCAAAACAAAAAAACCAACAAACCAGAGAACAAGAGGGTGGAAGGTGGGGGGTGGAGGATGTGCTGCAAGTTGTCCAAGGGGAATGGGAAGAGGAATTATGGGTAGATATGATCAGTGTATACATGCGTGAAATTGTCAAATAGGTTAAAAATTCTGTAATCGGTTGGCCCTTTGGTCCTATCAGTCTAATTTTTGATGGTTGGTTGCTCTTTCACTTTTGCAATGTTATTTGATCTTTCTTTCATCTTCTGCTTTGTTTGTTTGTTCTCCTTCTCTGAATTATAATAGTTTTGAATGTTGTATCAAGGGCAGTATTTTTATATCTATCAACTTTTGTATACTAACTGGGTAATCTTGTGTACAACTAGGATCTTTAATAATATATATATTGTGTAGCTAGTCTTTACCAGTCAATAAATCCATTAATCTTAACACCGATATACTCAAGACTTGCAATATTTAACTCTTTTGCCACACTTTTTTTTTTTTTATTTTTGGTTTTCCGAGACAGGGTTTCTCTGTGTAGCCCTGGCTGTCCTGGAACTCACTCTGTAGACCAGACTGATCTCGAACTCAGAAATCCACCTGCCTCTGCCTCCCAAGTGCTGGGATTAAAGGCGTGCGCCACCACTACCCGGCCTTTTGCCACACTTCTATTTGTTAGATAAAAATAAATATCTTAAACACCTGCAACTATACCCATCTAAATTGCATATAACTTTTTTCATGTAGTTTCTTTATATGACCATTCCTCTGTACAAAAAATTATAGAATTAATATAAGTTAAGTGGAGATGTTGGGGTTACTAAGAACTCTGATCACCTTGGAGTCTCCAGTATCCACAGCGTGAGGCTGTGATGTCAGTGCTGAGATCATAGAGGTGACCTGATAGAATGGGTTCCAGCCCAGAAGGCCTACAGGGTAGCTGTACAGCAAGATGAGGGCAGTTTGGAGCCCTGCCTAAGAGGAAGGTCGGGGCCACAGCAGATTGGTGTGTATACCCCAGATTGGGCCCTTTCACTGTTTTCGCCCCCATTTCTTTATTTATCATCTGAAGACCATTTCCCTGGGCCCTGAGTATTTTTTTCTCCCTGACCAACACACATTCTAAGTCCTTAATTTCCTCAAAGCACCCCTTTCCAAGTGACCTAGTGGTTCTTTCCATGAGGACACTTCACCTTCCCCTGCCCTGAGACCCCAGGCCCTCCTTATACTCTTTCCTTACTTTCATCATTGTTTAAAAGGATGATCTTCGTCTCATCCATCTCCCCATTCCCTCAGCTGTGTCCCCACAGACCCGGGCCTCCTGCTGCCCATCATGGCCAAAAGTGGAGAGGCTCTACCACAGGGCAGCCCAGCGCCAGTCCAGGATTCCCAGCTCATCCGGGTGACAGTGAAGACACCCAAGGACAAGGAGGATTTCTCAGTTGTAGACACATGCACCATCGGGCAGCTAAAGGAAAAGATATCACACCGCTTTAAGGCACATCCAAATCAGCTGGTCCTGATCTTTGCAGGAAAAATCCTCAAGGACCCTGACTCATTGGCACAGTGTGGAGTGCGAGATGGCCTCACAGTTCACCTGGTCATCAAGATGCAACGTCGGACCACAGGCACTGAATGCCCAGCACCACCAGTCTCTATTCCAGGCCCAAATCCTGGAGAACTCCCTCAGTCAAGTTCTGTTTACTCTGTGGATGGGTCTCCTTCTTTCAGCTTAGGGGTCCTCACAGGGCTCAGTGGATTAGGTTTGACCTCAGGTAGCTTCTCTGACCAGCCAGGCTCATTAATGTGGCAGCACATCTCAGTGCCTGAACTTGTGGCTCAGCTCGTTGATGACCCTTTCATTCAGGGTCTGCTGTCCAACACAGGCCTAGTGCGCCAATTTGTTCTTGACAATCCTCACATGCAGCAACTGATCCAGCAGAACCCTGAGATTGGTCATATTCTTAACAACCCCGAGATCATGCGGCAGACAATGGAGTTTCTTCGTAACCCTTCCATGATGCAGGAGATGATGCGTAGTCAGGACCGTGCACTCAGTAACCTGGAGAGCATCCCTGGTGGCTACAATGTGCTCCGTACCATGTACACAGATATTATGGATCCCATGCTTAATGCAGTACAGGAGCAATTTGGTGGCAATCCTTTTGCTACTGCTACTACTGCTAGTACCACCACCAGCAGCAGCCAACCATCAAGGACAGAGAATTGTGACCCTCTTCCCAATCCCTGGACTTCCACATATGGGGTCTCAGGTGGCAGACAAGGGACAGGTGGCAGACAGCCTGGGGAACAGGATGCATCCGAGAGTAGAAATAGGCTTCCAAGCTTTCTGGGTAACATAGGACTCTTTGATTATCTCCAACAGTTACATGAGACTTCTCAGTCCCTGGGATCGTATCTACAGGGTACTGTGCCAACTCCAAACCCGAGCCAGGAAGCACCACTATCAGGAAACAGAGTTCCTCCAACTTTACCCTCATCCCCTAAACCTGGGTCAGGCCAGCCTCTGCCCAAAGAGTCAGTAGCAATCAAGGGAAAGTCATCATGCCCAGCTTTCTTGAGACACTCATCTGAGAAGAGTACTGGACAAGGTGGAAGCCTACATGATGCAGGGAAGGGCTCTACTGGCTCAAGTACTGGCCTGCCCAATCTCACCTCTCAGATAGGAGATTCTGCCAACAGATCTCCGTTTGTTTCTACACCATCTTCTCTTATGTCAGCCACTCCTGGAGTCCCAGAATCTCCCTGGCTTCCTCCAACAGGTTACCCAAGATCTCTGAGGTCAGCTGGCACAAATCAAGTCCCTCGAATGCAGAATGAGATACACCAACAGCTCCCACTACTGTTGCACCTTCAGACAGCCATGGCAAATCCCCGAGTCATGCAAGCCTTGCTGCAGATTGAACAGGGTCTGCAGATTCTGGCTACTGAAGCACCCCGCCTCCTGCTCTGGTTCATGCCCTGCCTAACAGGGTTGAGTGGAGTAACAGGAGGTACAGAATCTAGAGAAGGTGCTGTTATGTCTGAGGATCCCCGACCAACCACCCCAACTCCTCAGATTTCCCTAGCACAGGGTTCTGCAGAGCTAAGTTTCCATTCCTCCCCCTTCCTCCAGGTGTTGCAAGCCTTAGCTAGTACCAATCCCCAGCAGCTACAACTGGAGGCTCACTTCCGGGTACAACTGGAGCAACTACGGGCTATGGGCTTTCTGAATCTTGAAGCCAATCTCCAGGCCCTCATTGCTACAGGGGGTGATGTAGATGCTGCTGTGGAGAAACTGAGGAAGTCTTAGGAGCTCTAGTTATTTGGACCATATCTTTTCCTTTGTGCCTTTCCCCCATGTCTTATTACCCTAGTTCTCCTATTCTTGAATACAGCTGCACTATAAACCAAATTACTATGATGTTCTTTACTGCGGAGACAATGTTCTGGAGTCAATAAGGAAGATGACAAATCAGAAATAAGGTGGGGATGCTGTGTGATCCAACTGTGCCTGATACTCTTCTACCTGGGGCCCCTGAATGAGTTCTGTGTGTGCCTATCTTGAGATGCAATTACATCCAGTCTCTAGTGCCGCCAATTGCCTGAGTCTCATTCTTGTGGGCTCTGAGAAAAGGGGGAGGACATGTGGAAAAACAAGTGGTGAAGGCTGTTTCTCTGGAGGGTATAGGAAGCTAAATGGTTGGAAGCTAAAGGAGTCAAAGACTTGGGGATGGGAGGAAGGACCATGGAGTTTTGGGGGGTTCTGGAAGTTTTTCAGATTTTGGTGTACTATAGGAACAGCTACTACACAGTCTGCTTTGGTATGCCTTTTTACATGCCTGGCTAGAGAAAGGACACTATTTCTTATATTTCTTATTTCTGGAAGCTATCTCACAAACTTGACATTAATCTTTGGGTTGGTAAGAGCTACAGCAGCAAGAGTCCAGTTTCAATTATAATTATGGATTCTGAAGTCTTACTCAGTTTACATTATTTTTTATAGACAGATTCAGAGAGAAGACTTTTTTCTTTCTCTTTCTCTTCCTTTTCTTTCGGAAGAATTAATATGTGTGTTTTGTGTGAAAATATGTGTACAATGAATATGTGAAAAATTCTTTCAGACATCCTGATACAAACACACACATCATACACACACACACACACACACACATATCACACACACATATCACACACACACAGACACACACACACATCACACACATACACACACACACACACACCCTTACCCACACATCAAATATGCTGCTCACACAAAAGAAAACAGGTACAGATATATGAACTAGAGTGAGCAGACTTATTGATAGTCCAATCTGGGGAGACATGGAAGCCATCCAGGGATAAAACTTGCAACGTGTTCAGAACGAAGCAGATAAATTTTTGAAGGAGAAAGAAGGCTGTCCTTGCAGAAGGGATGTTATGTAGTAAAAGGGACTTTTGACATAGACCTCAGACAAGAGTATTGTTCCCATTACCTGTTTCCAAAGTAAAAATGTTATAATACATAAGTGAATCAAGTGAGCTGGGACTTTCAGTACCTATACATGGGAATGTGTGCACAAATATTTATTGGAAGAAAGGCACAAACAATGTATTCCAGTGTGTTTTTTACATGTGCATACCCTATGTGTATATACTAAATATACACGTGTATATAGTAAATATAGTTCACCAAGTCAAACAGATTAGGAATACAGATAAAAACCTTCATGCTATAGTGCAGCCACAGAAGGAAAGAGGTCTTCAGTGGATTATGTCTTTGTGGGGAAACTGCCTATGGTGTGTATTTAAATGTCAGAGTCTCTATGCAGCACACTTTCAAATCTAATCTCCCCTTCCCCTTGTCTCCCATAATCAAATCTTAGAGTAGTAGTTAGAGCATCTACTAGCATGTGGTGTAAAGATGAGACCAAGCTTTAGGAACAGCGTTTCCTGGACACTTGCATTTCAGTCTCTAGGTGGGGCATACAGGTGTTAGCTCTTGCCCCTCCAGTCTCCCCTTCCTGTTTCCTATGCTTGAGGAAAATCTTGTCCAAATAAAAAGAACATTCTTTACTACAGCACTATCAAAATTAAGAGGAAAGCTTAACAGCACCATTTCCTGAAACCCAGAAGTGGCATGCTTGCAGGGTAAGTTTACCTGCAGAAGACTGAATGAAGCAACACATGTTCCCCACCTTTGGAAGGCCAAGAGGAAAATAATCTTCGTACAAAGAAATTTCTTGGGGTTAGAGAGATGGCTCAATGGTTATGAGTGCATACTGCTTTTGCAGAGGACTCATGCTTGGTTCCAGAACCCTTTCTGGGGTAGGGTGTCTGATATCTTCTTCTGGACTCCAAGGGCACCCATCTTTGCATGTACACAGACCCAAATACCTACACAAAAGTAAATCTTAATCACATGCTGTTCATCTGGGTGAGAAAAATCCTGAGAGCCCCTCAGGAAGCTAGAGAACATTTAGGATGAGTCAGTCTTTCTTTCTTTCTCTCTCTCTCTCTCTCTCTCTCTCTCTCTCTCTCTCTCTCTCTCTCTTTCTTTCTTTTCTCTTTCTTTCTTTTTCTTTCTGATTTATTTATGTATGTGAGTACACTGTAGATGTCCTCAGACCTACCAGAAGAGGGTATCAGATCCCATTACAGATGGTTGTGAGCCACCATGTAATTGCTAAAATTTGAACTCAGGACCTCTGGAAGAGCAGTCAGTGCTCTTAACCGCTGAACCATCTCTCCAGCCCTAGGATGAGTTTTAAAGTCTTGGCTAGGAGAGTGTTTAGTGAATTATGTTCCTGTCATAGCTTCTTCATACAATATTTCTATTACCATGCATTACTAGTGTATCAACAGAGTCCAGTGAGATAGACTCATCTTGAATACTGCACACACACATCAAATCCAGTCTCCAGTTTTGGTTTTGATTTCTACTTTACTTTCAAATTGACTGTGGATCGAACCCAAGGCTCACATGTGCCATGAAACACTTTTTACAACTGGGCCATGTTGTAAAACGCTAATACTGACTTAAGCTTTATAAGAGAGAACACAGAACCCTTTTTTTTCCTTTTCTTTTTCTTTTTTTTCTTGGATATTTTATTTACAATTCAGCTGTTATTCCCTTTCCCCATTTCCCCCACCCCCTCCCAGGAACCCCCTATCCCATCCCTCCTCCTCCTGCTTCAATGAGGATGTGCCCTCACCTACCCCCCACTCCCACACCTCCACCTTCGAATCCCCCCCCCCCCCACACACACACAGTGTCCAGCTTTCATGGAACCAAGGATCTCCTCGCCCACCTTTGCCCGACAGGGTCATCCTTCCTTACATATACAGCTGGAGCCATGGGTCCCTCCCTATGTGCTCTCAGGCTGGTGGTTTAGATCCTGGGAGCTCTGGTTGGTTGGTATTGTTGCTCTCTTCATGGGGCTACAATCCCTTTCAGCTCCTTCAGTCTTCACTCTAACTCCTCCATTAGGAACCCCTTGATCAATTCAATGGTTAGCTGTGAGCATCTGCCTCTGAATATGCCAAGCTCTGGCAGACCTCTAAAGACACAGCTATATCAGGCTCCTGTCAGCATGCACTTCCTGATATCCACATCAGCGTCCACCTTTGGTGACTGTACCTGGGATGGATACCCAGGTGGAATGGTCTCCAGATGGCCCCTGCTTCAATTTCTGTCCCATCTTTTGTCTCTATATTTGCTCCCTCGAGTATTTTGTTACTCGTTCTAAGAAGGACCGAGGCATCCACACTTGGTCTTCCTTCTTCATGAGCTTCATGTGGTATGTGAGTTGAATCTTGGTCACTTCAAGCTTCTGGGCTAATATCCAATAATCAGTGAGTGAATACCATGTGTGTTCTTTTGTGATCGGGTTACATCACTCAAGATGATATTTTCTAGTTCCATCCATTTACCTAAGAATTTCTCAAATTCATTGTTTTTAATAGCTGAGTAATACTCCATTGTGTAAATGTACCACATTTTTTGTATCCATTCCTCTGTTAAAGGACATCTGGGTTCTTTCCAGCGTCTGGATATTATAAATAAAGCTGCTATGAACATAATGGAGCATATGTCCTTGTTATATGTTAGAGCATCTTCTGGGTATATGCCCAGGAGTGGTATAGCTGGGTCCTCAGGTAATGCTATGTCCAATTTTCTAAGGAACCACCAAACTGATTTCCAAAGTGGTTGCACCATCTTGCAATCCCACCAACAATGGAGGAGTGTTCCTCTTTCTCCACATCCTCGCCAGCATCTACTATCACCTGAGTTTTTGATCTTAGCCATTTTGACTGGTGTGAGGTGGTATCTCATCTCAGGGTTGTTTTGATTTGCATTTCCCTGATGACTAAGGATGCTGAACATTTCTTTAGGTGCTTCTCACCCATTCGAATTTCCTCAGTTGAGAATTCTTTGTTTAGCTCTGTACTCCATTTTTTTGATAGGGTTATTTGGTTGTCTGGAGTATAATTTCTTGAGTTCTTTGTATATATTGGATATTAGCCCTCTATCGGATGTGGGATTGGTAAAGATCTTTTCCCAATCTGTTGGTTACCATTTTGTCCTATTGACAGTGTCCTTTGCCTTACAGAAACTTTGCAATTTTATGAAGTCCCATTTGTCAATTCTTGATCTTAGGGCATAAGCCATTGGTGTACAGAACCCTTATTTTTCTGTGTTTACCTTATTTCAAATAACATTTTTTTTTTTACCACCATGCATTTTGCTGCAAATGAAAAGGCTTCATTCTTTTTGTGGTCAAATAATACTCTATGGTGTATATATACCAGGTTTTTTTTTTTAATTCATTCATCTAGATTGTTACACATATTAGCAGTTGGACATACTGCTATGATAAACACAGGTATCCAGGTCTCTCTTTTTATACTGAGTTCATTTCCTTTGGATGTATAGAAAGAAGCAGCATATCTGAATCATGTGATAAATCCAAAAAATTTTTAAGGATCTGCCACATTGCTGCTTATAACTGTTGCACTAATTTACTATCCCACTAACTCTCAGGAGCTCTCCAGAGTTGACTGAGTGCTTGGAATCTTTGCTGTAGCTTCATTGGAGATTGATTTACTCAGCACCACGATGGTGTACCTGGAGGAAACAGAACATCCTAGGGGCAGAGAAAGTTGCTGTCTTCTACCCAGCCACTAAGGTGAGGTCTAACAAGTAGAACACAAGAAAATGGCTAAATAATGAAGCCTTGAAATAAGAGTAAGTAGAAGGGAGAGTGAATGAGAAAATGCTGGGGAGAACAACAATAGAAGCTACTATGGAACAGAGCTGGCAGCTCTAGAGTAAAGACCAGAACAGAGCTGGTGTTTGAGGGAGAGAAGGCCCTTACAGGTTAATGTTACTGAAAGTGCATGTCTGCTAGGACTTCCCATCTCTTCCCACCCACTGTCTCTTCCCTGAGTCTTGCTATCAACAGTGGTCCAAGATGAAATAACTGGGCATTGATGAGATGGAATGAGGGATTATATGCATGGAAAAGAAAAGGCAGATTTAGATGTCATTATACTGGGCCTAGTATCTGGCTCCCTCCAAATGATAGATACCTTTTCCTTTACCAGGAGATTTACTAGAAACCAAATCAAACAAAAAAGTGATTAAATCCTTAGCTACTTGATCCCAGATAGGAAGTTGGGCATCACTTCAGTAAAAAAAAAAAAAAAAAAATTATAGAAGCCAGAGGATCAGTACATCTGCTATGAGATGGTGTCTTCCATGTAACATGGAGCTGCACCTATGAAATCTTAGCAACAGTCTTTAAACAAGACCTGTACAGTGATGATACCACTTGACTTCGTAACCCGAATGTAGGAAATCTCACAAGACCCCACCCCTAGATGAAGGACTGTAGGCAATTAATGAATGCTGAAAGAGGGTGGATCCATCTTCTCTAGGAATGAGCTCCTTAACCGGTTATCTAACCCCAAGCACCAGCCCTCAACATATGTACATATGAGTAGCACTGAATGGACTCAGCAAGTGATATTTGTGTGTGTGTGTGTGTGTGTGTGTGTGTGTGTATGCACACGAATACATATATATGCATATAATGTAACTGGTAAGGAGTCACGAAGTTGAAGCTGAGAGGGAGTGAAGGAGACACAGGAATAAATGAAGCTTAAATCTCAGCTGACCAGTTAAGATTGGACAATATGCCAGAAGGCTTGTCCCTGGAGAAAACTCATTTTCTGTTTCTCCATGCCATGTTGTAATTTTGACTTAGAGATTAGGAAAGCTGAATCATACAAGGAGGGGGAAGCACATTGGTAAAGTTAGGAAGTATCCTATTAGAGTCAAGATTTGAAATTGGACAGTCTACTTCTAGATTCCATGCTGCCAATCACTGTACCCAAAGAAATGATTCATTTCTGCTTTAATTTTCACTTCCCAACATGTGAACAGGATGTTATTTGAAGTATTACATTGGGAGTTTGGAATCTCTGGCTCCTGCAAATATGTTCACAGAGTCAAAGCATTTACACATGTGTATGGCCATATTTATATCCCCATTTTTAAAAAAATTTTATCTACTCATAGTTAATTGTTAAAACTTCAGAAAACTTGACAAAAAAGTAAATGCTCAGACCATTGATCCTGATAAAATACTCTTGATTTTTGTTTGTTCATTTTCCTAAACACATTGGAGCAGCAGAATTCAAATTTCAGAAAAGGCAACTGAAGTTTCAATTGGCTTTTCACACAGTTACAAATTGATAGAGAGCTGAGAAATTTACAAATGATGTCTTTGCTTTTCAAGTAAAGTATTCTTCCATTCAAGTTCTTTCTGTTCACTTAACATCTTAGTTCCTTCCCTTAAGTGCTTCAACTCTGAGGCAGTTCATTAAATTTTAATGGCTGTGACTTTGAGTAGGTCCTTTTCCTACTGAATATTCTGAGAGGACATTGTGCGGGAAAACTGCATTGTCAGTGGTTACATAGATTATGCTCCTTTCAGACAGATGGTGTGGTGATTGTTACGCACGAGTAATGTGAGTAAGAAAGCTACCACTATTCTAGTAAGAATTGATGTGTGTAAATTGAAGATATGTTGATAGGAAAAATAGAATATAAAGAACAAAAATGGTTCCACTTTCAAGATACTACAACTAGTACCACAATGCTGTTCTTTCTACCAGCATTGGGTTTAGTAAAACCTGATTTTAAGAAAATTGTGGTTGTTGGGCCCTGGAAGGATGGCTTAGAGGTTAAGAAGATCTGTCTTAGGGTTCTGTTACTGTGAAGAGACACCATGACCACAGCAATTCTTATAAAGGAAAATGTTTAATTGATGCTGGCTTAGAGTTTCAGAGGTTTAATCCATTATCATCATGGTGGCATGCAGGAAGACATGGTGTTGGAAAAGGAGCTGAGAGTTCTACATCCGAATTACCAGGTGACAGAAGGGACTGTGTCACTAGGCCTGGTTTTGAGCTGAGTTCTCAAAGCCCAGACCCTACTGACAACTTCCTAGAACAAAGCCATGCCTATTCCGACAAGGCCACAAATCCTAGTAGTGCCACTTGCTATGGACCTATGGGGGCCATTTTTATTTTAAATAACCACATTCCACGCCCTAGCTCTCATAGGCTTGTAGCCATATCACGATGCAAAATGCATTCAGCCCAACTTCAAAAGTTCCCGTAGCTTATGACAGTATCAGCACCGTTTAAAAGTATAAAGTTCAAAGTCTTTTCTGAAACTTATGCAATCTCTTAACTGTAATTTCCTGTAAAATCACAAGGAGAATCAGATCACATACTTAAAATGTAAAGTGCACAGTATGTATATTGCAATTCCCAAAGGCAACATAGTGAGAAAATATTGCATCAAAGCAAGACAAAACCAACTAGACAAATTCCAAACTGCATCTTCATGTCCGATGTCAAAACACTCATCAGATCTCCGACTCCTTTCATCTTTGTTAACTGCAACACACTTCTTTCTCCTGGGTTGGTTCCACTTCTTATAGAGACTCCCTTGGAAGATATCCCACAACTCTAGCATCTCCAATATCTTGGGGTCTCCAAGGCAATACAGGCTTCACCTTCATAGCCTCCCACAATGGCCTCTCTAGGCCTCCATGTAGGGACAGTCCTGACACATGCCCGGCCTCAGTAGCTTTTATTAGTCTCAGAGGTACATTCCATAACTCTTATCTTCTATTCTTGACTTTAAAGCCAGACCCACATGGCTGAAGCTGCCAAGTTCTACTGCTTCTGGGGTGGGGAGCATGAACCCCTTGTTCAAATACATTTTACGAGCTCTTTGTTTCCTATGGGTTCCTTCATTACCTAAGCTTGGCTGTCCTGGAACTTTCCATGTAGATCAGGCTGGCCTTGAACTCAGAGATCTACCAGCCTCTTTCTTCAGTGTAACGGGATTAAAGTTTTGCACACCATGCCTGGACTAAAGCTTTTCCTTAATTCCGTTTCACTTCTATTTAAGTAAATTTTTTTTTTTTAAATACTGGTCAGAAGCTTAGCTGGGTGGGGTCTTGCTCTCTTTTTCACCTAGCACCAGGCTTTTCTTTAATCTGTATATCTCCTTAAACTCCTTTCTACTTCCCAGTATTTCTTTACTCCTCAAATCCTATATTTTATATTTTCTTTGTTTAGCGTGCTCCTTTTTATTATAAATTTGCATAATCTTAAACACTAATAACCACATGACAGAGTCAATACTAGGTTGTTTTGAGATTTCTTCTGCAAATGTAATTATTCCAAAAGTCTTAAATTTATCCTCTGGCAGATCTTTTGGACAAGGGCAGAAAGCAGCCTCATTCTTCACCAAAATATCATAAAAATAGTTTCTTAGCCACATTCTTCTCCTCTGAAACCTCTTGAAACTAGGCCTCCATGGTTCAAATCCCTCCCAGCACTGCTGTCTTCCTTGATCCTACTATGATGGTCCATTAAGCCTCACTTAAAGTGTTCAGCTACTTTTATAATTCCAAGTTTAAAGTATATAATCCTCCAAACAAAAACATGGTCATACCACAGGAATACCCTAGTCCTGGTACCAACTTTTGTTTTACCTGGGGTTTCTATTGCTGTAAAGAGACACAATGACCACAGCAATTCTTATAAATAAAAACATTTAATTGGGAATGGCTTACAGTTTTAGAGGTTTAGGCCATTATCATCGCAGTGGGAAGCATGGTGGCGTGCAGACACTGATGCTGACAGACATGATGCTGGAGAAGGAGCTGAGAGTTCTACATCTAGACCTGCAGGAAATGACTGTGTGTCACTAGGCCTGGTTTTGTGCTTCTGAGATCCCCAAACCCAGCCCCTAGTGAATTGCTTCCTTAAACAAAGCCACTCCTACTCCAACAAGGCCACAAATCCTAATAGTGTCATTCACTATGGACCTATGGAGGTCATTTTTTATCAAACCACCACATTGTTCTTGCAGAGGTCCCAAGCCCTGTTTCCAGAACCTACATTGGATAGTTTGAAGTCTTCTATTGTAAAGGACCACTCTGGCCCATGTTTGGGGGCCAAACTATAACGGCCCGCTCTGTTCCTCAGGTCCGGGTTTAGCAAGAGAGAGAGTGGTGGGGGAGAAGGGGAAGAGACGCGAAGAATAGAGACAAGTCAGAGGATCTGTAGTAAAGTCTTCTTTACTGTCTCCACCATACACACACCACTACACCTACTACTACTACACCCCCCCCCACTATAAGGAAATCCTGGGTATTTATGGTCTTTTGCCACGTGCCTACAAGGCACGTGGATACCACATGCCTTGCAGGTGTGGATATGACATAAGCCTTACAGGCTTGGACAGCACGTGCACCTTGCAACTGTGGGCACTAAACAGCAAAACAAGATATGTGGGATATCAGAGTGTGCTTCAGCTGTTGTAGGCTGTTGAAAACCAAGTCTCATGTTGGGGTATATGGCTCAAGATGACTGCAAAGCTGATAGCTGCTTTCTAGCTGCTTTTTGCTTAAAGTTGGCTCCCAACATTCTATAACTCCTGCTCCAAGGAAATTTCAGTCTTCTGGGCTCTGCAGGTATCTATCTGCACATACATGGCATATATACACAGAGATACGTATAAAATAAACAGCAAAAACCAACTCTGGCTTTATCAGTTTTGGATTTCTGGTGCTTCTCTCCCCCATCCCTGCATGTGTATGCATATGTGTCTGCACATACACTTGCTCATGCATGTGCATATGAAGCATAGAGATTTTTATTGACAAGGTATGTTCCATTTTATTTTTTGAGACAATACCTCCTACTGAAACTTAAGGGTGCGTTCTAGCTGGAGTGACTTGTGGAGCCATGGTATCCACTGATATCATTATCCCTTCCAATGTTGAGTTACAGCAGTGCAGCATTGTATTTGGCTTTTTTACTTGGGTGCTGGTATTCTCAGCTCAGCTCAGGTCTACACAAATGAATGGTAAGCTAGCTTCCTTCCTTCCTTCCTTCCTTCCTTCCTTCCTTCCTTCCTTCCTTCCTTCCCTCGTTTCTCTCTCTCTCTCTTATTCTCCTCTTTTTCTTTTCCTCCTCCTCCTCTTCTTCCTCCTCTCCTCCTCCTTCTCTTCTCCTCCTCCTCCTCCTCCTCTTCTCCTCCTCCTCCTCTTCTCCTCCTCCTCCTCTTCTTCTCCTTCTCCTCATTCTCGTTCTCCTTCTCGTTCTCCTTCTCGTTCTCCTTCTCGTTCTC
>JANHMN010000003.1:94606169-94632033 GCA_030674055.1 Rhabdomys pumilio | reverse complement strand
TTCTCCTTCTCGTTCTCCTTCTCGTTCTCCTTCTCGTTCTCCTTCTCCTTCTCCTTCTCCTTCTCCTTCTCCTTCTCCTTCCCCTTCTTCTTCTTCTTCTTCTTCTTCTTTTCTTCTTCTTCTTCTCCCACAGTTTCTTCCTGTAGCCTTGACTATCTAGGAACTTTCTCTGTAGACCAGGCTGGCATTGAACTCACACAGAAACACCTGCCTCTGCCTCCTAAATTTTGTGATCAAAAGCATGTGCCGCCATCACCCCGGGTGAAAAGTTTTTTAGTAACCAAAGAAATAACAATTTTAGGTACTTTTCCACACTCTGTAACACATCAGATATCTGCAAAAACTAAGTCTGTGAAAGGATGCAAAATAACAACGCCATCAAACTAGAAACTGTCATTAATTTTTTACATTCAAACCTGACTACACTGTTTTCCTCATTCCTTTTCTTCCCTCCAACAACTCCCATGTTAGGGGCAATACAAAGCAAATTGCAAAAATTGCTTTTGCAGTGACAGGCAGAAGTTCTTCTGAGTGCTGAGCACTGTCTGGGGAGGCTAGCTGTCAGCAAGGTGTAGGGCACTGCAAATTTCTGGGAGTGAGAAGTTCTTTCAGACTCTGAAATTACATCTTCTCATGCCTTAGTTATTGGCTGATACTGGAGATCCTGGTTCACAGATTCCAAAGTTTAAGAACATCCGATAAATAGTGCAGGTGCAGAGTTCCCGAGGTGGTCATTTTACCTCTTGCAAGCTCCCCTTGAGGTGGCATTCTGGGTAGCCAAATTCTTGTCTGAGTTTTGTGGTCACTGGAAATTCTGGAGCTAGGAAAAAAAGATGTGTGTGTGTGTGTGTGTGTGTGTGTGTGTGTGTGTGTGTATGTGTGTGTGTGTATGAGAGACAGAGAGAGTTATTGCTGATGATACAAACCTAACACATCCCTAGCTGAAACATGTCTCCCCTCACATAGTCTTATGACAGTTAAATCATATTTAGATCTAGATTCAAAGAGCCACTGTTATTTCTTTTAACCCAACCATCAGCCTCTGACTTGAGACTATAGTGTTCTTTTTAAAAATTGCTTTTCACTTATATGTACTTATTTTCATGTATCTGCTACATGTATAGGTGTCTTCAGAAACCAGAAGTTGTCATAGATCCTTTGGAGCTGGAGTTATTGCCAGTTATGAGTGGCCTGAAATTGGTGCTGGGAACTAAACTCGGGTCCTCCCTGGAAAGGCAACCATCCCTCTAAACCACGTAGAAATCCCCCCAGTACCACCCATCTCCCTCCTCCCCCAACCCCCAGTTTATTTTCTGAAGCAGTTCTGCTATCAGGTCTGGAATACACTACCTTTAGAACCATGTAGACAGATTGCCTGGGATCTGGGACCTTGGGAAACAAGGATTCCATTGAAACTGTGAAGTGATTATACATTTTAATCACCCACCTTCATTCTGTTCAGATAAAACACGGGACTCGAGGCCTCAGCTGGACCGTGGAGAACACACACAGTAGTTTAGTGGAGGATTAGAGACCAGAATGAGTGCCTCGTTAGCTAATTCTCAGACCTTGCTTTCCTACTTAACCACTATCATTTGTTGAGCTTAATGTTAGGATTCCAAGAAGTTTATGTGAAAATGTGTTTCTAGACACTGACATGTCGGACTCCCGTCCCCAATTTGGTGCTTCAATTAAATCATGAGGAAAAGCCAACCTCAGGCAGGTGGCAGACTTCTGCCCTGCCCCCATTCAGATGTACCTTTCAACTGTGACCTCATCACTGACACCATATCCCCTAAAGATTGCCAAAGAGAGAAGCAGCTGCCCCCCAGCTATGGGAGCCAGGTGGCTGTAGGGCTACACTGGCAGGGGGGACCTGCAGGACGTAGGTGAAAGGACATCACCGAACACCTACTGGTCCCTTAACCCAGGTGTGTTCAGTGCCACATCAAAGCTTCCGCAGGTGTGTACTCCACTGTGCCCTCACGTAACCTTGCATCTTCTTCTTCAGGAAATATGGCACGGGCTAGGGAAGAAGCAGGGGACAGTCAGCTGGTGTCTGGTAGGGAGCCATCTTCACGTATCATCAGAGTGTCTGTCAAGACCCCACAGGACTGCCAGGAGTTTTTCCTGGCAGAAAATAGCAACGTCCACCGCTTTAAGAAGCAAATCTCCAAATACCTTCACTGTGACACTGACCGATTGGTGCTCATCTTCACTGGGAAGATCCTCCGGGATCAAGACATACTGAGCCAGCGTGGCATTCTTGATGGCTCTACAGTTCATGTGGTAGTGAGGTCTCGTTCGAAAGGGTCAGCCTGTACAGGAACTCTGGCAGGCACCACAGGCCACTGTACCCATCGTTCAGAACCATCAGCCAAGCTTGGCCGGCTGGCCCGGAGCTCACCTGACCTAGCTGATTTCTTGAGCCAGCTTGTCCAACTGCTGCCTACGGCGCCAGAGTCTGTGGTGCAATTCTTGGAAGACCCTCTGATTCAAGGACTGGCAAATGAGAAACAAGCCAATGGCGTGCACATTCCCGAATCCTCAAAGACGGTACAGAAACGGGACCCAGCTCTCAAATTTCAGGAAACCTTTCAGAAGCCTGCGCGGCAGCAGGAAGTCCTTCAGGAACACAAGCAGAGGCTGGAGGCCCCGAAAGCCGTGCCAGGGGGTGACAACGCTATGCATCCCAGTTGCTCTGATATCCAGCAGGTCATGCTCTCCACTCTGGCCTTATTGGTGGCTTCTAAAGGCTACATTTCAGGCTCAGAGCTGTGTAGAGGAGAAGCCAACAACGCTCACAGTAGTTCTGATCCTACCACCGTTCCAGCCACTTCTGCTCCAGTCAGGACCTTGGCACAAGAGGTCAGTACAGGAGGAGTTAACCAGGTCAAGGGCATAGTTTCAAGTCAGGCCGGTTCAGCGTGCCGACCTGGTACGCTAGACTTACATCCAGGCTCAGATATCCCCTCCCAAGAGAGCCAGCAGCCAGTGGAGAAAGTCCCTCTAATCAGTCAGCCGAGACTCTCACCCTGTGCTCTGCGCCGAGCCTTGACTGTTCTGCAGCAGAATCCATCTCTGGCACACCAGTTGGCAACTGGCAGCCCCCTACTACATCATATACCGCTTCTGCCCATCCTCACCAATCCTCGAGCGCTGCAGGCATTGCTACAGATAGAGGAAGGCCTACAGATACTGTCCAGGGAGGTGCCTGAGCTGGGACCATTCTTTCGGGACTCAGCTAAACCACGTGGGGCTAGAGGAGCCCAAGAAACTAGGGGTAGAAGACAAACCCATAGAGAAGATGCCGCACAACACTCCTTGGCCTTTCTTCAGCTCTTCCATTCCTTGGCCAGTGCCTGTTCCCAGTTTACCCAAACCGCACTGCTCGCATCCCTCTTTACTGAAGGTCGGTACCAGCAAGAACTGGAGGAACTGAAGGCCTTGGGTTTTGCTAACCGTGATGCAAATCTACAGGCCCTTGTAGCCACAGATGGAGATATCCACGCCGCCATTGAGATGCTTCTAGGGGCTCCGCAGGACTAGTCTTTCCATCTGATGTCCACGATTGCACCATTCTGTGGAGAGGGAGGAAAAGGGATGGAAGGCACTTATTTTAGAAATTCCGCTTCCTCGGATTATGAGCACATTTGGACAGCCCTTCTCTCACTGCCCAAACCTGTTCTACATTAAAGAAGTTTGCTTGGAGCTCCTGTGTGTTGTAGATTTGGAATTGGATGTGCAGCATAGTCTTACCTGGGGAGGGACTTGTATATTGCTCTGGCAGCATGCTTTACTTATTTTCATGTCTATGACCCAGGGATCCTTTCATATTTCGAACATAACACTGGGCTGGGGAGATGGCTTAGTGGGTAATGGGTAATGTGTTTCCTGTGCAAGCATGAAGACTGAGTTCAAATCTCTAGCACCCATGTAAAAGCCTGGAAGAGTGGTACATCTCTAACCCTAACACTAGACAATGGGATAGGGAAAGAGGAGGATGTCAGGAGCTCACTGAGCAGCTAAGCCTAGCCAATCAATGATCTCCATGTTCAATCTCAAAATGTAATGTGGAAAGCAGAAGAGGAAGATGCCTGATGTCAACCTCTGATCTACACACACACACACACACACACACACACACACACACGCACACGCACACGCACACGCACACATACACACACACATACACACACACACATACAAATAGATATAAAAAATATAAGGTGGATAAATCCTGAGAATTTTTTTTGGGGGGGGGTTCGAGACAGGGGTTCTCTGTATAGCCTTGGCTGTCCTGGAACTCACTCTGTAGACCAGGCTAGCCTTGAACTCAGAAATCCGCCTGCCTCTGCCTCCCAAGTGCTGTGATTAAAGGTGTGTGCCACCACTGCCCGGCTAATCCTGAGAATTTTGATGTTTTCACTCACACTCAGTCAACATTCATATCTCCTATCAGCATTTACATCCATATCGACAGAATCCAGTTTGTCTCCCAAGAAGTCACAACTTAAGACATCTTGAAACCATGCCTTTGCCCAGAGGTTTCTCTGTCTGGAGTACATCTGGCTTTTAACTTCCTTTGGTACCCACCAAACCTTAGGATCCTGTTGTGTGAGGTTAACCTCTGTCAAAAGGACCATCTTCCCTCCTCCACAGGCTTCTTCCTTTTCTCCTGCAAAATGCTTGTCTCTACTGTCAGACTGGTCTATATCTGCAGTTCTTACCTCTGAATTTTTACATATCTCCCTTCCAGGAGAAAAATTTTATGAATATTTATAGTTAGGGAGTTACCCCAATAAGATGCATAAGCTTTTTCAAGCTTTATTTATAGTTTTACCTATAGAGTCTTGTTTCTGTGACGAATGTACTTCCTGTAATTATCTTTAAGAACTCAACTCTTTAACTTGAATAGTGGAGTATGTTACACCAGCTCTTTTAGAATTTATCTCTCAGAGGTTTGGCCCTTTTCATAACCATGGTTCTGGTTCTCTTGTTGGAAAATGCCACATGCTCCAGAGGATTTGCAGTTTTAGAGCAGTCACGTATCAGGAACAAAGGCAACAGAAAAGCAAGATAAGGAGAAGTAAAGAGCCAATGAAAAGCTTGGAACTGAGAAAGGGAGTTGGTGCCCCTGATAAAGTAAATCTATTGTGCAATTCCAGTGCTGGAATGGGATTACAGTTTTAGGATTGAGGGAAGGATACTTGGCAGAATGGGTAGATGGAATACCACACTGAGTTTGTTTAAATATATCAGCCCATATGGTTACCCACTTTAAAAATATTTACTGAAATAATAATCATATACTGAAGAAACACTAGATAATATGGAGGGTATTAAACTGGCAGACAGAGAATTATGTTCTGGATGGTAAACCATGATACACACGCATACATTTCTATTATCGTGTAATAGAGGTACAGATTAACATATTTAATAACACCCTTCTACTGACTGTGCGTTGTGTGGAGTACTTAGAACACAGGACTAACAAGCACCCATGACTGCAGTGATCTACACTTCTTGTTTTGTCATCTATAAGATGATGGCAATAGCATCTACAGGACCCAGCAAAGATTTCTCAACGTTTACCTGCGTCCACTTCACACGTAATACACAGAGCTGGTCTCTCTCTTTCTGTGCCTCTGCGAATGCTCTCCAGTCTCCACCCAAAATTCAACTGGAAGATAAGAGTGAATCGTGTCTAGGATTCTTACTGAATGCTTTGTCTTCTCAAACCATATTCTTCCAGCATCTAGTTTTATAGTGCCTATTCGAAGAAAAATTAACAATCAAGCTTCGGGAAGAGAGGGAGACCTAGAAAATGGAATTCCCCTCATTTACTGTGGCTGCCACTCTCTTGTGATCTCTCAGGCGTTTTCTTGTTGCTAACTCACTCAGTATGAGGCCTGGAGATCTGAGGACCAAGGGAGTCCTTTACTTGGAAGCATTAGAACCTACAGTGGAGTGTGGAGAAGTCATAGGCATGAACATTGCACATTACATGTACACATTTCAGACCCGGCCCCAGAGGCCTGTGGCATGGTGTGAGGAACATGTCAAAATACCCATGAAGTAGGGTGGGTATGGGTCAGAGGTCTGCAGTGTCTAACATCCATTGACACAGTGAAGTTCATAAAACCCTCTTCGTTCTTGCTTCTTTTGCTGTGGGGCATTCTTTTTTCTTCTTTTGCAGATTTTTAGTCTTAGAAACATTTCTTTACATTTTAACTCCCAAATCCTATTTGTTTATGTTAGAAATATATAAACATGTTGTCATTGTGATTTGGGTTGTTTTCTGATCTGTGCTTCTCTAAACGAGATTCTAAACTGAAGATAGAAAAGGATGCTGTCCATTCCTCTGTCTCAAGACAAGGCTCACATCTGTAATTTTCTGAAAACCTGTCCCTTTTCCATTATTTCTTCATTTTTCAGAAAAAAAGGAAGGGAGAGAGAGAAGAAAAGGAAGGAAAAATAAGAAGAAGAGGAGGAGGAGGAGGAAGAAATAAAAATTAAGAAACAAAACAACAACAAAAAGAAAATAGCAAATTTATTTTTTTCTGAACAAATACTTTGCAAGCTTGTAGGTGCCTTAATGTCTCACCCCAACACTTCTTCCTCCATTTCTTCCTTGACTAAAGATTCTGAGAGTGCTTCAAAAATGATTAGTTTTTAAAAGCATCATCCTCATTGCTGCGATGCTGATCAAATTCACAACTGTGAGATTAAGTAACATTATTCTGCAAAGAGAATACATTTAGTAGCTAATAGCAGAGCATCATAGTGGGGGTGTCGTTGCCTTTGTAAATTCTGAGGGTATTGACCCAAACAAGAGCATGTGTCTTCAAAAATAAAACAAGGAAAATTTTACAGTTTTTTTTTTTTCTGAGCCAAAAACCAAAACCAAAACAAAACGTGGTTACAGGAACTCTATCTCAAAAATTGACCTTGGACCACATCAGTGGAGACTATTATGTTCATGTTCTAGACCAGGATAGCTGTCTTTTCAACTCACATAATAAGGTGAACTTTGAAAAGTTATTGGTAAAGGTTTTGGTGAAGAGCATATGTGCCTAAGAGTCTTTCATAAAGTGTCTTATTTCTTTATCCTAGACCTGTGTGCAGAAGAAGTCTGTCTGCTCCATCTGTCTGACTCTACTTAGGTTTGACATACTGCTTTATTTGCATGGTGTCAATATTCACATTATTACACAAGCATTTAAATAGCACTGTTGTCATCACTCTTTATACTCCCTTCTCTAAACATACGAGGATCCTGTCTTAAATCTCTTCTCCGTTATTGTCCCTGCAGTTCTTTTAGACAGAAACAGTTCTGTGTCTCTGGTTACTATGGACCTCCTGAGAGGCAGACAGACTGTGGGTAAGCATCAGACCAGGGTCAGGAAGCAGACCAGAAGGTGTTTTAGCTGTTTATTAATTATGATTCCAACACAGATTAAATACCTGCTGCAATTCAGCTTTGAATATTAGTGACCCAACAAAGAAATAATCACTGTGTCATTTGTCACATCATACGATGAAACACACACGTTTTTTGAAAAGAGATCTTTGAAACATTTTTATTGAAAATTTATCTAATATATTCTGATTGTGCTTTGTCCTCCCAAATCTTCCCATTTTCTCTCTCATCTAACTCCACATCTTCTTTCTCTCTCTTTATAAAACAAATATGCAAACCAACCAACCACATTATGAAAAAATGGAAAAACGTAAGAAACACAAACATACAAAAACAAAACCCATAAAAACACAACACCAGTAACCACAACACACAAGCAAATGTCCAGTCAGACAAAAAAAATGCACAAGCAAAGCATTATAAGACAAAAACACTATTGAGTTCATTCCGTGTTGACCGTGAACTGCTGAGCATAGGACCTATCCTTAAATGTGATTTATATAGCCAGTGAGCCTCCATTGAAGAAAACTAGTTTTCCCTTTGAAATCAGATGTCAGTTTGAGATGGCTTCTTGTTTAGGGATGAGAGATCAGAAGTGTGTAGATCTTCATTAATTCAAACAGTACTAACTAGATACCATCAACTACTACCAGTCTGAAGTGAGTATTTATGTTATTTCAGATATCACAACAAGCACTTTTCTAAGTTGGAGCTGGGTAGGTGGGATGTCCTGATTCATGTAGCAAGAAGACTAAGAAGCTGAGATTTAAGCTCCCAGATGCCAGGATCCAGAGCTTACATTATTCCCGCCACAAAAGGCGAGATAATATGCTGTTTATAAAAACTTGTAACCTTAGGTCTCTTCCTGAATTACAGACTCTTTTTTTTTTGTTGTTAAATTCAAATAACAGCAAACATCTATTTGAGCATTATAGGTGAACTTGTAAATTTTAGAACTGAGATTACTGATAGACTTTGACTCAGCTTCTCTGAATGTTAATAAGGGACAACTTCAGGTCTGAAATGAAATAGATCTTAACCCAGAAGACTGGAGGAAGGATGGGAGGAAACTCATTTCACTAGGCATTAATTCTGCCTCAAACACCATTTACATATTACAGATTTGTTCTGTAATGTAGCTACCACAATAACTCTGTGAAACACAATAATTTTTAAAAAGCGGTAAAGATGTTGCTTACCAGTGTTTAGAAAGGTTGTATAACTTTTTCATTTTATTTGCTTATTGAACCTTTACAAAATGCCCTAAAATTTTCCTTTACTTATTAACATATAAATTTCACACCTCTGTATATGTTAGATGTTTATGCCACCATTTAATAACTGGCCAAATTAAGGCACAGGGACACTGAGCATGAAACTTAAAGCTACACAAGTAGTAATTAGAAAAGGTTAGGTTCAGGCACTCTGACTGGACTTTGAGCCCTAATTTTTACCTGAAGGGGTGAAATGTCAGAATTTAGATTCAAATCACACTAAGTTCATTTTTTTAAATTTTTTTTTGCTGATCTCAGAGGATGGTGTTCCTTTCACAAAACCCAATCTTTTCATGAGGCTGGAAACTGACGTCTTAGGAAGTTGTACCTACTTGTGTTGCTTAGGGTTACTACTGTTGTGATGAAATACCAAGGCCAAAGCAACTTGGGGAGGAAACCGTCTATTTTACTCACATTTCTCTATGACAGTTCGTTATCAAAAGCAGTGAGGACAGGAACTCAAGCAGACCAGGAGCTGATGCAGACGCCATGGAGGAATGCTGCTTACTGGCTTGCTGTCATGGATTTTCTCTGCCTGCTTTCTTCTAGAACCTAAGACCATCAATCCAGGGGTGGTACCATTCATCATGGCCTGGGTCCTCCCTCATCAATTACTAATTAAGAAAATGCTCGTTTGCTGGATGGTATGGAGACATTTCCTCAATCAAATTTCCCTCCTCTTAGATGACTCTAGCTGTGTTAAGCTGACATAAAAGTAGTCAGGACATCACTTCTGAGAGAAGAGTGAAATACCATCCTTCTGGACTGTTCAGAATTCCTTTAAAAGGCCCATAAAAATGATCTGTTTAATTTGACCATTAAATCTCCCCTTCATCCCTTCCAGAGAGCTGATGATATAATGTCTAGAATATTTTATTTTTCTTATCTCCAATCTCTGCCTAGACTTCATACCAAGTTCTTCCCCAAGTGAAGCAGTTTTACAAGCCGACTTTGAATCTCCTTGGTTCTTGCTCCATAGATGATGGGATTGAGCACGGGAGGCACCAGCACATAGAGGTTAGCCAGGAAGATGTGCACATGCTTGGGAACTCTGTTGTGACCAAAACGGTGAGTGAGGAAGGAGAAGAAAGCAGGTATATAGAAAACCAAGATGACACCAAGGTGAGATCCACAGGTACTCAGAGCCTTGTGTTGAGCATCACGGGATGGGAGACGGAAGACAGCCCTGAGGATGAAGCCATAGGAGATGGCAATGAGGATGGAATCCAGGCCCATGGCCAGCAGAGCCACAGTCAGCCCATAGACAATGTTGACAGTGATGTTGGCACAGGCAAGCCTAGCAATGCCCATGTGCTCACAGTATGTGTGAGCCATGACACGATGACCACAATAGGGCAGTCGCCTCAGCAAAAAGATGAAAGGGGAGACAATAGCCACACTACGGACTATCCCAGCAAAGATAATTTGGGCTATGACAGCATGGTTGAGGATGGTTGTATATCTCAGTGGGTTGCAAATAGCTACATATCGATCAAAGGCCATGGCAAGGAGAACTGAGGACTCCAGAGCATAGATGGAGTGGACACAAAACATCTGAGTGAGGCATCCTCCAAAGGAAATATCGTTAGCATGAAGCCATAGAATGGCCAACATTTTAGGTACAGTGGTGGAGCTGAGAGCCAGGTCAGTGAGTGAGAGAAGGCAGAGGAAGAGGTACATGGGTGCATGAAGAGCACTCTCTGTCGCAATGATAAGGATGAGGGCAGCATTGCCCAGCAGAGCTACCAGATACATGACACAGAAAGGGATGGCAATCCAGAAGTGGGCAAACTCCAGTCCTGGGATCCCAGTAAGGAAGAGAGTAACTGGGAGACTGTCACTCATGTTGGAGGCTGTTGCCCGTCTTGGCACATGAAGGGCTCTATCCATGGAGTGATGACACGCCTGCCCTGAAACATTAGGTATCTGGTTCATTCATATATTTATAGACTAAAACATTGTATGTTCCTCAAGAAACTTTTAAGGCTTTTACTGTTTCCTGTATTATCCATCAATACTTGTTCCTATATCCAACACAAGGTAAGTGTTTACATTCCTTAGTGACTACTTCCTGACTTGTCTTGTGAAGTATCCTGCATATCACCTAGAGGCCTTTAGCTTGCTCCCTTGGAGGGATCCTTCTTACTTTCCGGTCTCTCATACTTTTCTACACCCCCATCATTCTCAGATTTTAAAAATTTCCCCTTCTATATATTTTTTCTTATTTCAGGAAGTTTCAAGGGAGCTTTATGTCTTGATTCTGCTTCCTAGTCATCTTTAAACT
Organism: Rhabdomys pumilio; assembly: GCA_030674055.1. Lineage (NCBI taxonomy): Eukaryota > Metazoa > Chordata > Mammalia > Rodentia > Muridae > Rhabdomys > Rhabdomys pumilio. The sequence continues at coordinate 94,621,049 of JANHMN010000003.1, read as the reverse complement.
CTTGCCTTTTTTTTGATGGGGCTTTTATGTTGCTTATAGGACTTAAGTTTGGTCTTATATATTCAGCTCTGAGTTGGGTCTTTTCACTCCACCCAATGTCAATATTTAATTTTCTATCACTTCAGAACTACCTTATTCATTGTCACTTTCTGATGCTACCGTAATTTTTTTGGTGTCTGAAGTTTAGACCGAGTTCCTGCTTGCCTTAAGATTTTCAGTGATAACACAGGATAGTTTGGGCTAAGCCCTGCTATTGGCCTGTGGTGAGAGAATCCGGCAAACTCTAATCACTACAAACTTATCCCCTTCCTTTTGACTCAGTATTATCCCTGGCAGGATTTCCAATTATTGCTGTGAGATATCTGACACTCTGTCAGCATCTGTGGCTGAGAGAACTGAAAAGGGTAGTAAGTATACAAGCACAGTTAGTTTCCCTTCCACTACGGGACTGTGAAAGCACACTGGGCAGCATCCCTCTTGGATTGATGATGGAGATCCCTTTCCAAATTTGTCTCAGCCTTTTTTGAGTCATGATGTTTTTTTGTGGTTTTCCTTAGGCAAACAGTTTAGTCAAACTTAGACACCTGTGCAGGAAGTGTGAGCTTTTAGTTAGCTGGTTTATCTTTGTTTTTTGTTTGTTTCTCCTAATCAAACACAGTTTTGTTTTGGATTCTGATAAAACAAAACAAAACAAAACAAAACAAAACAAAACAAAACAAAACAAAACAAAACAAAACAAAACAAAACTCTTACCTGTACAAGAGGCATCCATTTTTGACAGACTGTGCTAAATGTCGATCTCTGTAAAGGAGCTACTCTGAGATGTGTTACGTGAGTGCTGTGTTGTTTGGGAGAGAAAAGAGAGGTAAAAAGGTTTGACTAGGCATGACCTGTGATGAAGCTTTGTTTGGAGGAGTGGAAGGTGTGTGTCCTTGCAAGTTCAGATGGGTGTGGCATGAGAGAGTGGGAATACTCGGTGCTGTTCCTGTTGAACTGGCTCCTTTTAAGGTTTTCTGAACTCCCTGGATGTCTTCAAATCAGCTCTGTATTCCAGCCTCTTCGGTCACCTGGCTCATTAAGTGAGACTGTTTATTGTTTTGTTGTGCAATGCTCAAAAGTAAAGACTCAGGTGCCCTCCTCTGAGGAGGTCCCTGCTGTGTCCTCTTGAGGGAGAAAGAGAATGACATGTTGATAAATTAGGGAAAAAATTGGGTGAGAAAAATAGCAGTAACTTTTGAAGGGAAGTGGAAATTATCGTCTGTGTCTGTGATCTCTGTTCTCCATCCTGGTCTGTCTTCTCTGCTTGACTTCTTTTTCTTTTTTTCATTCTGTGTTTTCTTGAATGCCTAGTTATCATGGTTCATTAGCATTCTGTGCTCAGGATGAAGAATTTGTGAAGAGAGTAGTAAGTGGCGGTGAATGTCATTGTGCTAACAGATGCCATCTAACATCACACAGTTAAAGAGTCTGGAGAATTGAGTATTGACTGCTCTTCAAGAATACCTGGGTTTGATTCTTGACTCCCACATGGCAGCTCACAACTGTAAGTTCAGTTCCAGGGCATCTGATGCCTGCTTCCTGCTTCTGAGAGAATTACATACATGTGGTACACAAACATGTGAACAACACATCTATAAACATAAGATAAACATATGCATAGTTAGCGTGCACAGGGCCTACACCAGGTCTAAGCCAGATGGGGTTCACTGCTGAGAGGGGATGGACATCAGTTCCCACCCCTAATTCACAAGCTTTCTCCAGTTGATAACCACTTACAGGAAACTTGGTTTCTCCAACCTCCAACCAAACTTAAGGGCAGGCTCTGTGCCCAGCAGCAGATGGCCAACAGAAAATAGACTTAATGGTATTTTCAAAGGTGCTCCCCCCCCACATACAGATCTTTGGTAATGTTTCAGTTTCTGATTTTGCATGCAAATGTGTATACTTCTGCATCTATACGAGTGTCTTGTGCCTTTTCTTTGGCTCTTTTCTTCCCTTGTTTGTTTTGTCTTATTCTGACTTCTTTGTTTTTTATTTTATGTCATTATCTTTTTTAAGGTATTTGTTTTTAAATGAGAGAGAGAAAGAAAAGCGGTGGATTTGGATGGGAGGAGAGGTGAGACAAATCTGGAAGAAGTTGAGGGAGGGGAACCATAATCAGAATATATTGTATGGGAATTCTATTTTCAGTAAAACCAAACAAATGCATAGTCAGTGATGAAAGCATGGATTTCACAATGATACCAGAGAATTATGGAGAGCACAGGACCTTTCTGAGCATGTCCACTGCTGCCACCAGGGTGTGTCATGAACCAGTTCTGGTTGGGTAGCATTTGATTCTGGCCAGATCCCCTGAATTTCATGGCTTTTGCCACCACCATGTTCTCTGATATATGTCCACCAAAGCCCTGTTCAGGATCCCTTAATTTTCTTTTTTGATTTCTTTTTCAACATATATTCTCTTCTCAAATTACTCCAAAGCAATGCCTTTATAAAAATTAAGGTGTTTATTTCCTAAAGGATGTAGCTGTTGTGTATTGAGTCTAGTGCCGCTTGTATTATGTTAATCTAGCCCCCCAAATTACAGGAGAATGCTCACATCCTCATGTAAGAAACTGAGGGAACACTGCCCCCAGTTGGTCTTGATTAGTAAATAAAGTTGTTGGTGACTAATGGCTGGGCAGGGAGACAGAGGCAGAACTTTGAGGATTGCCAGGCAAGGGACTGAGAAGGAAGGAAAGATTATCTGCATGCTGGGAAAGGAAGAGAAACACAGCCCTGAGAGGTGCAGAAGACAGAGAGATAGCCATCATGTAAGTACTGGGGAATGTAGCTGAGGGGCTGCAGATCTAGGTCTGGGTAATCAAAGATGAAATGCAGATTCTAGTAAGTAATAATTCAGGAATATCAGAGGGGGAGTTAGCCACATGGAGGTTAGAAAGTGGTCCAACCATTGAGCTGTTTAAGGCATATTAAAATATAATTCTCTCTCTCTCTCTCTCTCTCTCTCTCTCTCTCTCTCTCTCTCTCTCTCTGTGTGTGTGTGTTTCATTCAAGAACCCAGAACATTGGGGTGGGTAGTGAGGAGTGCCACCACCACTGCCAGGGTTGATTTGAGTAGGATTAATTGGGTTCTACTACACATAGCAAATATTATATGCCCTTTAATAACTTTGAGCTGGCATTTGAAAAGTAGGGTTGTAAGTTTGAATAGTAGAAAAAGGATGAAACTTTCAGTAATTTGTTGATATTGATACAGAAAAATCAAATGGTCACATCACTATTTAAAAAACATTCAATAGCATCTTTTTGTTGGTGTGTGTGTATGCTCATGTATATGTATGTACATGTGTGACATGTGTATGGAGGTCAGAGGTCAAATTCTGTGTCTCTCTTGTAAACCACCTCGTTATTATTATTAGAAACAGGGTATCACTATGTTGCCCTGGTTGGCCTTAAAATGCCACTTTTGACCAGGTTGGCCTTGAATTCACAGAGATCCACTTGCCTCTGCTTCTCTAGTGCTGGGATATAAAGGTGTATGACATCACTCCTGGCTTCCGCCTCATTTTCTGAGACAGAGTCTTTCACTAATTGGCTAGGCTGGCCCAGAGACTGTCTTGTATTGATACCCCTGCTCTCAGATTATAGATGCTATCATTATACCTGATTTTTTACATTGATGATGAGACTCACATTTGTGTCCTCACGCTAACCACACAGTCACTTTACCAACTGAATCATTTCCCCAGTTGCTGGAATATTTATAGACTAGAAATGTCTATGTCACCATTATCAATTTATAGATAGGCAAATTTTATTTAACTATGAAAAATTTATTGTTTTGATTTGGAACTCATTATTTCACCTTATTTTCCCTAAATATTTAATTATGACCACCCTTTTAACACACACACACACACACACACACACACACACACACACATTAAAATTCTTTTAAAATTCTCTTTAACAATAGACTTTTCATGTTAAACTGTTAGTATAATTATTACAATGTACTAACTTTTGGAAAAGTTTCTCACTTCATCCATTATTAGACAGAGGAACAAATATTCTAGGAAACATTTTCCCTAATTAGATGAATACAAATTCTTCTTTTCATTCAAAGGACTTCCTGTATCCAACCTTGATGGAATGGAACACAGCTCACATTCAGTTACTTTTACTTTTATTTAAATAAGGCGGTAAGCAGGAAGAACGTGATTTACATAAACAACTTCACTGTGAATGACTTTTGTTTTTACCATGTAGGATGTGTACCATAGCTAGAGGTTAGCAACAGTTTTAAGAATTCTGTGAGGGAGGGATTGGAAGGGGGGCAACATTGATAGTAATAGTAATAGTAATAGTAATAGTAATAGTAATAGTAATAGTAATAGTAATAGTAACAGTAACAGTAACAGTAACAGTAACAGTAATAGTAATAGTAATAGTAATAGTAATAATAATATAATGAAAATAATAAAGATAGAATTCTGGTTGTCTGCAACCCACACCCCAGACTTGTGGGGAGGTATGGTACGCTGGTGTGATGAGGTTGGCTAAAAGAGAGAAATTGAAAAGTCAACTACTGTTGCTAATAAAAAGACAGGTGCTTGAATGACAGTGTAAAAATAAGATAGTAACAGTCTCCCTTCTCAGTCTTTTGCCTTTCCAGGCTGCCTTTAAGGCTTCCTATTGCTGAGTTATGACAGGTAGCTGGCTGGTAGAGGAAAATACAGTCCCAGCCAAGTCATCTTACCCAGAGCATAGAGGCTGGTTTCAGAGCTGGCAAAATAGTTTAACAGTCAGCACAGTGATCTTTGGTACCTGTGTGTAGTGGTTTGAATGAGAAATGTCTCTGGCATAGTCTCAGACATTTGAACACTTGATATTGTGTTGCTGGTGCTGTTTGGGAAGGTTTAGGTGATACATCCTTGGTGGATGAAGTACGTTACTGGAGACTGGCTTTGAGATTAAAAAGCCTTACCGACTTCCAATTTGCTCTTTCCGTTTCATGTTTATGGCTCAAGATATGAACTGTCAGCTTCTTGTTTCTGCTGCAGTGTTTGCTGTTTGGTGTTTGCCTCCACTCTGCCAACATGGACTCTTATCCTTCTGGACAGTATGCCAAAATAAACTTCTTAAGTTGCCATTGGTCATGGTATTTTATCACAGCAACAGAACAGTAACTAATACACTGCGTAAGCATATGCAGAATAACTTGAGTGACAATTTATGACTAAATAAATATGAAGTGTGTTAAAACTAGAAACTAATTTTATTATACTTCACTGTGGTTTTTCTCTATATCACTTAATGTAACAAAACTATACTGATAACATATCTTATGAAACTAAATTCTATTAGGATTGAGTATAATATTAAAATATTTCATTATATATTTGGCAAAATGTTTGTAACTGAATAATGAATATCTTCTTTATGTATATCTTTTCAAGAAGGCCAACACATATGTGTATATAACATTGTTATTTTGTCTTTAAGTACCATCTACTGAGTTTTGAGGATGTGAGCATGTGGGTATTTACGTAAGCATTCTCAGTGAAGACAAAGTCCTCTTCATAGCTCATAGAACCTTAGCGTCTAAGTGAAGGCAGTCACTATGATTCTCACTGTGTTTGTGCCAAATGATGAATGGATATGAAGGGAGGGATAACATTCAAGCCATGGCTGCCATGTGCTAGGCTAAGCAAAGAACTTGTACTTATGATACAATTGTGAATTATGCAAGATATTTTAATTTTCATTTCAGGAATCTGAGTACACTATAGATTAGGGCTTAAGATTGTGAAACTGGCAAGTAACTCACCTGGTAATCACACTAAGTCTGACCCCAAAGCTGTTTCTTCAAACATAGTACAACTCATTCTTTTTATCCTAGTAATGTTCTTGCCCACCAAATATATGCATTTGTGTAAGTGTTGTGCTTGTACACACACACACACACACACACACACACACACACACACACAGTGAGCTTGTAATCACATACACACATATGTGTGTGTGAATGTGTGCTCTCTCTCTTTCTGTGTGTGTGTATGTTTAGTGATGATCTCAACAGTACTAGAAGTTAAAGATCTCTGAAAAATTTTATTCTTTCAAAGCAAAGAGAAAACGGTGAAAATATTGTCAGGGTCAACTTTTTCAGAACTATAGCTATTAAGTAATGCTTTGTGTTAATCTATAAAGTTTCTATATACAAAATATTTGGATTTTGCTAATATCAGAGATTTTGTGCATTGCAATTTTTCTTATCCCAATCCCATCCTCTGTTTTCGAGCTCTGCAGGTACATGTAAACTAGATCTTGGGGTCACAGTCAAAACGAGTAACCTGGTGCTGCTCAGAGAGAGCAGATGTGGGTGCAGCTCTTATGGTGCCGTTTACAGTGATTTGATGCTTGCTTCTCTGAAGATTCCCTTGAAAACCCTGTCTGTAATACTGTCTAAATGTGGCAGAATCCAGAGCTCATCCCATGTGGATGAGCTTTTCCCATGGGTGACTTTAAAAGGTAATTATACAGTGTTAACGGTGTAGCTCCCTGTGACTTCAGAACTGTTAGGGTAGACAAAGAGCTCTCCCAAAGATAAGACTGAGAAGTTGAGGGATATTTTTGTTAACATGAATGAATCATACAGTTTAGTGTGTCTCATGTGATATTTCCATACAATGTATCATGCACTGACCATGTCTACTGTTCCTCATGTCCCCTCCTGTCTTCCCCTCTCTCTGTTCTCCCTTTCCATATGGGCTGCTTCAGGAATACATGCGTTCTCTTTATATGGGAGCCATACCAATGCTCTGAATCATTCCAATTTCTATATGTGCTACCAAAGGGAACGCTGAAGTACTTTACAAGTTTTGGAAAATTCTAATTGTGTACCCACAGATGTATGGCAGGCTGGGTCCTTGTATGGAGGTTGACATATCACCTGAAGACATCATTGTTTACATTGAATCTCTGTAGGATATGATACTAAAGTTTCAAATTAAACTCCTGAGAGCTGATGTTCTAGTTCAAAAGTTTTCCCTCATCCAACACAGATATGCTTCTGGCTCTTAAAGAAATATCTCCTCAATTATTTTCCTTTCTTTTTTTTTAAGTCTGCAAAAATAATTCTCACCAATAATGCACATGAATTCCAACTGCTACTGCCCCGTGCCAGCCAATTGAAGTGGCGTTTATTTTTTTTTAATTTTAATTTTTCTTTTACTGAGAATAGATTTTTCCATATAATATATTCTGGCTACAGTCCCCACCCTACTCCTCCCAATTCCTCACCACCTCCTTTTCATTCAGCTCCATACCCTTTCTGTTTTTCATTAAAAAATGAAATTTTACTTATGAAAGGAGAATAAATCTAAGATATCTATGATATAATATGTCAAGCACAGTTAACAGGAACAGTACTTGATAATACTTAAGAAGTCGATAAGAATGTTCTCATAAATGAATGACAGGTGTATAACAACAAAAACAACAGAAAACCCTCATACACATGGAAACTGAATAACACTTTACTCAGTGATAACTTGGTCAAGGAAGAAATAAGAAAGAAATTAAAGACTTTGTAGAATTTAATGAAAATGAAGGTACAACATATCCAAGCTTATGGGGCCCAATGAAAGCAGTGCTAAGAGGAAAACTCATAGCTCTGAGTGCCTACAAAAAGAAACTGGAGAGAGGATACACTAGCAGCTTGACAGCACACCTGAAAGCTCTAGAACAAAAAGAAACAAACACACCAAAGAGGAGTAGAAGACAGAAAATAATCAAACTCAGGGCTGAAATCAACCAAGTAGAAACAAAAAGAACTATACAAAGAATCAACAAAACTAGGAGCTGGTTCTTTGAGGAAATCAATCAGTCAATCAATCAATCAATCAAATAATCAATCTTTCTTTCTTTTGTTCTTTCTTTTTTTCTTTTGCTTTTTATTTTTTTAATCAAATATAGTTTAACAGGAGTCAAACTGAAAAAGGAAACTTCAGTTGAGAAAGTGTCTCCAACAGATTGTCTAGTAGACAAAAGATTATTGAGTATTTCCTTGACTAATGATTTACTATTGCAAGTGCCATCCCTGAACAGCTGGAATAAAAAAATCAGTCTGCACAAGATAGTAATTCTATTGCTTCAGTGCCTTCCTCCAAGTTCATGTTTGATTTCCTGTCCTAACTACCATTCATAATGTACTGTAAGATATGAGATGAAATAAATTCTTTTTCTCAAAAAAAAAAAAAAGAATGACAGGTGTATGAGGTGTTTTATATAAAAATAGCTTACTTGAGTCATGCCATAGTGTACATGTAAATTACAAATGTACATTACACTTCTGAACTTTATGTTGTATACCATAAATGAATGCAATACTTTAAAATTTTCTTTTATTTATACATTCTTTGAGAATTTTACACATTGATACAGCATGTCTTGGTCATATCCAACACAACTGTCCTCCTTCAATTCAGTTTCTTCCAGACTTCCCCTGTATCTTTCTCCTTTCCTTCTAACTTCCTCTGCCTCTGTGTCTCTGTCTCTGTTTGTCTGTCTGTCTGTCTCACATACATACATACATACATACATACATACATACATACATACACACACCTCTAATGAGTCCAGTTAAGGCTGCCCATATGTTTATGGTGAAAGGATCTAAGAGCACATGGACAGCCTATGAATGGCCACACCACTGAAGAAAATGGGCATCTTTCCTTCCCAGCCACCAACTGTCAACAAATGGGGCCTAATGAGTCCCTCCCCCACTATGCTAGAAAGTTGAGTGGCTAGATCTAGTAACCTCAGCTGCTGTGGGTTCCTGAGTGCAAAGGTCCTTTTGTGTCCAGAAAGCATTCATTCACAATAGATCTTTTTGCAATATGTCTCTTACCATCTTTCTGGTTTTCTTCTGCATTGTTCCCTGAGCCTACTGAGGGGAGGTGGTACACATGTGGTTGAGCACTCTATGATCCCTAATTCTTTCTGCTCACTAGGTGTTAACTTCATCTGTTAACTTTATCCACTACAACATACTGTTTCTTCTTTGTTTTTTAAATTAAAGATTTGTGGTAACCCTGCATCATCCGTCTACAGGTTACATGTTTACAATAGCTCTAATGACCCATTAGTAGTTTTTAACAATAACTTTTCTTTTTGGACTATGCATCACAGGCTGACCCGGAACTCTCATTGAATGGCAGGCTGGTTTTGAGGTAGCAATCCTCCTGCTTCCAGCCTCTATCATGTTTGGATTACAACTGTTCTATGTTCTGCCAATAAAGAATTATTTTACAATTGAAGTATATACATTGCTTTGTTCTGCATATTGATATTACCCACAGCACAGACAATTTTATAGCATAAGCAACTTTCATATGCACCAGGAAATAAAAGACCTTGTATGATTCACTTTACTGAGATATTTTCTTTATTTTAGTTGTCTGTTACATATCCCTGAAATATCCAAGTTATGACTCTATCTTAAGTATATTAATTTCAACAGAAAGTTTTTTCTTTCTTTGGGTAGATGCCCTAGTTCTTCTAGATACCTAGGATTAGAGCAACCTCAGTATCAGTGACTTATGTTTAAGTAAGTAAAGCAGGGCTACAAACTCTTTTTCTAACTAGGTAACAATTTACATACTGATGACCAATATATGAAGAAAATCTAGTTCTGCCAACCCTTCCTCACCAATACAATGGTTAGTCTATCTCCTTGTGGTTTGCTATATGCTTCTCTGATGTCTCATGCGCTATTTACTGTGTGTCTTTTGGTTGTGTTTAACATTAAATTTTCATATATACAAAGAAAGAAGGAAATATGGTCCCAAAACAAAATAAAATAGCAAGACAAATTGTTCTTTGGGAAAATCAAATTTGGGCTTACTTAACCAAGAGTTTAATTAGGTATTTAAATATGTTACAAGAACTAAAGGAAAATAAGTCTAAAGATATAAAAGAAGGTGCAATATGACTTTATTAGCAAGGATATATCAGAAAGGATTAGAAAAAAAAAGCACACTAAAAAAACCCATATGAAATATTCCCAAGAAGAGAAAACAGAAGTCACAAACATGAAGGTGTGTTAATGGGTATTTCCTGTCCTAGTAACTGATGAGAGAAAAGATATGAAATGGAATGAGCAGAGAGCCCCAGAGGCCCGGAGACACACCAAGGGCAGCCATGCATATGCACAGATATTGTATGAGGAGACAGAAAGTAAGGGAAAATCATTTTAAGAATCACAAGCTAAATATCCTCTAAATTCAGTGAAAAACATTAGTGTTCATTCCAATAAGGACAGCAAATTCTCAGTGGGAGAAGCTTCAGTAAATGCATAGTGACTGAAGCCAAGAGTCTTCACAAAGGTGTTGGGAGCCGACTTTAAGCAGAAAGCGGCTAGAAAGCAGCTATCAGTTTTGCAGCCACCTGGAATCATTTACCCTGATAGAGACTTGGTTTTTCAGCAGCCTACAACAGCTGAGCACACTATAACAAATACCTTGTTTATCCCACAGAGCTTGTTTTGCTGTTTAGTGACCCCAGCTGCATAGTACACATGGTAAAATGTTTTCACCTGTGTTCTCCTGTTTGTGCTTATAAATACCCAGGATTTCCTTGTAATAGAGTTAAGAGGAGTGAATAAGAGTGGATATGCGTTAGTAGAGAGTCAAGAGGAGTCAAAGAGGGGAATAAAAGAGTAACCAGACTTGACTATGGACCCTCTGGCTTGTCTCTATTCTTCGTGTCTCCATCTCTACTCTCTCTCTTGACCAGAGCACTTAGCCCCAAGCCAGGAAGAGTGTGAGTCAACATTTTGGCGCCTGATGTGGAGCTCCAGTAAGGGGTCTCAACACAAAGGCAACTCAAATGCAAATAAGTTTTCTTAAGTACTTAATGAGCGTGCATTTGCTACTAAAAGAAAATAAAACTCAGAAATGAAAGGCAAGAACTGTACTGGAAGAAGATATAATTTACTAAGCACATAGCATATCAATTATTGTCTATTTTATATAGATATTGTAAAAGAAGTATAATAATTCTCTGATGGGAGATTAAATAAGTCTTATGTAAAAAGTATTATATAAAAATCTAATAATGTTTATATATATTATATATACATAATATATATTACATATATATTATAAATATATCAATCTAATAATGTTTTGAGGTTAAACAAATTGTATAATTCACATTTCTTTATTAAATCTTTAATGGTTTAGTCAACATTTCAGGTTTGGGGTAAACACTCAGTAATTTATTTAGTCCTTATCACAGTCCCAAAAGTATTCTCATTGTCCTGTTTTCAAAGATGACCTTACTTGATAGAAGATCTCACAACTGTCCCAAAGCGGAAAAGCAGGTGAGGGAAAACACATTCAAGCCCATGTACTCCTTCAGACTTGTGGCTGCACCCACGACATAGCACTTTACAGTTTAGGTTTACATTCACTCTGAATGCCATTTTGATCCCCTCCCCCAATATTGTGCCAACATTGAAATGGAGTATTGTCTTCAGAACACATCTCCTCCTTCTCCTCCTCCTCCTCTTCCTCTTCCTCTTCCTCTTTCTCTCCCTTATCCTCCTCCTTTCCCTTCTCTTTCATCTCCATCTAGAAAGTTCTATCTCCTTCTAAGATAACAGAAAAATGATGTAGTCTGTGTAAGAATGGTGGTGGGGGGAGTACCTTAATGTGATGTTTAACAATCCACATCCACCAGACTCTTGCTCTTCCTTCCAGCAATTCTTCCCTTGCCATGCTGTTATTAACACGCCACAGATCTCATCCACATGATTTTAGCTAAATGAATCCCCTGCCCATGTATTTTTTTTTTTTGTCATCTCCAACCTCTGCTCAGAATTCATACTGAGTGTTTCTCTAAGCGAAGCAGTTTTAGAAGCCAACTCCGAATCTCCTTGGTTCTTGCTCCATAGATGATGGGATTGAGCATGGGAGGCACCAGCACATAGAGGTTAGCCAGGAAGATGTGCACATGCTTGGGAACTCTGTTGTGACCAAAACGGTGAGTGAGGCAGGAGAAGAAAGCAGGTATATAAAAAACTAAGATGACACCAAGGTGAGATTCACAGGTACTTAGAGCCTTGCGCCTAGCATGTTTAGATGGAAGCCGAAAGACAGCCCTGAGGATGAAGCCATAGGAGATGGCAATGAGGATGGAATCCAGGCTCACAGCCAGCAGAGCCACAGTCAGCCCATAGACAATGTTAACAGTGATGTTGGCACAGGCAAGCCTAGCAATGCCCATGTGCTCACAGTATGTGTGAGCCATGACACGGTGACCACAGTAGGGCAGTCGCCTCAGCAAAAAGATGAAAGGGGAGACAACAACCACACTATGGACTATGCCAGCAAAGCCAATTAGTCCTATGACTGTATGGTTGAGAATGACTACATCTCAGTGGGTTGCAGATAGCTACATATCGATCAAAGGCCATGGCTAGAAGAACAGAGGACTCCAAGGCATAGATGAAGTGGACACAAAACATCTGAGCAAGGCATCCATCAAAGGAAATCTCTCCAGTTTGTAGCCACAGAATGGAAAGTGTCTTGGGAACAGTGGTGGAACTGAGAGTCAGGTCAGTGAGTGAGAGAAGGCAGAGGAAGAGGTACATGGGTGCATGAAGAGCACTCTCTGTCCCAATGATAAGGATGAGTGCAGCATTGCCCAGCAGAGCTACCAGATACATGACACAGAAAGGGTTGGCAATCCAGATGTGGAAGGCCTCCAGCCCTGGGATCCCTGTCAGAATGAGAGTGGCTGGGAGAATGTCATTCACATTGGAAGATGGTATCATTGATAAAAGAAGGGTTCTGCCCCAGGTTAAATGATACATCAGCCCTGTAGCATCAGGCATGTAGTCGATTCACTTAAAATAATGGCCTTTCTATAAAAACATTTTTTTATTGGATATTTTATTTACATTTCAGATGTCATCCCCTTTCCCCATTTCCCCTATCCCATGCATGCTCCCTTTTCCTTTTTGCTGAAAACATTTTTTAAACTGTGAAAATATTCATTTCCATTATTTGGTCTGAGCATCTGAGAAGATATTGTCATATATAACAGCCTTTTTTTGGTGCTCATCATTATTGGTGGTATGCATTTATAATAAAATCCTGAGTATCAAGCTAACTTTATAATTGGTGAACTGTCTCTAGCTGGCCAGAGACAGAGACCTTTTGTTAATTATGAAAACTTGGTCATAGCTTAGCCTTGTTCCTAATTAGCTCTTACACTTAAGTTGTCCCATTTATACTAATCTCCAGTCTGCCATGCGGCTCCTTACTGAGTACTAGGACCCGCTTCTTCCTTTGAGTCTGGCTGGCAAGTTCTTACCTGATTCTTTTTCAGAGTTTCTCTCTGCTCAGAAGTCCCGCCCATCCTTTCCTGTTTTGCTATTGGCCACTCAGCTTTTTATTAAACCAATTAGAAGGTGGTGGAGGTAATGTTTATAAAATATAATTCAGCCATAAGAGCAAAAATACAAATGTCCGGCCTGTAATCAAATCTCTACTGGTACACAGTGCACAAAAACATCACCCCAACAGTTTATTCCCCTGCTCGGCCTGATGCACATCAGTCTGCCTCCTACCACACCCCACACACGATTTGCTGTTTTTCTGCACAAAAAGCTAGGGACAGTTTTTGCTTTTGCCCCACCATCTACCATAAGCCCAGGCAACTGTTTTTCTTTGTATTCTCAGGTTTTTGAAGTTTGCTTTTTAATCTGGTTCTTAGTTACCTCTTAATTTCATTTTATCCACTACCTTTAAAGAAATCTTACTGGGTTGAGACTGTCTTTGTGGTTTCTGATCTCGACCTTTTCATTGGCACTGTTGACATCTAACCTTTGAACTGCTTCCCTAAAAGAGCCAATTAACAGTTCACAGTGACAGCATTACCCATTTGTTTCAGTACCTCCACGCTCTAGTCCTTTCTGTGTCTGTAAAGTATCCACCTAATTATATGCCAAACAGCTTGTTTTTGTATCTTCAGTGATAGACAACCTGAATATATCCACCAGTTTCAGGAATAGTTATAGTACTTTAAGCATGAAATACGTCACACATGTTAGGTGTGGCTCCCAACTACTGCAAAGCTAGTGCATGGACCTGCAAACCTACCAGGGCAGTGCCTAGATACAATGATCAGGTAGCATGCCAGGTGCTAATAGATTCATGTAATTCTAGATTATTTTTATTCTAGATTATTTTTCATTCTTTCTCTGAACTCACCCCCTTCTTTGTTCCATCACTGCTCATTGACACTACAAAAGGACTCTCTCTCTCTCTCTCTCTCTCTCTCTCTCTCTCTCTCTCTCTCTCTCTCACACACACACACACACACACACACACCCCACACACCCCACACTCATTTCGCTTCATGCAGATACTTATATTGGCTGCTTGCTTAACCTGTTGTTTTTCTCCTAAGCTCAAATAAAATTCTCCTCAAACTTAAAAAATACAAAAAATAAAAAAAACTAACCGTAGAAGCAACACCTTCTCCATCCCATACTGGCAGAGTGGTGGAGACGTTAATCATTATTCATCCCTTGATCTCACCAACAGGTCAGAGCTCACAGAAATGAACTGATGAGACCGGAGCACAGCAGTCCGCACTGTCAGAAGTGCAACCAGCTCCCAGGTGTCTTGATTTAAACTGCAGTGTTTCACTCATGTAACTGTCAATTTAGATGGTCACGGCTCAGATTCCAATGTTCTTCTCACATGGAACTCTGTATACATTTGTACTTATTCAGGAAATCACTCACTGTTTTGAGAGAGAGAGAGAGAGAGAGAGAGAGAGAGAGAGAGAGAGAGAGAG
>JANHMN010000003.1:94566905-94605435 GCA_030674055.1 Rhabdomys pumilio | reverse complement strand
TTATTATTATTATTATTATTATTATTATTATTATTATTATTATTATTTTATAGTCAGTCGTTGCTCCCTTCCTGGTCTGCCCTCCTACAGATTCTCATCCCATTCTTCCTCTCTCTTTACTCTAAAAGGATGTACCTCAAACCCCACCGGGCCTCCCTACTCCCTGGGGCCTCTGCTGTATATATATCAGGGGCCTCAGACCAGCTCCTGTATGCTGCCTCCTTGGTGGCTCAGTGTCTGAGAGATCTCAGGGGTCTGGGTTAGTTGAGACTGCTGGTCTTCCTATGGGGTCATCCTTCTCCTGAGCTTCTTCCAGCTTTTCCCTAATTCAACCACAGGAGTCCCTGACTTCAGTCCAATGGTTGGATGTCTAAGTATCTGTTTCTGTCTCAGTCAGCTGCTTGTTGGGCCTCTCAGAGGACATCCATGCTCAGCTCCTGTTTGTAAGTACACCACAGCATCAGTAATAGTGTCAGGCCTTGGAACCTCCTATTGAGCCGGATCCCAAGCTAGGCCTGTCATTGGACCTCCTTTCCCTCAGTCTCTTCTCCATTTTTTTCTTTGTAGTTCTCTTAGACAGGGACACTTCTGGGTCAGAGATTTTGACTGTGGGATGGCAACACCATCCCTTCACTTGATGCCTTGTCTTTCTCCTGGAGGTGGGCTCTACAAGTTTCCTCTCTCCACTGTTGGACATTTCATCTAAGGTCCCTCCTTTTGAGTCCCAAGAATCTCTCATCTCCCAGGTCTCTGGTACTTTCTAGAGGGTCCCCCACCTCCTATCCACTGATGTTGCATGTTTCCATTCATTGAGCTGGTCCTCAGGGCTTGTCTCCTATTTCCTAGCCCCCATACCTGATCATGTTCTCCTCCCCCACCTCTTTCACCCAGGTCCCTCTCTACCTCTGCCTCTTGTGATTGCTTTCTTCTCCCTCCTAAGTGGGACTGAAGCATTCTCACTTGGGCTCTTCTGCTTGTTAACCTTCTTGACCTCCGTTAATTGTATCCTAGGTATTCTATACTTTTTTGGCTAATACCCACTTATTAGTGAGTACATACCATGCATTCCCTTTTGGATTTGAGTTACCTCACTCAGGATGATATTTTCTACTTCCATTCATTTGCCTACAAAACTCATGATGTTTTCATTCTTAATAATTGAATAGTATTCCATTGTGTAGAGAAACCACATTTTCTGTATCCATTCTTTCATTATGGGACATCTTGATTGTTTCTATCTTCTGGCTATCATACACAAGGTGACTATGAACATAGTGGAGTATGTGCCCATGTGGTATGGTGGGGTATCTTTGGCGTATATGCCCATGAGTGGTATAACTATATCTTTAGGTAGATCTATTTCCAATTTTCTGAGGAACCTTCATATTGATTTCCAGAGTGGTGGTACCAGTTTGCAATCCTACAGCAATGGAGGAGTGTTCCTCCTTTTCCACATTCTTGCCAACATGTGTTGTCACCTGAGTTTTTGATCTTAGCCATTCTGATTGATGTAAGGTGGAACCTCAGTGATCCCCTCATTGCCTACATTCAATATAATAAAAACTATTTAAAAAGTCCTAATCTTTTACAAAATAATTATACGATAATGGGTAATCATTGGAACTTCAAAAACCTGAAAACTCTCTGTTGGGACTCAGTCAAATAACCTGCTGCAAATCTGAAAGATGCCTAAATGATCAGCTAATCTCTATGTCAAAACCTGTGAACTAAACTAATTAATTGTACTGAAGAAAGATCCCAGAGCTCCTTGCAAATAATCTTCACTCCCAATTTACATGTCATTAAAGAAGCCCATGGGCACTCTTCTAAACCAAAAGTACATTGAACCCAAGAGTTCAATGAGCAGAGAAATAGATTCATCCTTTTATTACAGCAGGAAAAATAAAATAAACCAAAAAAAAAAAAACCAGACCTAAAGATTTGCAGGAACACATATATTTGGAATCCCTATCACAGAAACATACAAGAAGAAAATAGTCAGGGTTCATTTGTTTTGTGAAAAACAAATCTATCCATCTGCAGGATAATTTGCTTTGTGGAAGGGAAGGTGTTAATTGAACTGTTCATTTGACAACTAACTCTGAACTAATTATACTCTATGTTGGATACTGTAATGTGAAATATAAAATAAATATCACAAAATATTATCTTATTTTGTTTTTTTAAATGAAAATAGTTTGTGGCCAATCAATATCAAAATGTGCAATACTAAACATTATTTTGTGATACAAACAGTCCTAAGTTCTGCATGTGTAATGGCACTAAGTGTGACCAAATAAAAGCGCCACTCTTAGAAAAAAAAAAAAGATATCACGATGAGCCACTCTGTAATTTAAACCCTAGATAGCCTCCAAATAAAAATTCTCTTTAGAAATACAGTAGTTGTCTTAGACATTTACACAAGTACTCACCTACCATTTAATATGGTCTGTTGATGCCTCTAATGTTTTTTTTAGGTGATTGGGATCCCGCAATTCTTGATTAAGATCTCAACAAACACACTGAATTTCATCTCAGTGTGTTTAAAGAAGAGAAAATGTTACATAGCAAAATTGTGTGAACTTTGCTGGACAGACTAAGTTGGCTCCCACAAAATGATTGTCACTTAAAAGTGTATACAGTTGCTCCAAAATAAATACCTGATAAGATTGGAGAAACAGCTCTGTGGTAGTTAAGAGCATGTTCTACTCTTGCTGAAGACCTGAGTTCAATTCCCAACACCCACATACAGTAGCTCCCAGATGCTTATAATCTCCATTTCAGGAAAGCATACACCTTCTTCTGTCCTCTGCAGGAATCTCATGGTGTACAAAATCTCAAACATCCAACCATCCAAACTATTTTAATATATATGACCAAGAAGGAAATAAGACTGTGTTCAAAATGTATGTGTGACATGTTTCATAATCAGTGACTTGTATTTGAACAGCACAGAAATAGTATAATGTAATAAAAACCATAAACAGTTTTTAATAATTGCTTTATATTTTGTTGTTTTATAAGAACAATAAACTCCAGAAAACATGTTTCGGTTTCTCTTTAACTCTGTCTCATCTCTGTCTCTGTCTCCATTTCTGTGTCTCTCTGTCTCTTGCTCTCTTTCTCTCTCCCCCTCTTTTGCACACACAGAAACACACAGACAGGTCCACACACTTATACACACACCACACACACACACACACACAAACAAACACACACACACATAGCCACACACACAGACATACACACAGATGCACACACACTGTATATGGGTGATCTGTCAGCCTATTTGATTGACAGTTGTCTGTGGAAACAGGGCATCAAGGATGAGTCCAACAACAGCTATCACTTAAGGAGTCAAATTTTCTCGTAATATTTTTGCTTAGTCAAAGAAAATAAATATTAGAGGAACACTTACAATAAGAGATTATTATTAAAATTAATAATAACACTTGATAGTTTTCGTTTTTCGTTTTAGCAGCATTCAATAACTGCCCCTTCATCTCTTTTAAGAAAGCAGTATTAGAAAGTGAGAAGACATAGCATCTTACCCAAATTAGGGTGATCTGATTTTTTTTTAACAAAACAAAGCCCCTGGCCTGATAAGATATGCCCATGGTCCTATAGTGGCACAAACGTCGTAGGAGTAATCAAACACTTTCTTATTGGATTTAAATCTCATTTCACAAGATGAAATGCATATCTGGAGCCATTATAAGACTAAAAACCTATAACCTGACAGGTCTTAGGTCCTAGGGGAGAACTCATTACTATTATGCTCTTAAATAAGCAGAGTATTAAATAGATTCTTAATGACTTATCACTATATTTATAGATCAATGCACTGTTCAGCCTATATCAGAGCATCTTCTGTTTGCAGTAGACAGTGATTACTACAGAGAACCACAACAGTCCAGAACGCAGAGAATAAGAACTAGCCGAATGCTCTCTCTGAAGGGAGCATCTATCTTACATCCCTCCCAAGGCTCAGAGATTCACTGTGGAAAAGGGGGTAAAAAGAGTTGAAGAATCCAAGCTGGTAAATGAGTAAATATGACTTTCTAGGCACAGTAGGGCAGCTGTACATATGAACTCAGAGAAGTTGAGACAGCAGATAAACAATCTGTACAGCCCATATTAGACAAAAATCTCAGCGTATAGAGAGAATTTGAGCACAAAATCTTACTTACTGCTAGCTATGGAGCTATTGGCAACTGTTAGCTGCTTAGAGAGGGAGAGTGGGAGGAGAGAGACAGTTTTTCTCTAGGAGAATGGCCTCTGCCAGCTGACCACTCTCTACTGGAAGACTGCACATTCAAGAATAACAAGGATACAGTGTTAGGTCAGTAGGGAAGTGAGTGTGAGTCTGCAAAGATTTGGGGGAATGACTTGAATATAATTAAAACACACTATATGAAACTATCAAAGAACTAATGAAAATCTCACAATAACAGATACTGATGAGTATAGGGAGAGAAAGGGACTCAGAACTTATGACAGGAATATGAATTAGTATTACAGATACCAATATGGAGTCATAAAATTCTAAAAATCAATACACCCTATGATTCAGCTATCTAGGTATATTTCCAGAAGAGATGACATCAACATATGAAAGAGGCACATGCAGGCTCATACATTCATACTTCATCACTATTTACAACAATTAAGGAATTAAATGAGCCCAGGTT
Source organism: Rhabdomys pumilio (assembly GCA_030674055.1). Taxonomy (NCBI): domain Eukaryota; kingdom Metazoa; phylum Chordata; class Mammalia; order Rodentia; family Muridae; genus Rhabdomys; species Rhabdomys pumilio. Next base: position 94,600,744 of record JANHMN010000003.1, on the reverse strand, counting down.
CCTTCAGGCAAAGGCAGTTGAATACAAAATAAAATATGTACCACATATTCACAGTAGAATGTTTATTCAACCATGGAGGAGGATGAATTCTTTTCATTCACAACAAACTGAGTGCAACTAGAAGACAACAAATGAAATAGCAGTGGGTAAATTATTTATGGAGGCAAAGGGCATCCATGTTTTTCTCATACTGCCCAACGCCTTAGACTCCATCAGAGTGGTCTCCAATTTACAATCCTTTTGACTTAGTCTCCCTGTGTTTTGATTACAGGTTTGCATTATGTCTGTCTGTCATGTGTTGTGATAATTGTGAGTAAAGGAATGGTCTCTATTTGAAAGTAGCCTTGCCACTTGGTACTAATAATTTTGAGTTTATTTCGACTTTCTGAGCCTCTAGTTTTCTCAGGCACAAAATTGGGGGGGGGGTTTCTTTGTGAAGTTGGTTATGAGGATTGAGTAAGGCAATGTCTTTAAACTTTGATTGGGTTCCAGGACACTGAAACCACAGGGTATCACTGATAAGCATTTAAGCATTTGAATCTACTGTTCATGAGATTAGCTAGCCTTATAGTACAGCTTGTGTATCTCTCCTGGGAAGGAGTCTTTGAGCAGGAACTAGGCTTGGGGGAAGGGTTCCTTCCAGCCGGAGGAGAGAAAGAACAAATTAATTATATATTATCATGTTCTAGTGTTGGGTTCCTTGTCATCCAGACTCTGATTTGAAACATTGCTTACAAGACCCTTGTGGCCATGAGGATATGCCACAGGTGTATGCTAGCTCTGTTTGACTGGGAGGTGAGGGACATTTCTCTTGTTCTTTGCACAAAGGTCTGAAGCACCCAAAGGGATAGAAGGCAGGGGGTAAACATGGGGATCCTGTGGTGACGAACCTATTCCCAACAGTGTTTGGCTGAAGGATATTAGGTCTTGCTGTACACTCTGCATTGCTCAGAGGTTGAGAGGAGCTCCTGAGAAATATGGTATGAATATGGTTTCTTCTATAGCCTTCATGAGGTCTGTGGTGAGCATAGCACTTGATGCCAGGAGCATGAGGCAGGCTCCTGTAGTTGTTGGCAGTGGTATCTGACTTTCTCTTAATCTTTATTCTCAGTGTCCCTCCAATCTTTCTTCTCTGATCTTACACCCTGCATCTTACACTTCCCCACTTGGCCTTTCTCCTTTTCATAGTATTTTCTCTTTACACTTTTTTCTTTCTGCCTTTCTTCCTCTGTTTCTGTTCTTGTCTTTCTAAGTCTTCACCACTTCTTTCACCTTCTGCTTTCATTTTGTTCCTTGGTGTAAGTTACCAGAAAATTAACAAGAAACAGAATTGACATTAGTGTCAGCAGGGGCCTCTAGGGCCACTTCATCTTCTCTGGTTACAACAGAAACAGATATGAATGCTATTATTTTTCTCCCCAGAAACAGGCTTTTCGTTAAGATACTTTCAGATTTCCTTAAAGTGAATGTATTCTATGGTACAATGAGATAGGGTGTTCAAGAAGTCTGGCAACCTTGGGATAACCTCTTTTAAAACAAGCAATGTTCTTTCTTTGTATGGTATTGTCAGGGGCTCATTGCACTCTAAAGATTTCTCCAAGTATTTCTTACCTGACCTCTCTACCTCTTCAAAACTAATGCTGTTTTCCAGTAAACTTGTTCTTCATTCATGGACCCTTGGAACTCTTTGGAACCTTTGTACCCCAACAAGTAATTTTCTCCTGATATCTAATATTAGTATTCCCCAATATAATCCTTAACTTCTGCCACAGGAAACTATGTTTTCTGAGAGTTATATAAAATAATAAATTTGAAAACAGTATGCTATGTGTGTTAATGATTATCTGTGAGACACAGAAATTGACCTGGCAAACAAATTCTGAAGCCACTTTTACAAGGCATTAAATGTTTATAGACTTGCCACAGAGATGTTACAAAACATTGTTAAATGCAGTTTCTTGTTCAAATGGGTGTATCTAAAACATATACAAGAGAGCAAAGAAGAAGGATGTAAAACGAAAGGTATGTTGCTCTTTCACCACGTCTTCTCACAGCTTCATCTGGGCTGATGGACAGTACCATTTTTTTTATCTCCTACACCTGGGAAAACTTCCAGCAAGAAACAACAATGGTATGTCATGAACAGAAAAGCATGCACTGTTATCATCTTTTAGGAAAAACACCTGGTTCCAGTCTTGTAGCTTCCTTATCAGGAAACCTGGAGTAATTTTCTTCTTTTACTTGGATATTTGTTTTCTTATTTTTCAGAATGAATGTTTAATTTCCTATAGACCAACTTAGGTCGTGGTTATGAAGTTTGAGGCACGAGGAGATAGCTGACTGAATGATCACAAAGACCATATCTAGGAAGCTACCAAGAGTCTGAATGAGATGGTCAACTCCCACAACAAGATTTCCAATTCATTCTTCCAAAAGAGGCCTGAGACAAAAGCCTCTTCCCATAGCTAGAGGTTCATAACCTCCTGATCAGCTCATCAATGGATTTCAGAGATCAAATAAATGTGCAATCATTATTAAAATAAAAAAAAGCTACATGGTGCCTCTTTTTCCACAGGGATACTAGTAGTATTGGACACGTGTTGTAATTTTCCAAAATATCCATCTGACTGGTGACAAATGACCCTATCATCTTATGGAGAACTTCAGGATCAATGCCTCTCATTCTCCCAGCTTTATTCTGACAGGCTTTCCAGGAATGGAAACCATGGAGCCCTGGCTGTCTCTGCCTTTCCTTTTATTCTATGCCATCTCCATCATAGGCAACTCCTTGATCCTCCTCATCATCAAGGAGGAGCAGAGCTTGCACCAGCCCATGTACTACTTTCTGTCCCTACTGTCTGTGAATGACCTGGGTGTGTCTTTCTCCACACTTCCAACTGTTTTGTCTGCCCTTTGCTTCCATGAACGAGTGATCACCTTTAATGCCTGCTTGGCTCAGATGTTTTTTATACATCTCTTTTCTTGGACAGAGTCTGGCATCCTTCTAGCCATGAGCTTTGATCGCTATGTAGCTATATGCAATCCACTGCGCTATGCCACTGTGCTCACCAATGCTCGCATTGTGGCAATGGGCCTGGGAACAGTCCTCCGTAGCTTTGTTCTCATTGTTGTCTTCCCAGTGCTTTTGCACAGGCTACCCTTCTGCCACCCTCAGAACATCCTCTCCCATGCTTACTGCTTACATGTGGACATGATTAAGCTGGCATGTACTGATGTTTCCCTCAATAGCCACTATGGGTTGTCCATCGTGTTGCTCACCTTTGGCTTGGACTCTGCACTCATCCTTATCTCTTACGTGCTGATCCTTCGATCAGTGCTGGCCATTGCATCTCGGGAGGAGCGCCTGAAGACACTCAATACATGTGTGTCCCACATCTTGGCCGTGCTCATCTTCTATGTGCCCATGGTCAGTGTGTCAATTGTGCATCGCTTTGGGGCTGGCCTGCCTCATGCAGTTCATATCCTCATGTCTATTCTCTATCTCTTTGTGCCTCCTATGCTAAATCCTATCATCTATTCCATTAAGACAAAGGAGATACGCCGGAGACTACTCAAGATGCTTTTCAGGGTCAAGTTGTGACTCAAGCAAAGACAGAAATGGTCTATAATCTAGTGTTGGGGATGTGGACAGCCAGGCATCAGAATAGGGAGAGATTAACTAAGGGATATGAGGTCTGTGCTTAAAGTTCCAGGATCACTGATAAGAAGTTTAATCTACATTATTAGGCTCAGATCTGCCAACACCATTTGGGGGCATAACCAGAACTTAACTTTGTTAACTTTTCTTTAGACACAGAAAGCAATCTTGTTTTCAGGATAAGCAAGAGAATTGTTATTTTCTAGAGAAGACAAGGACATATATCAAAATATCTAGTGACACTGTTGCTAGACATGCATGTGAGGGACATGCATAAAAAAAGATAAAGATACAGATAGGATTAATGTGAGATGGGTCCAGGACAACCATGCTATGGAAGTTTAAGCAAAAGTGACTCAGTACCCGAGGTCTGAAAAGTTAAAGAGTTCTTTCTGCTGCTTATTTGCTAATAACTTGATTTTAGAATTCCTTGGATATTTTTTCAACATGCAGAAGACCAGAGGCACACCAGCATTTAGTTTTACTTAATTGAAATTAACCTCTCTTGCTTATAACTCTGGGGGCCTGTTTTGTCATTCTCCATGAATATATTCATTCACAAAAAATAAGATCTCTCTGCGGTAGTAATATCGTGCTGTTCTATCCATCCGTGAGACCTGCCATGATCCTTCCATTGAAATTGGATCTGACAGTGCGAGATCAATATTGAAGGATTAAGGGAAAAAATGGTTGAATAAGGGATAACAAATGACTAGCTAAGATAAGGAAATAACAACTCTCCAAACTTATTAAACATTGCTAATCTTTCTCAAACCAGAATTTCATATAGAAAAATGTTTCCTATCTCTCTGTCTCATGTTGCATTTAATAGGAGAAAACGTAAATGAAATTTGAGATTTTAGAGTCTTGACATTTTTCTGATGTGAAATAAGGAATCAGTCTTCCATCTATTTTACTTCATTGGCTTAGTTTGAAGTATAAATAAAATAAATTGCTTTAATATTTATATAATAACAGACATACCTTATTTGCACATATTAATTTTTATTCAATTGGAATAAATACAAGATTCTGTGTTGGGTTTTAAATATGACACTCAGGCCAATAAGTTGGTCCAATGGGTAAAGGAATTTGTCACTAAGTTTGACTTCCCAAGTTTGAAGATATCGAACAGACTCTTGCAAGTTATTACACTCTGACCTCTATACATACACTGTGACATGTATGCACCTGTCCCTAGTAAAATGAAAACTTAAAGTGTTAAAATTTTTTTTAAAATATGACATGTGTGAATCAATGTCCACTTAAATTTTTTGTCTGATCTTTCCTGAATCTTAACCCAAGTGGATATAATTATTCACTACCTTCTTTGTAGTCACCCTAGCCTTAGGATATATATATATATACATATATATATACGTATCTGTATATGTATATGTATATATATATATTGTATATGTATATGTATATATATATTGTAAAAGTGTGTCATTTTAAATATACTTTTTTGAAATTAAATTTTTATTAGATATTTTATTTACATTTCAGTTGTTAGCCCATTTCCCCATTTCTCCCTTACCCAGAAACCCCCTATCCCATCCCTCCTCCTGCTTCTATGAGGATGTGCCCCAACTCTCATCTCCCCATCTAGGTAATATATTTTAACCAACTCAACTTAGTTAACTTGTCTTTTCCACCTATATTTTGTTCATTGTTTTCCCCATTAGCCTCAATCATGAGGCCTACAATGCATCAGACAGATATAAAATGAGAAGTGAGTTAATAAATACTTGTATTGATTTATTTGTTGTATCGGTAACCTCTTTAGGCTGAATTGTCACATCCAAACATCTCTTATTCTAAAATTGATCATGCTTTTACTAAAGATTAATTTTATATGGAGCTTTTATTACTGATCATACTGTAAATACTATATGTATTACAATTGGATGAAAAACTTTATTTTCAAATATTCCATAAATGTGCTTTATATATTTATGTAGTATGTACCCTATGGACTATGGTGTATAATAATTTCAATTATGAATCAAATCAAGTCAAATATACTCAAATAAATATTTTTAATGGACTTGGCTGTTTAGTGACTTTGTATTATAAATATAAAATTATGAATTAGAGCCCTTATAAATTCCATGGCAATGCTTTGACTTAATGCCATAATTCTAGAAGACTCTGATGCAAAGCTTTAGGTCTTCAATGCAATTGTGAAAAGCTTATTGAAACACTAAGAAAAGGTTATTATTTTCCACAGCACATTTGATAGGGACACTAAGAATCCACCTCTCAGTCTGAAAGGTCTTCTGCATCTGGGAGAGATTCCTCATAGATATTTGCTATGAGCAGTGTCAACAAAGAGATGGTTCATGGTTCTCTCTGGGCCTGTCATTGGCGTATCCATAGATATAGCACTGACTGTTTCCACAGGGCACTGATAAGAACAAGATGTACGGTGAAAACAAAGAGCTGTGGATACCAGAGTCATCACAAAATCCAGTCTGCAATATCAGCTTCTTTGATTCTCAAGATTTAGCCTTCACTAATCAGGCAGCAATTAGCTCCATGGTTCATGAATTCACAGGTTTGGCTTGATCAGCTGTGTGCACTAGTGTTTCTTACAAGGGTTCAGAACAACTTCATTGAGGATCATGAGTGATTTTTGTGTGTCCTGATCAACTTAAATGTTGAAGTTTAAATTGAGTTCTGTTTACAGGATTCAGCATTTCTGGAAGATACTGACTATAGGCACACACACACACACACACACACACACACACACACACACACACAGAGGAAAGGCCATAAACTGAATGGAAAGAATTAGAATTAAATAATACTTTGATACAAAGCTACAAAAATTTAGGGAGTCATTTTTCTCACTTCTGTGACTAAAGGGTAAGGTACAATAAATATTCTTAGTAATAAGTCTTTTCCAGTTCTGATAATTTCCATTCTATCATAACCCCATGAGAGATAAAATGCTAAGTCCAGGAGGTGTGCATGCTTCTGATGCTCTGTATTCTCAGAAGTCCATGAGCACCTGTGCTGGTGCTAAGGGACTTTCCAGATACAATCATATTATTCTCAGGACAGAGAGTTGAAAGAAACAGCAGGGGATCATGGACAGAGAACTAATGGTCCCCAGAATTGCTCTTTCTTTCTTTATACAGCCTATGCATCTGACTCTCAGGTAGGAGAACTGAAGTGTCTGATTGCTCTAAATTCAAATTCTAAGACTCTTCTGTCAGCTTAGCGATCCCAGCACTACAGTGTAAAGAAGGAAATCTTTCTATACCCCGTTCTTCCTTCCACCTTTCCTGCAGTCTGTCTTCCTCCTGCCTCCTTGTGTTTACATTTTCTATCTGTTGTATTTGGTCAGAGACATCCCAACTGCTTTCTGCATTAAATATTATGTTGTCAGAGAGAATACTCCATCAGGCTGTACTTAGATATAAAGGCATCACTACTACCCACATTCAACACTTTCTTCAGAAAAATCTAGTATTTGGCCTATACATCAAAGACCTTGGCTTCTTTAGAATCACTCATCTTCATTTTCCTTAATATTAAAAGATTACCATTTATGAGTCACTGTTTATAGAATGAAGTGGGAAATAAAGTGAGCATGAAAAAATTGCATATAAGAAAAACTAAGTGGGGACTGCTAAAGGATACATAATTAAAAGCATTCTGTGAAGAAAAGAGAGTAGTGTTGTGTGGAGACAGAGGAGTCAGGGTAGACGAGAGGAAGCGGACAGGATATAGAGTAACCTTGACAACTGAGACTCAAAAAATATTTGGTGCAAAGAATTTATATACCTGACCAGTTGGGGCTTCCCACTACCCTATTAGGTAAGTTTATTAGCATTTCTGTATTACAGTGTATGAATCAAACCCTGAAGCATGTGTGACTTAATGAGTACTACTCCTGGTTGAGTCTTTGTGCTAAAAATAGCATAGCAGCGACTTAACTGTGAAAGAGTCAAGGCTGTGCTCTTGGAGCTGGCCAGAAATTGTCATACAAAACAAGATGGTGCTGTAAGAAGTGCATGCAGAGAAATGCTCACAGAAGGAGGTGCAGGTTCAACATGATAAAGAGAAGAGAAGGAATCACCACTGCTTATATTAATATAAGCCAAGTGTTAGTAGAGGATGGCACCATGGGCTACAGCCCCGAAAAGCCACGTTTTTCTTAATTTTTCACTTTCCTTAATTAATGTTGATTTATAGATTGGTGGGTTTATTTGTTTTACTTCCTGACATACACTTATGATATTTTGTTTTCTACTGCTTCTCTGAAAATCTCTCTCTCCTCATCATTTTCTTGTCTTTTCCCTTCCATAGTAGTTTCTTCTACCTTTAGCTAGTTCTTGGTTTTGAAAAACCCACATTCTTTGTACGGACAAAACATATAACATGGTTCTCTTTCCATGTTCGATTTACTCTGAAATATGCTTTGAATGACTGTGGTCATATAGTCATGAAAGCCACTGGAAAATGGAAAGCTGCAAGCAGATACTGGGATGCAAGCAAAGAGAGTAGGCAGGAGGCTTAGGAGAGAAAGACATTTGTGAGAACTGATGCTGAAAACACCAAGGACTGATAAAGATGCTGTGAGTTCTAGGCAAAGAAGCTGAATTCGGTCATTTAATAAGGGATTATTCGAGTTTGCTAGTGAGAAAAGTGCCTTTTCATACATGTCTTTTAAAATATCTTTTAGATTATTGATGAATTAGAGAGGTAGGTGATTTTCACAGGGCTGTTGATCACGGACCAGTGATGTGATATCCTGAGTCTGAGGCAGAACTGTAGGTTGAATGAGGTGAAGAGAGGTGCTGGCAGAAGCACTTTGAGTTAGTAGTTTCCTCCAGTGTTAACTGATTTCATAGTAGGCAAGAGAAAAGAAGATGTCCCGGTGGAGCTTGAAATCGTGTTTTAATCTTAGGCATAATCACTCTCACTGATTTCAGAAAACAAGTACAACTTAATTCTGAAGTTGTTGTGAACTCACATAAGTCAAATTATTCAGGAAAAGTAATATGCTGTGATGGACAGACAGGAGAGTAAGAAGGGGGCAGGACAAGTGTAAAAAGGCATCTCTATAGGCTTTTGGTTTTCAACTGAGACAGGTTTTCTATGCAAAGCTGACTGCAATCACCCTGCTTCAGGCTCTCAGGTACAAACATCCAATTCAGGCTTGGATGGGTATTTTTCTGCTTATTTACAGTTCACCTGATTGTTTTTAAACTAAACTAATTTTTTTAGTTTTAGTTTTAGAGATTATCATATAATTACATCATATCATCAGTTACAGTTTTACCTCCAAACTCTCTCTTATACTCCTCGCTATTCTTTCAAACTAATGGCCTGTCATTTCAATAATTGTTCTATGCATATATATGACTGTATGTACATATAAATATTCCAAAATACCTAGATGGAACTTGGTCAGTCTGCATAGTGCTCCTTGTGAGTCCAAGGAGACTGTAGTGGTTGCCTGGGAGTCATAAGTGGATATTAGAGACTCAGTAGCATGGCAGTGAAAATGATTGTGGTCTAATGAATGTGTCTTGCCTTAGAAGAGATCATAACGGGAAAAATAGAGACCAAGAGAGTTTTACCTCAGTTTTTGAAAAAAAGTCATATATTGGAAAGAGCTGATCCAGTAAAGGAGAAAGTGATATTGCCTAGGCAAAGAGGAGGTCAGAATACCTGTTGTTTCAGATGCTTCATTAGGGTAGCTCAAAGAATACAAATTTTTTTTTCTCAGTGAGGAGAAAAGAATGAATGGGGCTCTCAGATGAGGAATTAAATGGCATAAGAGCTATAATTATCCAGAGGCTACATACAATATTATTATGTATTTGTCTTTATAGGATAGAGGACCAAGCATCTAAGGAGTCCCAGAATGGGAGGTGAAGCCCACAACAACTCTGGCTTGCCTCCCTTCATCTCGACAGGACTGCCAGGGATGGAGAGCTCCCAGCACTGGTTGTTCCTGCTCCTTGGTGTCCTTTACACTGTCTCCATAGTGGGCAATGCCCTGATCCTGTTCATCATTAAGGAGGAAGAGAGTCTACACCAACCCATGTACTACTTCCTGTCTCTTCTGTCAGGCAATGACCTGGGTGTGTCTTTCTCCACATTGCCCACAGTCCTGGCTGTGTTTTGCTTCCACTTGAGAGAGATCAGTTTTAACTCTTGCATGTCCCAAATGTTCTTTATCCACCTTTTCTCTTTCATGGAGTCTGGGATTCTGCTGGCCATGAGCTTTGATCGCTATGTTGCCATCTGTAACCCACTGCGCTATTCCACAGTGCTCACTGATGCCCGGGTGGTGTGGATGGGTGTATGTGTTTTCCTTCGAAGTTTCTGCATGATTTTCCCATTACCCTTCCTTCTGAAGAGGTTGCCCTTCTGCAAGGCTAATGTGCTCTCCCATGCCTACTGTTTGCATCCAGATCTGATTCGACTGCCTTGTGGGGACACTTCCATTAATAATATATTTGGTCTGTCCATAGTCATCTCTACCTTTGGACTTGATTCTGCACTCATTTTCCTTTCTTACGTTCTCATACTTCGCTCTGTACTGGCTATTGCCTCCCGGGAAGAAAGGCTGAAGACCCTGAACACATGTGTGTCACACCTGTGTGCTGTGCTCATCTTCTATGTGCCTAAGGTAGGTGTGTCCATGTTTGCTCGCTATGGGAGGCATGCCCCTCACTATGTACACACACTCCTGTCACTCATCTATCTCTTTGTTCCTCCGATGCTCAATCCTGTCATCTATTCCATCAAAACCAAGGAGATTCGACGGAGACTTTGCAAAATCCTGCTGGGGAGCAAATTTTGAGTAGAAGGATGTTGTAATGTCAATCAACGTTCAGAGGATGTTTATCCTGACTCCACCAACTTGTGTTTTGAAGATCTGATTAGACAGATATTATTTGATCTCTCACCTTAGCACTGTGATTCCTGTTATCAGATATTGAATGATAGTACTTAGGATTCAAAGCAACAGTCTCTTTTATGGTAAGATAGGTCATTTATTATTTAGTAAAAATGTAGGTGTTCCATTTTCTTCTTAAATTAAAAGACACTTAGTCTCATTATGTTACAATATGTCCCCATTTTCCTTGTTAAATGTTACACAATCTCCTGAATTTGTTACTAAAATGGAAACATTGTTATAATGACAATTAGATTTTTCTCCCAAAGTTCATATCCAAGTGACATTAGTTAAAGATCTTTCTCTGGAGACATAGAAGGTTTCTGTGAAAATGTCCCTGTAAGCCCTGCCCCCTGCAAAGAAACAAAAGTATCTAGACAGAAAGTCATTGAAGAGCACTCTTAAAAATTGTGATTGAGATGGTGAAGACTAACTCTTCACAGTTAATGGGTTCTGATGGGGTTAGGGTTGGAGAGTGGGAAAGGACTCAGTTTTCTTTAAGGGGCTGGCTACTGGGAGTTTGACAATGCTCCAGTATGTGGACAACACAAACTGGATGTGATGTTTATCTGTGGGTGGTGATGTGGGGAGACTGATCTGGGAAGATTAGGAAATGAATGTAATTGGGATACATTATGTGAAATTACCACATATTTGTTAAAATATTATGTTGGAAAACAATAAAAACACAAAAATTTATCTCACACATGCAGTCATCCATCTGAATAGTAGTTATGCATATAAATATTTTTTATATAGCACATAGTGTCCATTTGGCCTGTGAAATGAGATAAAAAAAACTTGTACATAAATTTTTTCAGAGATATTTTAATAATCTTGAAATTCAGCTAGTTTTGATGTTATAATTTAAGTTGTATATAAATATATAATATCAACAATAGTAATGTGTACCAAACACATGGAATATGTAAAATTATTTGTTGTTTCTACATTCATGTGATTGAAAGGTTTTGGGGGCAAGTTTGATGACAGAGAAGGAGAAATTCCTGAATTTATGGATTAAATTTAAGAACTATGATTGAATAAAGTGTTTTATAAATTTGTTGAAATAACTAATAATAGTATATGAAAAAGATGTCTAGTAATGTAACATTATTTCTCTGATAAGTTTGTTTATTAGACCATTCTCTAGAAAATCTAATTAAATGGCAAAAATTCTTGGATTTTTCTATACATTTCCATGGTGGAGATGATTTTAATGTTACATTAGAATCCGTGTCTATGTCTGTGTCTCTGTCTCTTCCTCTGTGTAATGTTGTTTTTGTGTGGGTGTATTTGTTGGTACGAATGTGGAGTGATCAGAAGAGGATAATGTGTGTCTTGCTCTGCCATTCTCTGCTTCAAGACTTTGAGAAATATGAACACTGCATCTGGAGGTAGGCTGGTAGCCAGAAATCCCCTGAAATTCCCTTGTTCCTACAACTGTCCCACTGCATTGCTAGGGTTATAGGTGCACCTAAAGCTGTGCTTGGGTTTTTAGAAATTAAAATGGTATATTCATTTGTTTAAAGTTCATTTGGAAATATGTCTCTGTTATTTTTAAAATTTAAGATTTTATATATGTGTACTAAATTTATATTATTTATTCTTCCCTATAATCCATTTCATGCCTCTCCACTCTGCATATTCATGATCTTCTAAAAATATTATTATTTTATATGTGTACTAATAAATATATACACACAACCTGTTGGGTACATAAGTGCTGCTCATGTGTACCTGTGCATAGAAATGACCACTTGCTACTGAATGACAAATTTGTGGTTCATCTATGGAGAAGACAGATTTTTCCTCTTTCATAAGTCATTAATTTTTAAAAAGGTCTTCATGTAGTGTTGAGGCCCTGTGAGATTTCCCTCACCCACATTGGTTTTGTTTAGGTAGTCATATTGTTGGTATTTCATGCTTTCAAGTTCTTGTCATCTACAGAAGACATAGTCTTTTTTTCCCCTTCATTTTATTTTTTTAATTTTTTTTACATTTAATTCTTTTATTGGAAATTTTATTTACATTTCAGATGCCATCCCCTTTCCCCATTTCCCTCCCTAGAAAACCCCTATCCCGTGCCCCCTTTTCCTTTTTGTTTTTATACATTTTTTAAAATGTTAATCAAAGGCTTTATAAGTATGGTAATTCTCAATCAGAAGTGTAACCCAATACCCTACCTAGATATATAAACTATCTTTGACTGGTGGAGACACGTGAACATCTGCCTCCATGCCCCCCTCTCTTTCTCTCTCTTTCTCTCATCACCTTGCTTCTCCTCTACTTCATCTTCTCCTCTCCTTACTCCATCTCTTCCTCTCCGTACTCCTTCCCCCTTAGCTCCTCCTACCTATCACCCTTCCTGTTAAAATAAAACTTTTCTCTCAAAATTCAATTAGAGCATAATTATTCCTATTTGTACCAGTGAGGTACAAGATAGTCCTAATACCCAGTCCATCATTTTGACTAACCAGACCCTCTGTCGTCTCTCCTAACTAAAACACTTAGTTTTGAACCTGACTTTTTTCTTGGCTTTAGAATGAATGTCAACTGAAAACCATCCACTCAGATAGAAGACATAGTCTTGCAGTAGACATCTGATCTGACTCTTACAGTGTTCTCACCCCATCTTTTACTACATTCCCCGAGCCTTAGGTGTGGGCATTGTGTTGTATCAAATTGGTCTGGGCACCTCATGGTCAGTTGTTCTTTGCATTTCAGTTAATTGTGACTTTCTATGGTGGTCTCCATCTGCAGTGAAAAGAAGCTTCCTCAGGAAGGGGCAATCTTTTCCACTGAGGTTGCCAATGAAACTCAAGTCTTCATGCTTGAGCAGCAAGTGATTTTAATCACACAATCTCTCCAGTGCCATGATTTATTTTACATGATATTTTTGTCTTTATTTTTTGGATATTTCATACAATGAAATATAATCATAAGAACCCTCCATTTCCCTCCTATACCTCTGCATGAGTCCCTGTCAACACGTTTTTTTCCCCCAAATTCATGTTTTATTTTCCTTTTAAATAACCCAGTAAATCCAATCAATGCTGCTTATATGTGCATGGGTATGGTCTATCCATTGGAGCATGGGAATTCTGAGTGGCCACTTCCTCAAAAAAGAATTTCACCATCCCCAACAGCTATCACTTGCCAGTAGCTTCCTCTGGTTGGTGGGGCACAAAGAACACTTTCCCCTTCAATGCAGGATCGCTTGATCTTGCTGTCTTTTGCACATAACACAGTTGCTATGAATACAAGAGTGTAATTTCCATGTCGTGACCAGAAGGCAGCATTTCACAACACTCCTCCTCATCTTTTGGCTTTTACATTCCACCTTGTTTCCCATGATGCTTTCTGAGTCTTTTGGTTTGCAGGCTTAAAAAAAATGTTCCTTTTAGGGCTGAGTACTTGGTCTTTTACTCTCAGCACTTTGACCTCTGACACATCTCTCTGTTGATTGCTGTCCTGTGTAAATAGGTTTTCTGACTAATTTGACAGCAGCCTAAGTCTATGTGCAGAGAGATAAAATTTAGAAGACAATTCAACTTTATGAGAATAGGGCAAAATAATAACAAGAGGTTTTATTTTTGGGACTGTGACTTTCCTACTTTGAGCCTTTGACCAGGACTATAGTCCAAATCATGGAATCCCCTCTTTTGGAGCAGGTCTCAGTACTTAGTTACTCCATAACCATCATTACCATAACCATAGAGTCATTTGTATCAGTAGAGACATATCCCATTTTTGCAGCCAATATTATAGCATGGTGCTCTATGAATTATGAATTGATGCAACTCCTGGTTAAATTGATAGTGGTGGGAAAATAATAAAATGTGGACTTACTGAGAATTAATTGGCAATTGAGGAAGAAGTCAAAAGTTACCAATTACAGCACAATTTACATGTAAGATACTTTATTACAGATTTCTTTTTTATTCAATATTATATTTACATTTCAGATTATATCCTACAGATTTCTTTTAAGTACTTTTTAAATAAATATTTAAAAATATATGGTTTCTATCAATATGTATATCAATATGTATATATATATAGCATAAAAGGTAAGAAAGCTATGCAAAATATAATCTTGTTGAACTATACATAAATCATTCTGTGAGCAAAAATTCTTGTGAAAATTCCATGAATACAATTAAAAACAAAAAATATTGTATTCATCATGTGTATTTGTACATACACACATCTACACACACAAACACACACACACACACATCAAGTAAAAGAAGAGAGTAAGGTGAAGAGACAGAAAGACAGAGAGACAAAGAGACAGAAACAGGAAGAGGGTCCTACTTTAGCTCCATTAATGCTGGGTTTAAGAAATCTTTTAATACATTTTATATTATTGATGAGTAAAACCACAAAATATAAATGTAAACAACATATCTAAAATTCATATTTCACAGCAAACAGGCTTTTCAGCAAACTTCCTAATTCATTATATACTTTATTTAAAATAAGAGATTTAAAAATATTTAAATGAGCATTTACCAGTTTTTGAT
Source organism: Rhabdomys pumilio (assembly GCA_030674055.1). Classification (NCBI taxonomy): domain Eukaryota; kingdom Metazoa; phylum Chordata; class Mammalia; order Rodentia; family Muridae; genus Rhabdomys; species Rhabdomys pumilio. The sequence goes on along the minus strand of JANHMN010000003.1, from coordinate 94,585,629 downwards.
GGTATTTTTGGCTTGCATGAAACTTGTGAGCTCAGAAACTTTTCACATCTCCATCTCTTTATCTGTAATTAATAATATCTGTAACATCTGTCATTGAACTTTTATCTTACCTGTGCATTACCACTAAAATTATTGTCAGTGTTTATAGATTCTGATTTCTTTGTGAGTCAGAAATTTACTATACATGTTACTATTAAATATGTTTATGGTTTTCTAAAATAAATATTTAGAAAAATTAATACAAATATTATTATTAATTTAAAAATGATATTTAGGAAGATGTTATTTCTATTCATGCAGAGTCCATATTCTCTATTTTTGAAAACTGTATATATCTCATACATGAAATAAAATGTGAGCTGAAGAAGAAAGAGAGCTAGATGGAGAAATGTAGGCTACCTACAGTGGTTGGGAAGGTCTGGGGACCCTGAAAGAAATTCCCTGAGCTCTACAGTCCTGCTGGCTTCCAATTGTGGTGCTCTTCCAAGAACACCTGCTCTGTCTTCTGCAGAGACAAGGATTTACCATTCTTAGCAGGGCCATTCACTTCCACCTATGTGTACCACTCTGTTGTGCCCACCACTACCCAGGGAGTCCCCAAGGCCCCCTACTCTGTGATCAGTGAGTTCATGGAATGTTGAGAATACACCATACTTTGTATTCTTTTAAAACATAAATCTCCAAAGACATTCCTGTTAGAATGTTTTCTCTATAGTCAAAGAAGTATAATAGGTAATTAGTTTGATATAGCATAATAGAACAATTTTCATATAACATTACTAAAGCAGTGCTGCTAACCACATCAGATTTCTTTGTGGATGCTCTTTTTGTAAAGTCCAAAGTAATACTAACATTTTTTAAAAAATAAAACCACTTTATTTGATAGTGTGAAAAGCTATTCATATTGAATTAGAAGCTAAAGATATAACCATGAAACTACTTAAACAACATATACAATAAGAAAATCCATCATTTCTAAAAGTTCCCAGGTATTCCTTTTATTTTTGTTTCCTTTGATAACAAAACATGATATTTGAACCTAAGTGATGTATGTAAAATAGTTACCTAACAGGGATTTAGACTCTGTATTATCGTCTCAGCACTCGAGATGTAAAATATGCCTCACACAAATAATCTAAATCTCCTAATAGTAGATAAAATTGGCTTCAGGCCATACTGTAGATCACTAGAACGTATTGTTGATGCACAAATGAAACTGTGTCCTTTGACCCATGTTTCCTCAATTTCTCCATAAGTTTCACGATGTTCCAGTAAAATTTAAAAAGATCTTACTATATAGCTATTATTTAAAATACATATTTTATAAGTTAGCCTATAATATATTTAAAACTATTATTCTTATTTTAGTCAAAGTCACTGAGATGTCAGAATTTTATACCTTGTCCAGGATAAGCAGCCAGTAATTGGGAGGGCAGAGAAAAACTGGTATAGACTGACACTTAAAGTTTCATCTGAGTTGGTGACACTGCCTTGAAAATGATGAACTCTTGCCCTGTTTTAGCAGTGTCTGTAATGAAATATGTCCTACAATTTCAGTTTTAGTTTAGACTAGGTACTTGACATCATAACAGATTCATTTGTTCATTCCATGACTATTTACACAGTATCTTGACATCCTAGATCTCGTGCTAGGCAGAATGGAGTAATGGCTGAAGGGATTGATGGATGGAGTCAGTCTCTTGCCTCTGAACTCGAACTTGTAGCCATTGTTAATCTTGGTTCAGTGTCTAGATTTAAATGCTACTTCTAATGTTTGCCTATAGTGAGACTATAGTAAAAAAATTCTTATTTTTACTTATGTGTATGTGTCTGTGTAAGTGTGTGCAGGTGCCTACAGAGGCCAGATGAGGGCATCTATTCTCTTGGGAATGTTACAAATGATAGTGAGCTGCATTGCATGGGATCTGGAAACCAAACTCTGGTTCTCTGGAGAAACAGCAAGGAAGCCATCTTTCTAGCCCCCAGTAATGTTATCTGTCTCATTGTACTTTGGTTTTATTAGATGACATATATAGATAAAAGCAGACTATGACTTGGGTATGAAGTTTATATGACTTAACATGATAAACTCACACACATACCTTACACTGGAATTACACAGTTATTATTACTTTAGGATAGGTATGAAAAAATCATTAAGACATCTTGGTAACTGTTTGTGGTACCACAAAAAGGGTAATTTAAAGGTAGATATCAGAGTTAGATATCTCACTAGTGTGCATTGTCTTTGGCTACATAAGGCAGAAATATGAGTCAATTACCCTAAAATGCTTGATTTTGTCAATGACAAGAGCTTGAATATCAAGTATGGGCTATGGATGTTTTCAATGTTAGAGAGTAGTTGCCTTCCATACATAGACCTAGGGCTCTACCTGCAGAACCACATGTGTGTGTGTGTGTGTGTGTGTGTGTGTGTGTGTGTGTGTATGTATACACACATACTTACATACATACACACACACATATATATACACACACATATGTATACTTATATACATACATACACACATACATTATACATAGACACACACACACACACACACACACACACACACACACACACTAGCCTTAATTTGTCTTGAGTGTGACTCTTCTATTGGTCAGCTTTAATCCTTTCAGATGTATTTGCCTTATGCATTTCCCTCCAAAGGGAAGCTCTTCAGAGCATGCTGGATGAGCACTTTGGTGACTTTCTCCATTCTTTACCATTGTACTATCAGTACTTAACTTTAGAAAAGTTAACATAATGGCTAACCCCACTGAGTACCACATGGCAGCCTGTAGGTTGAATTATTCCCATGAACTTCTTTTGCAGTCATTCCTGTCACTGTATGATACTTGTCATTACCTATTTGTAGGAGAAAAAATGAAGTTTATGGGGTTGAATTTGCTTCTCAATCAGTGGGTAAAGTACAATCAGAAATGGAAGTTTTTGTTATGTTTTCATCTATGAATCTGTCACATCCTTGCTATCTCCCTAAAAGGAATTCCATAGTTATCTGAGAAGAACACAGAGCCATGTCTTTAATACTTTCTTACCAGGACGGATGATATGACATGTTCTGCATTCACATACTGTGTGTGACCAGCAGTGTGAACTAGTGCTTCTTTCCATGATTCAGACAGGTTCACTGATGATCAGATGTGACTTGCACATGATCATCGAATGTCATGATCAAATTAACTCTTTAAATTTATATGAGATTTGCATGTTCTGTTATGAGAGTTAGTACTTTTGTGGCCATATGCAGACACACATGTATATTGGAATGGCTAGCAAATACATAGAAGAGTTAGCTAAACAATAGCGCACTATCAAGCTGTATAAATTTTAGGATCATCATTTTCTTTCACCTCTGTGATTTAGGGATGAGGCACAATCTTCTTAACAACAGGTCTCTTCCAGTTCTAATCATTTCCACTCTGTCTTAACCTCATGAGAGATGAAATGCTAAGTCCAGGAGGTGTGCGTGCTGCTGATGCTTTGTATTCCCAGAAGTCCATGAGCACCTGAGCTGGTAATAACCTAAGGGACTTTCCAGATACAATCATTGTTCCCAGGACAGAGTTGAAAGAAGCAGCAGAAAGATATGTGCAGGACATTTTCCTGAATTATGCTCTTTCTCTCTTCACACTGGTTATTCTTGTGAGTCTCAGGTAGGTGACCTAAAACATTCAGTGCTCCAAAATCAAGTGCTAAGATTCTGCCATTAGCTTAAAAACTCTAGCAATACAACATTTCGATTGGAAGGAGAGCCTATGCTCTCCTCTCCTCTCCTCTCCTCTCCTCTCCTCTCCTCTCCTCTCCTCTCCTCTCCTCTCCTCTCCTCTCCTCTCCTCTCCTCTCCTCTCCAATTCTCTTCTTTCCTCTCCAATCCTCTCTTTTCCTCTTTTTTGTTTTTCTTCTGCCACCCCACCTTTCCACTTTTCTTTTTCTTTTTTGCATGCTTTCTTCTTCATCATCTTTCTTCTCTGCTTTCTCTCTGTTGTTCTTGGTCCAAGAAACGTCATTTGCTTCCTGCATTAGACATTACTTTTTTGACAGCATACACCAGGAGACTGTATTATGAATGTATACTTTATGACTACAATATCCACTCCTATATTTTTCTAAGAAAAATCTAGAGTTTAGAAAAAAAAAAGAAACTTAGCAGAGAAGTGTTCATAAAGGAGCATCTGAGGGGAGGAGAGATAGCACTTCTTATAATAATTTGCCATGTATCACAGAAGATGGCACCTTCTGATCAGAAAGAAATGTATAAATGGGTTTTTCTTCAATGAGATTTGAAGAGGTTGTTATCATGAATGAGTGACATGGTATCTTGGTTCTGAGGCATGGCCAGTTGGACTGATATAAAAAGAAGTGCTGAAAGAGGCACTCTGGGTCAGTAATTTTATCTAGTGTTACCTGGTAACATAGTAAACAATGGAAAAGGTGTTGTTCAGACATTGTGACTGAGTTTCAACCTTTGGTGTAATGATGAGGTCATTAAAAGAGAGAACTTTATGTATGAAAACAATGTTTTTGCTTAGAGAAGTGATTGTTAATTCCATAGCAGTCAGAAGCTAATTAAAAGTTGATTATGAACAAAATTGCTAAGAAATTACTTTCAGTAAATCCTAATGTTCATGGAGAAGAGTGGTCATTCGCTGAATGGGTAAAAGAAAGAGAAAGAGGTAGCAAGGGATGGAGGAAATACAAGTGTAGTCAGTGACTGCCTGAACGGCTATCACTATTGATGGATAGTTTTAAAGACAGGGTCTTCCCAGAAAGCTTAATAATTCCCAATACTTTCAGTCTCCCAGTCTCAGCATCTGAATGACCACAACAGGTATGAACTACGACATCCAGCTTGGATATCTCTTTCTGGCCATTTATCTCCCATTTGGATAAATGGATGGAAGCTATGGGCAGCTGGTCTACAGGTCTAGGGAGCTTAGAGTGTAGAGGCTCAGTTCCATCACATTGTAGACAGAAAGATGGTGGTCTGATTAGCAAGGGGTTTGCATCAAAAGAGGCTGTAATAATTGAAGGTCTTGAGACTAATAGAGTTTTATGTTGGTACTAGAAAAGACTAGTTCCAATATATTGACAAACTGAGTCCACAGCTTTAAGTGTAAAAAAAAAGCAATAGACACAGGTAAGAAGGTGGGAAATGTCTATTTCCAGGTAAGTTCAATGCTACAGCTCAGAGTTTTCAGAAATCTTTGGACAATGAGAGGCAATGTTGGGTACTATCAGAATCAGAGATTCTCTAAAACAAAGGGCTACATAGATATAAGAAAGAAAATAATATTGGACTCAGGCCATTGATGAAAAATGTGACTTTTTTTTCTTTATAAGACAGAGGTCTGAACATCTAAGGAGTCCCAGAATGGGAGGTGAAGCCCACAACAGCTCTGGCTTGCCTCCCTTCATCTTGACAGGACTGCCAGGGATGGAGAGCTCCCAGCACTGGTTGTTCCTGCTCCTTGGTGTCCTTTACACTGTCTCCATAGTGGGCAATGCCCTGATCCTGTTCATCATTAAGGAGGAAGAGAGTCTACACCAACCCATGTACTACTTCCTGTCTCTGCTATCAGTCAATGACCTGGGTGTGTCTTTCTCCACATTGCCTACAGTCCTGGCTGTGTTTTGCTTCCACTTGAGAGAGATCAGTTTTAACTCTTGCATGTCCCAAATGTTCTTTATCCACCTTTTCTCTTTCATGGAGTCTGGGATTCTGCTGGCCATGAGCTTTGATCGCTATGTAGCCATCTGTAACCCACTGCGCTATTCCACAGTGCTCACTGATGCCCGGGTGGTGTGGATGGGTGTATGTGTTTTCCTTCGAAGTTTCTGCATGGTTTTCCCATTACCCTTCCTTCTGAAGAGGTTACCTTTCTGCAAGGCTAATGTGCTCTCTCATGCCTACTGTCTGCATCCAGACATGATTCGCCTGCCCTGTGGTGATATTACCATTAATAATATATTTGGCTTGTTCATAGTCATTTCTACCTTTGGACTTGATTCTGCACTCATTCTCCTCTCTTACGTTCTCATACTTCGCTCTGTACTGGCTATTGCCTCTCAGGAAGAAAGGCTGAAGACCCTGAACACGTGTGTGTCACATCTGTGTGCTGTGCTCATTTTCTATGTGCCCATGGTAGGTGTGTCCATGGCTGCTCGTTATGGGAGGCATGCCCCACGGTATGTGCACACACTTCTCTCGCTTGTTTATCTGTTTGTTCCTCCAATGCTCAATCCTGTTATTTATTCCATCAAAACCAAGGAGATTCGTCGGAGGCTTCACAAAATCCTGCTAGGGACCAAGATTTGAAGTGGATAATATTGTAAAGTCTAGGTTCAGAGGATGTTCTGATTGCACAAAGTTGTCTTCTGAAGCCCTTCTTTGACTTAGAATTTTTAACGACTTTTATTTTTCCCCAAATGAAATTTATATTAAGATTCTTGTTGTCAGATGCCATACATCAGCAGCATGGTTAGGATTCAGAGCAACAGCTCTGGCAAGGTAAAACTGGCCATGTCATAATTTATTTAAAAAATCATGTTTTATTCCCTTCTTTTTAAAATAAAAACTATATGGTATTACTCCATTTTCTTTATTAAAATTCTCCATCACCTTGGATTTCTTATTAACATGGAAGCATCGTATTAATGGGAAGTATATTGTTTTTCTGAATTTGATTAAGAGATATTATCTAAAATCTTTGTCTCTCACAAACACATATCTTCTCAAACTATGCATATCGATTTTATATAGTATGAGATCCATCTGTCCTGTAGGAAGAGATAAATATTATTTTATGTAAATTATATTAAAAGAGCTCATGTTAGTAATATTGAAATTTAGTTAAATCTCAATATTTAACTAATATTGTATATCTAAATAATATATAATCATATGTTCAGCATCTGTTAATGAAAGAAAAATTGTGTAACAAAATACGTGTTATATACAGGGTGATCCAGCTTAGGGTATGATAAAATAATGTACTATCAAAATGACTGAAATGCTTTAAAGAACTTAACTAGTGGGTATGGAAAAGAGGGAATTCATTCAATTTTGATCTTTTACTAAACTTGCAAAGTAAACCCATCTCAAGAAAATGCACCTCAATTTAAATTGAAACTCAAACATTGAAACTTCCCATGGTGAAGATACAGTATAGTGTGTGTGTGTGTGTGTGTTTTATGTTGAGATACATGCCTGTCTACCTGTACATAGAGTAGGAAGTGGCTGTTGCTACATTCCTCAGGTTGATTCTCCTGCATCAGCTCCCTTACCAGCTTGGCCTACATACATTATACCACTAAAATGCATCCCATTTTTAGAAATCTCTCATAGTAATGGGTAACGTAATAAAATACATGTGTAATTAGCAGTAGCTTTAAAGGAATACCTCCCTCAGAATCAGATGCACGTTTCCATAATTAATGACTTCATCTACTTTCTTGTTGATCTCTTTTAATTTCCCTGCAGATGATGATTGACTGACTTCCTCTCAGTCTTTGAGTCTCTCGCTTTTCTACTGTAGTTTTAAAAGGAAGAAACTCTTTGCTTCTAAGCAGACACACAGTAAATTTACTTTAATCAGAAACATCCAATTATAATAAAAGCATCATTATCATAAGGTATATAATTAAAAAAATATTTCATTAATTCTTTGAGAATTTGATATATGCATACAATTTAGTTTGATCATATTTATCCACCAATTTCCCCAATTTCTTCTCCAAGATCCATTCAGCACCCCCCCAATTATATTCTCAACTTTATGTATTTTTTAAAAAGAGGTTTTCATTTATAGTTTGAGGATTTTATACATGGTAACACTATATCCACCATTCCTTTTTCCAACTGGTCCCTCTTGAGTTCATGACTTCTATATTGAACACACACACACGCACACACACACACACACACACACACACACACACACACACACTTTCTACTGAATATTATTAATATTACTCTTATTTGCTTTAGCTTAGAACTGTGTGCTTAGGATTAGGGTCTCATCCCTGAAAACAGAAGAAAATAAATAAGCAAACATATATTGGCTCTCCCTCCCTCAGCAGCCACTGACGGCTTCTCTTCATCTAGGGGTAGGTTTTTGTGAAATTTTCCTCTACCCATGTTGAGATGTTTATAGGTATTGCCTTTTCAAGCAGGTAGTTTGTTGAGAATCCATGGGAACAACTAGCCTGTCCAGCTGTAGACAGTATTCTTCAGCCACTATTTTTGCCCAGGCCCTCACAATCTTTTCTCCCCATTTCCTCCATGATGTTTTCCTGAGCCTTAGGTATAACAGTTGTGTCATAAATGTCTTATTTGGGCCTGGGAACCCCTTAGTTGCTTATTCTCTGCATTCTGGCCAGCTGTGTGTGTGTCTCTCTGCTCATCTCCTTCTACCTCAAAAGCAAAACTGCTTTGATGAGAAGTGAGAGCTGCACTTATCAATGGGTATGAGAATGAGTATTTAGAGGGCAATTGGAGCGGCAAATTCTTTCAGCTCCTTTAGTCTTCTCTCTAACTCCTCCATTGGAAAGCCCTTGATCAGTTCAATGGTTAGCTGTGAACATCTGCCTCTGAATATGTCAGACTCTGGCAGACCTCTAAGGGGACAGCTATATTAGGCTCCTGAGAGGGTTTGTGGTCCTATGAAGAGAGCAATAATACCAACTAACCAGAGCTCCCAGGGTCTGAACCACCAGCCTGGGAGCACATAGGGAGGGACCCATGGCTCCAGCTGTATATGTAGGGGAGGATGGCCTTGTTGGGCAAAGGTGGGAGACGAGATATTTGGTCCTATGAAGGCTGGACGCCTAGTGTGGGGGAATTCGAGGATGTGGAGGTAGGAGTAGGTTGGTGGATGGGGGCACATCCTCATAGAAGCAGCAGAAGGAAGGGGGATAGAATAAAGGGTTCCTGGTCTGGGGGGGGGGGGGATGGGGTATGGGGATAACATCTGAAATGTAAATACAATATCCAATAAAAAAAAGGAAAAACCACATTTCTTCCTTTAAAAGTATTGTATATATGTAACACAATTTCTTTATCTATAAACCTGTTGTTAGACATCTAGAGTGGCTCCATAAACTGCCTCTTTAAACTAGAGGAACAATGAGAACAAATAAATTTGATAATTAAATTTATCAGAAAAAAAAGAGAAGGCAATTGGAAATTCTATCATGTGGGTTATGTAGGAGTACTAGGGTATTTTTTTCTCTTAGGGCGTGATCTTTCCAGCCATAGGTTCATGACTTGGTTGACAGTGCCAGGTAAGAATTCCCTCCAGCTGACCTGGCAAAGACAGTTGGTTGCACCAAAGATTCAAGCGTCACTATTGTACTGTTAGAGATATTTTGCAGGTCTTGTCATGGTTGATGTTATCAAGTTTTGGGCGGGGAGTTAACACTGTTGATAACTCTTCTCCATTGACAGCTTGTATAGTACCTTCTGAGATAGTGTGAGAGTTAGGCTTCAGTCAGGACACTTCCGGATCACTACCAGCTGGATTTCTCCAACTCCTGTGACTGGTGTGTAGTGGCTTTAGCAACGGGATCTTACTTTGGTGTTCTGGCAGGCAACCGAGAACAACAGCAACAGTGTGTGTGTGTGTGTGTGTGTGTGTGTGTGTGTGTGTGTGTGTGTATGGGGGTTGAGGTTGATAGTGGTGGTGTCTTGGAGAAAAGCTTTTATTGACTGACACTGGCTTTTTGTTAGATAGTCTATAGCCTCTGGGGGTGTGTATTATCCACTGTGAGGGGATAACTATATTAACAGTATATATATGTATTTACATATGTATGTTATACATGCATTTTAAAGTACGCATATAAAATAATGTTTCTCTATGGATTTTTGAACATCTGTAGTGTTATTTATTATTTCTTTGTTTCCCATTTTGTCTGTTACTTTCTTATATGTCCTCCCATTTCCAAGCATCCCCTTCTTAACACTCATGTCCTCACCTCCTCACCTTCCTAGAGGTCTTCTCCCTCCTTTAATGGTCCTTTTCTGATATATATATATATATATATATATATATATATATATATATATATATATTCATATTTTACACACTCAAATAGAACTCCAGTCTATACACACACACATGTAGGGAGCCGACTTTAAGCAGAAAGCAGCTAGAAAGCAGTTATCATCTTTGCAGCCATCTGGAACCATTTACCCTGATAGAGACTTGGTTTTTCAGCAGCCTACAACAGCTGAACACACTCTAACAAATATCTTGTTTATCCCACATAGCTTGTTTTGCTGTTTAGTGACCCCAGCTGCATAGTGCACGTGGTAAAATGTTTTCACCTGTGTTCTCCTGCGTGTGCTTATAAATACCCAGGATTTCCTTGTACTAGGGTGAATGAGAATCAATAGGAGTTAAGAGATATATATATACAGTCAATACAGTCAAGAGTGAATATGCGCCAATAGAAGAGAAACAATAAAGGAGACTTGAGACTTGACTCCAGATCCTCTGCCTTGTCTCCATTCTTCGAGACTCAGTCCCCATGGACCCGAGCAGCAGCGCAAGCCAAACCAGACGGAGCATGGTCCTCAACAGTTTTGGCGCCAAGCGTGGGGTAGAACGGTCTTCAACAGGTTGGCACCAAGTGTGGGGCAGAATGGACCTCAACACACACACACACACAGACTCACACACACACATGCACACACACACATATGTGTGTGTATATATATGTGTATATATATGTGTATATATATATGTGTATACACACACACACACACACACATATATATATATATATACACACATATATATACCACATTGTCATTATGCATCCGTCAGTTGACAGTTACGTAGGCTAGTTCCATTTTCATTGTATTGTGGGTAAAGCAGCATAAATGCTGAATACAGATGCACAGATACTATGGGTTATGCAGTGTCCCCTGAGGACCATCAGACAGCCTTACAAGATGTGAGTCACCAGTTTGTGTTTGGATCCCTGTGAACCCAGCTTTGTTTTTACTCATTCATCTAATTGACGTTGAACTGACACTTGTTTTCTCTTTGATTTTAAACAGGAAATAAAAGGGGTACACAGAGTGTTTTCTTTCCGTTTCCCTATTTCCATTTGGTAGTGGAAATGGAAGAAACAAACTAGTGTTCTTCCAATGATAATATTAGAGAGCTGTTGTTCAGACTGTTTTACTTTCTAGTGAACAATAATGATTTTGAGTGCTGGTGGTTCTATTCCTTTGACACAATGTACTTTGCAATATTATTTAATGTTATAGGATAAACAAGACATAATTTCTAGTGCACCAGTTCATTTCAGTAAATAAAACAACACACCTGCTTGTTTATGCTTTTTATTGGCATAATTCATTGTATATATCGGTGAATGTCATAAAGATATTTGCATAGAAGTATGTCATAAATGTATTTTGAAGATACTCCTTTCTCCCTTTTCTTCCCACTCCACTGTGTTAATCTCCTTTATCCTTTAAGACTTACTTTCAGTTTCATGTCCTATATACACATATCATTTTATATATCTATATAAACATATTCGCAACAGGAGAAAACATGATAATTTTATTTATCAGCAAGTTTTTTCAAGAGTTTCACAGGCTCTTGGTATGTGTTATTGGATCACATGTGCTCATATCTACAGGATTTTGCCCTTCATTTTACATATATAGAATCTAAAAACCAAAGGAATTAAATAAGTTTGATGGCCGGATTTTAAAAATGTAATTTTAAGGGGCTGGAGGCATGGTTCAGCAGCTTCTTACTGCTTTTTCAGAGGTCCTGCATTCAATACTCAGCAACCACATGGTGACTCACAGACATCTGTAATGGAATCTGACTCCATCTTCCGGTGTGTCTGAAGACAGCAACTGTGGACTCAAAATGCATAAAATAAATCTTTAAAAAATGTAATTTTAAATGTATTTATCTTTTCTTTTTATGTGCATGAGTATCAGCCCTGAACATACGTATGCACATACACTTGTGTAAGTGGTACTCATGGAGACAAGATCTCACATAATTTGAGGTACAGATGCGTGTGAGCTGCTGTGTGGGTGCTAAGACTGAACCTGTGTCATCTGCAAGAGCAGTCAGCACTTGTAACCGCTGAGTCATCTCTCCAGCCTAATGAAGCTGGCTTTGAATATAGGTCTGGCCACACGGCCACAAACTGTCAAGCATAATCTTATCTTGCAAAACTTTCAACAGTTAATAAGGTGACTTTCCACACAAACCGAGACGGTTACCCTGTTTGCTGACATCATATAATTAAGACTGTACTGGTTGTGTTAATCCTCTCTTGAAATCTTTTTGAGTCACTGGAGGGTTAGTGGAACAAGCTCTTCTGGAAATTAGTGGGAATCCACAGGTCTGAGAATCTGTCCAGCTCTGATGCTGGTTTACAGAATAAGCTGTTTCTCAGGCTCAGTTCTAGAAAACGAAGAGCTGAGCTTATAGATCACCCCAGGACAACGCCAGCTTTGACTCTCAACTTCACTGATATCTTTAAGTGGGTGAAATGACAGAACACAGAAGAGCACATTTACTCAAGAGCTTTCACACTTCCTGCTGCCTGAGCCATTTCCTCAACTGTTCGTACTAGGCTCAGGGGACTTTTAAGGGGTAGCTTCATAGGTCCCAGAGCAGGAATGGTTACAGACTAGCACAATATGAAGAGCAGACCTACATTCTGAGGATGTAGAGTGCTTGGTGTTTCTCCTCTGAGTAAGTGCCTTGGCTACTCTTTTCTCACAGCTATTAAATCCACCACGAGAAGGTAAATGGATAACTCAGTCCTTTTCTCAGAGGGATCCTTAGGAACCTTTTTCCTAATTCTGGTATTCTGAGATGACTAGGGCGCAAAGATTTCAGGAAATCCTGTTAATTCAGCATCTTGTCCTAAGGAGTTGCAATCCCACTGTGCTGGCCTGGTTCTCCATTTACAGACCCTGGTATAAAGCCTCAGAGAGGCATCTGCTTTGTTTGTTTATTTGTATGTTTGACTGGCATGGATAGTTTTAATTAGGATTAATGCTTCATTGTTACTAACTCCAATATTCTTTTTTTTATTGGATATTTTATTTACATTTCAGATGCCATCCCCTTTCCCCAATTCCCCTCCCTAGAAAACCCCTATCCCATGCATGCCCCCTTTTCCTTTTTGCCTTTATACATTTTTTTTTAAAAAAAATATTAATCAAAGATTTTATAAGTTTGGTAATGCTCAGTCAGAAGTGTAACCTAATACCCAACCTAGATATATCAACTATCTTTGACTGGTGGAGACATGTGAACATCTGCCTCCATGTCCCCCTCTCTCTTTCTCTCTCTTTCTCTCTTTTTCTCTCTTTCTCTCTCTCATCACTTAGCTTCTCCTCTCCTTCTTCTCCTCCTCTTCTTACTCCTTGTCTTCCTCTCACCTTAGCTCCTCCTACATATCACCCTTCCTGTTAAAATAAAACTTTTCTCTCAAAACACAATTAGAGCATAATTATACCAATTTGTACCAGTGAGGTACAAGATAGTCCTAATATCCAGTCCATCATTTTGTTGACTAACCAGAACCTCTGTCATCTCTCCTAACTAAAACACTTAGTTCTGAACCTGGATTTTTTCTTGGCTTTAGAATGAATGTCAGCTGAAAACCCTCCACTCAGATCTTTTCTCTCAAAGTAAATAGCTGGGATTGGCTATGAGACTATAAGTTTTCAACCCCGTCAGAAATCCAGAATGATTGAGTTAACTGAAATTATGGGAAGCACAAAGCATAGCTTCTAAATCTTAGCCAATTTATAGAGATCGCTGAACACCTGGACAGTCCCTATACTACAAAATGTTGGAGCATCTGATCTGGCCTAACTCCAATATTCTTATCAGGTAGTAGACAAAAATGATGTAAGAGAGCTTTTGGTAGAGAGACTGGTTGGAAGTAGAAAAGCAGTTTGGAGATCAAGCCGTGTATTCTTCTGCTGTAAGAAGCTGCTTTCGTTGCTACTTTCTTATTTGTCATTTCTTCAGCATGTGACTTGTTAAATACTTGTTAAATACTCCATTCTGTATTTTCATATTGTTTAAATGTGAAAATAGTTTATTAGAAAGTTAAATTTACAGCTGGTGCTTGTGAAAGTATATGAGTTCAGATTAATTTACTCATCTCAAGGATTTTACAGTTAAAATTTACGTGTTAGTATATTGTTATTAAAGTAGTTCACCAATTTAATGACATCTTGTAAAAGTTTAAAACTAGAACTAGTAATATTGGAATCCTAGTTCAAGGATTTGTGTACCAATTTGCCTGCCTAGGCATTAAGGAGAAAAGAAAAATGGAGATGGGGCAGCCTAGCTGGCAAAGTCAGCTGCTGCCAAACTTGATAGCCTAACCTTGGTTCCTGGGATCCACAAGATGGATGGAGAGAAACAACTTCTACAAACTGTCTTATAATTTTCACATGTGCCACAGTATATATTCTTCCACTAAAGAGAAGAGAAGCGCAAATATTATATAATTCAAAAATGAAAGGAATTGCAGACCATGATTGGAGCTCATAGTTTACCCAGGGAGAAAGATACTAACCAAAGAACCACATGTCTGTCACTGTGTTTACCTGTTATAAAAACAGTAAGGCAAGAGCTAAACTCTGGAATTATGTTAGGAGTATGTCAATAGATGAATAGATAAAGGAAACTCACCAAATGTATGTATGCATGTTTGTGTGTATGTATGTATGTATGTATGTATGTATGTATGTATGTATGTTTGTATACACACATATCCGTGCATATAAGCATGAATTAATTTTTCTATAAGGAACAATGAATTATACAATCTGCAAGAAAATATATGTACAAAAGATAATCATATTAAATAAAATAGTCAGACTGAGAAAGAAAAACATTACTTCTTATTAGTGGATTCCTATGTTCTTCTTAAAGATTTTCAGATGCAACGGCCATGCATGTGGCCTGACAGCATTTTTAACCCCTCAAATTAATGTAGCATACAGTTCATTTTGAGAATATTTGACCCAAGGAAACATACGAACATACAGGAAGCAAACCCAAGAGCAAATAGGAATGGCAGAGGCTGAAGTGCTCTCTTGAACTCTGGTGAATAAGCAAGGGGTTCAAACAACAAAGAGGAGCTGAGATACTGGGATAATATTTGAGTTCAGGAAAAAGAAGAGAGACAGCTTGGAATCTAGTCAAATGGTGCCATAACCTGCATAGAAGAGAATAAATCAGCCTTAATGTATTAAGAGCTGACTTCATTGAGCACTTATTTTTATGATTATGTCTAAAATCAGAGAGGAAGGAAGGCCAGATTATACAGATGTAAGCTCCTGTAAATAAAGTGGAACAAAAATAAAGGGCAATGTTCAAAAAGGGGTCAAGGGATGTCTATGAGGGACAGGAAAGGGAAAGGGTTTATCCAGTTAGTTCTTTCTAGATTATTCCATGTCATTTGGTATAAGAATCTAAACATCATTTCCCTCCTATCTTGAGACTCTTCCTGGCCCTACTCTTCACTTTCTCCACGGCCTTTTCTCACTTCACTCTGGTGTATCTCCCTCACAGCTACTCAGCAACCCTGATGAGGAACTTTCACACCAACACTTCAAGCACTTCAGGCTTCACACTGACTGGCTTCCCAGAGATGGAGAGTCTGGAGCACTGGCTGGCTGCCCTTCTGCTACTCCTGTATGTTATCTCCATTGTAGGCAATGCCCTGATTCTCTCCATCATAAAGGAGGAACAGAGTTTGCACCAGCCAATGTACTACTTCCTGTCCCTTCTATCTGTCAATGACTTGGGAGTGTCCTTTTCTACATTGCCTACAGTGCTGGCTTCTATGTGTTTTCATATCCCTGAGACTGCCTTCGATGCCTGCCTGGCCCAGATGTTCTTCATACACTTTTTTTCCTGGACAGAGTCTGGTATTCTTCTGGCCATGAGTTTTGACCGGTACATAGCCATCTGTAATCCTTTACATTATTCCTCGGTGCTTACTGATGCCCGTGTGGCTCATATGGGTATGTCCATCATCATCCGCAGTTTCTGCATGGTCTTCCCACTTCCTTTTCTACTGAAGAGGCTACCCTTCTGTAAGGCCAATGTTCTGACCCATTCCTACTGCTTACACCCAGACCTGATACGTTTACCCTGTGGAGATACCACCATCAACAGCATGTACGGGCTGTTCATTGTCATCTCTGCTTTTGGTGTAGATTCAGTGCTCATCCTCCTCTCCTATGTGCTCATTCTGCGCTCTGTTCTGGCCATTGCCTCCAGGGAAGAAAGGCTTAAGACACTCAACACATGTGTGTCACATATCTCTGCTGTGCTCATCTTCTATGTGCCCATGATTAGTGTGTCAATGGTCCACAGATTTGTAAAGCATGCCCCAGAGTATGTGCACAAGTTCACATCCCTGGTCTATCTCTTTGTGCCTCCAATGCTCAATCCTATTATTTATTCCATCAAGACAAAGGAGATTCGTAGGAGGCTACACAAAATGCTATTGGGTGCCAAGTTCTAATCAATGATATGTTTTTATAGCTTAGAAATTTTTGTTATTGCTGATATTTTAGTGTATTGAGATAGTTTGTGAAGCCTTTAAATACATATATATATAAAATATATTATATACAATATATTATATATTATATATATAATATAGCCATACATGTAGGAGTATGTGTTGCACGTAAGATACAGCCTAGACACAATCTGCAACTCAAAACATAATGTAATTAATTAGGTCATAGTTTGCTGCAAATTAATTCCCTCCAACCCAAAAAAAAGACCCTTTAACTAGATCTTGTTTGTTTTCAATATGCCAGGTGACATCTATGTTTTCAAGTAATATAAACATCAGTTCATATATGTGTGTGTGTGTGTGTGTGTGTGTGTGTGTGTGTGTATTATCTAATAAATGAAAAATGATTTTGGATATCTTTAAGCTTCAAGTTTTCAAGTTATACAATAGTTATTTGAGCATGGTGACATGTACTGTCATCATTTGGGCACAGTTTTCTAAGGGAAAGAGTAAATGTCTCCTCGGAAGATAATAAGTATGTTGAGTGGGGGATGAACTGATATTCGTGACTAATGGAGGGGGTAGTTCCCTTTACCAGTTGCTGCAGTGTGGCTTACATTGTACAGGAATATGGGTTCAGGTTCCTACAATGAGTAGCACTGCCTGAAGAGCACCCTGCAAGCTACAACAGAGACAGAGAGCAAGAGATGAGACATGACAGGAAAGTCATAGAATCATAGTCATGAAGATATAGGAACCTTCTGAGATCCATAAATGTGAACACAACCCACATGGCACAGGGAGGCAGACACTGTAGAATTAAGCAGCAGACATTGTTAGAATTAAGCATAATGGGCTAGAGGCTTCCATTGGGCAGTGAACATGTCATGGTCTAAGTCAATTTTTAAGGAGGGTAATGAAGAAAATGCATACTTTCAGCAGAGGTCTTTTAAAAGTGTTATCTCTTTATTTTTTTAAAATAAGATGGTATAATAGCTTTTTGAAACTACAGCTGTATGGGCCAAGTAACAGGACAGTGACATAAACACAAGACAGCATACATTTGAATTGCCCCTAAATGCTCACCCTTGACTGCAAACAAAACAACAGAAAAGTAAAATAAAAACTTACAAATGACACAAGGTAGATGACAGAGATATAGAAATACTTGTTGCCAATTACAGATGATTCTGTGAAGGATTGGTAAAACTAGGAACAAAGCCCATACATTCCAAAGTCTCAGAGGCAGGAAATGACTAAGTAGTGTCACCATTGTCCCATAGTCTCTGGCAATCTCAAAAATGTGTAGCAAATAGACTCTGCCAAAAGAATATGGCATGGAAGTGAAGAAAAGCACATTAAGCAATAAAAAGAGGGCATTGTGTGAGATAAAAAAGGTTCAGAAGGTAGAGCAGGAAGAGTATAGCTAATCAGGTAAAAGAGAGTGCTATAGTTTTGCAACCATTGGAAGCAACACCTGTAGATGTAGGCTGGGGCAGAGATGGGATGGAGCATCCCCCAGAACACAGACTACATTGATCTCTGACACAGAAACACATGCTACATTGAGCTACTTGCAAGGCTGCAGAACAACCTAAAAGAAATGCCAGGGGAAGAACTTCTCTCCCAAGAATCTTCTGAGTCATCATAGGTACCATCTGTAATAGAATTTGAAAGAAAGAGGGTAATAAGACAACTGTACACTCAGTTATGTGCAAAATGCAAAATGCCAAGGATAACAAGGAAACCTAGGCTTTCAACTCATACTACAGGAGTTTGTTATTTTTTTCCTCTCTCTCCTTCCCCACCCCTCTCTCGAAGTAGAAAATATCTTTCTGAGTTCAGGATTTTTTTTTGGCTTTAAAAAAGTTGAAGTCCTGCTGTGGGGCAGCTGGTACCCATATAGGGATCTCCCCTTCTCTAAGAAGAGGGGGAGGAGGGAATGGGGTAGGGCGTGTGAGTGTGGGACTGGAAGGAAAGGAGGGAGGAGGACTGTGATCAGAATGGAAAGTGAATAAATAAATTAATTAGTGAAAAAGGAAAGATAAAAGTTGAAGTCTTGGGCTAGTGAGATGGTTCGGGTAGAGGAGCTTGCACACACTCCAGATGACCTGAGTAAGGTCCCCAGATCCAACAGAGATATATAGG
>JANHMN010000003.1:94545382-94566895 GCA_030674055.1 Rhabdomys pumilio | reverse complement strand
TTGTATATATATAATTTAGCTACATAATAGAGCAGAAGAATGATTATTTAGTCTTTGAATCATATTGATATGGGGTAAGTGCCGTATCCATATTGAGGATGGGAATTGTTTGTTATTTAAACTAATAAACGTGTATTTTGCTTTGCTACTTCTTAGTAAATATGGACCAAATCCATAAATAATGGATATGTAATTTTTCTTTCTGAGATAATGTATTGGTTCTTACTAGCAAAGTAAGTATTTTACATAGGGTATTAATTTCTAAATAAACTGAGAACCTATTGATAATATTTTTATTGACTGAGAAGATTCATTATTTTGAAAAAAATCTATGTCTGATAATAAATAAAATAACATTGACTAATTTGTACCTGTTTCATTTCCAACAACTTTTCTTTATAGTAGGGAACAGTTATTTATGTGGTTTGTAAAAATATTCTTATAGACATTTGGATTTTAAATGCTAGGCCGCATTTCTTCTTCTTCTTTTTAAACATTTTTTATTTATTTCATGCATTTGAGTGCACTGTTGCTGTCTTAGAGCCACTATGTGGTTGCTGGAAATTGAACTCAGGACCTCTGGAAGAGCAGACAGTGCTCTTAACCAGTGAGCCATCTCTCCAGTCCGAGTTGTATTTCTTAAGCATAATCACAAATCTCTCTTTTTGCTGAATAATTGTATGAAACATTTCCAATCTATGACCTGCCACCTTCTTATATAAAGGCTTTTTATATGTCTGCTTAACAGGAATTTGTTTGAGTTTTAGAATGATTTTACTTTCTTTTCTCATTTTCAAAACCTGGCTTTGTGTTGTGTGCAGTATAGCAAAAGGTATCTGATCATCTGTTAAGCCACAGCTTGATCAATATTTATGGCACAACTCATCTCAGTTAACAATAGGAAATGGATGTCAAGTCCATAAAGAAATGGAGTTGTAGTTCAGTATCAGTGTACTAGCCCAGCATGCATCTGGTCCTGGGTTCAATTGCCAGCACCCAAGAGTCTTGTCTCCCCAGCTTGTATTTACCTTTACTATATGGTCTTGTAGTATTCCGCCTTTGTTATGCCTCACATAATTAATATGGACATTTACTTCACCAGTGACACGATTCCATTGCACAACACCATCAGAATGAAAGACAAACACCACATGTTCTACCCTTACATGGAACTGAAGAACGTGACCTTGATATAGACCCCTAATTACTATATGTTGTAAAGGAAAGGGTTGATAAAAGGCACATATAGAAGTCTTGAGATTGTACTTCACAATGAAGAGTTTGGGAGGTCTAAATGAATTTCAGTGCAGTAGCAAATCTTAAGTGCATGTAATTATACATGCTCAGATGAAGTCAATAAATAAAATATTCATTTAGTGAATAATTATTTTCTATATTTTGTCACATGTGTTTGATGAACTAATCTTCTGTTTATAATGGAAGGAATGTATCTGTTTTTTACTAAATATGAAGAAGATGTATAAGTAGCAACAGATAAATTTCTTCCTAGCTGAGAGTCACAGAGGTCTCTGAGTTCATGGCTCATTACCATAATTTAGAAATATATCCAGTTGGTAATGGAGCAGTGAATTCCCTTCTTCTCTTGTTCTTCCCTTATATATTACATCCCAACCCAACAGTCTCTCCCCCTCATTTTCCCAGGTCCACCTCCCATCAGAAAAGAGCAGGCCTCTCATGAACATCAACCAAACATTGCATAATAATTTACAACAAGATCAGGCACATACTATCATATCAAGACTGGAGAAGACAACCCAGCAAGAGAAACCATGTCTCACAAGTAGGCAGATGTGTCATGGACAGAACTTGTTCCCACTGTTAGGATTCCCACAAGCACAACAAGCTACCCAGCCATAACACATTCTCAGAGGACTTAGGTCAGAACACTACGGGCTCCCTGGTCTGTGAGTCCCTTTGAGTCATAGTCAGTTGACTCTTGTGGGTCATACTTTCATGGTGTGTCCCTGATCACTCTGGTTCCTCTGATCCTTCCTCCTCTTTCCTGAACTCTACCTAATGTTTGGTTGTGATACTTCCAATCTGCTCCCATCAGTTGCTGGATGAAATCTTTCTGATCTTTTTGATGATAATTCTGCTAGGCTCCACTCCCAGAACACTCTGCTGACAGGACAAACTGTATTTGGTTTTGTGACTGGCTTGGTGTCCCAATCCCTCCATTTGAGGCCTTGCCTAGTTACAGAAGATGGTCAGTTCAGGCCTTGTGTCTTCCATTACTAGGAGTCTTTGCTAGCTAGGTTTACTCTCTTATAGATTTCATGAAGTTTCGACTGCACTAGTTTCTACCTTGCTCCTAAATACCCTCCTTCCCATTCCAGTCATTTCTTCCTCCACCCTACTTGCTCTCTCCTGTTCCCAGCCCCCCACACCCCCAGTCTATCCATTTGCCTGCAAATTTCATGATGGCATTGTTTTAACATTTGAGTAATACTCCATTGTATAAATCTGCCACATTTTCTTTAGCCAAGCAAATTCTCTCTTGATGAAGAAATGCCTGTGGGTATAGGTAACCTAGCTGGGAAGATGAACTCATTGTGCCCTGCTTTGTGTATTTTACAAAGCCATGGTAGGTGAAGACCATTTTCAGGCCAGCATAACTGCCTCTATGGCCAAGAAGTTGTGGTCTGAGAAGAGCTGGTCAGATTTCAAATCACTTCATTGATTCTGCTTCATGGTACATAAAAAATTAAGTTTCTGGCCATGCACTGCTGGGGGCATGGGTGCTATCTTCTTCTGAGGACTATTTCAGAAGAATCTCTCCTTCTTTGAATTCTTGTGGAACTCCTTACGCTGTAACTGGCAGGTTTCTTATGTTCTATATTAGATTAGATTTGTCATAGGTATCTTATGAGTCTTTTTACCATAATGTTTTTAATTAAACATTTGGAAGTTTCACAGAATTCATGCCAATAATGTTCACTTCTCCACCCTCCTCTAACCCTTGTGACCTCCCAGAAAACAAAAAATGAAAAAAATCAGTTCTAGTTCATGTTGCCCATATACTCATTGGAGCATGGTCAAACTCAGTGACAACCCCTTAAAGATAATGGAGTTCTTAACCATGAGGCAAGAGATAAAGACTTCTGTGCTACTGGAATTGTTCCTCCTAGCTTCTGTTCTTCTCAGCTCAACCCTTGCCATGGAAGATGAGCTCCAGGATAAGACAGGAAAGATCCATGACCTTCCATACTAACACATACTTTCTGTAAACTATAAATGGTTTATAGTTTATCTTAGTTTGGATGCTGTCCAATACTTCATTTTCTAAAATTATACCTAGGTTTAGGGAACTTAAAAAAAAGTAAAGAAATTGTTTTTTAAATAATTTTTTTTCTGGAAATAACCTATTTTGTTATAATAAGGTATTTTGTTATTTCAACATGAAAAACTGTTGAGCTCAAAGGAAACACTGTAACAAAACAACAATAAAACCCAGTGATGGTTGGCTTAGATCTGCTTAGGGTTATAGTTGCAGGGGTAGCCCACCTATGGCTATAACAACTACTGTATGAGCAGCTACAACAGCCAAAACAAGAAAAACAAAACTTCAGCCTTTTCCCTGTGTTTTTGAAAAGCATTACAACTTGTATTTTATGGAAGAGAAAGAAAGGGAAAAAGTGGACGGAGCCAGAGGCCATTTGAGGAGCCTCCTACTCTCCTACTTCTGTGTTCTCTCCTTTTTTCTTAAGTATTTTACTCACAGCTATACAAAAGTAACACATTCACATAAGTATGTTTATATATATGTACATATATACGTTTTATATATATTCACCTATGTAGTGTGTATTTAATTAATTTATTCACTTACATCCTGATTGCAGCCCCCCTCTCCTCCCGTGTATGTCAGTGCTCTGCAGCCAAAGAAATGACACACAAGGAAAAATCATTGCCAAAGAAGGTCAGAAAGAATTATTTTTAATTGTCTAATTGTAAATCATGAATGTTTTATGTGGCATATTCAGGATTTTTACTTTTTAGCTAATTAACAATCCTAGAACATAGTTTCTGACATCTCTTAGCATAGAATTATATCAAAGAAAATTCTTTTCTTTTTGTTTTTTTTTGTTTTTTGTTTTTGTTGTTTTTGATTTTCAAGACTGGGTTTCTCTGTGTAGCCCTGGCTGTCCTGGAACTCACCCTGTAGACCAGGCTGGCTTTGAACTTAGAAATCCGCCTGCCTCTGCCTCCCAAGTCCTGGGATTAAAGGCATGAGACACCACTGCCCGGCTCAAGGAAAAAAGGAAAGAGAAACAAGGCCTCTGGCCCATCACCCACCCTATAGAAAGGTCTATGATTTAAACATCTATGACATTTAGACATCTGAGTCCTGTCCTTCTTGGAAAAAGATAAATGCTGCGGACATAAAAGATGTAGAACACTCTCAGTGTCAGCAGCTGCCAGTTTTCTGAGGTCATCTTTATTCATTCAAGTGAGTCTGAAAGTGTATCAGAGTGTATCATCCTTGAAGTTAAAGCAACCTGTGATCACTTAGAGCAGTAGTGTAGGAGAAAACCGGAGAGTAGTGGTGATTTTAGTCAATGTAGATTAGACAATAAAATGGTCTTCATATGGACAATGAAATGCTATTCATACAGGCACTGCATTAGGATGGAAAAGAGACATAAATTTAATCTCAAATATCCATACAATGTTGCGTAATTCATTCTCTGTGCCTCATGTCATTAATATAAACATTAAGTCAGTCAATGCATATAAAGATTTTAGAATACAACATGGCACATTTGATGACTCAGTAAAATTAACCATCACATTAGGAAAATTTGTTACTTTATAAAAACAACTCCTAGCTTAAGTTAACCTGTAAAACATTACATAACTTCTCAGTTGTCTCACATTTACCTTTATGTGGATGACACAGATGTTATCTGAATGTCTTACTGATTTTATTATTTTATAATTTTATCTTCTTATTTTATGTTTTACATCTTGTGCTTCCATTTTCCTGGTCTCATAGCTTGCCCTCGAACTACATACCCATTGCATACTTATGATATTGATAATGCTAATGCTGAAAACTAATCATGATGATGTCATCAATGTGAACCTATAGGCAGTGTAGTCATTAGAGTCTAAAAAATGATGTGGAAGTCACAGTTTGATACGGCGGAACATGCGGAATATGGCACGGCGGATCTCCTTTGTCTTGGCACTGTAAATGAGAGGGTTGAGCACAGGAGGCACAAAGAGGTAGACGTTGGACATGAGGACGTGTATGTATCGTGGGGCATGCTTCCCAAAGCGGTGGACTGTAGAGACCCCTATCATTGGCACATAAAATGCAAGTACAGCTAAGATATGTGACACACACGTGTTGAGAGCTTTAAGACGTTCCTCATGAGAAGCAATGGCCATAACAGAACGCAGAATGAGCACATAGGAGAGGAAAATAAAAAGCAGGTCCATGCCAAAGGTAGACACAAGAACAAAGAGCCCATAGATACTGTTGATGGTAATGTCAGCACAGGCAAGCTTCATCATGTCTGGGTGCAGGCAGTAGGAGTGGGAAAGAACATTGGATCTGCAGATAGGTAGCCTCTTGATGAGGAAGGGCAGAGGGAAAAGGGTGAGGAAGCTTCGAGCAGTAACCGCTAACCCCATCCCAGCAATGAATTCATTGGTGAGAACAGTGGCATAATGTAAGGGATCGCATATGGCCACGTAGCGGTCAAAACTCATAGCCAGCAGAATCCCTGACTCCATCATCGAGAAAGAATGAATAAGGAACATCTGGACTAGACAGGCCTCAAAAGCGATGCTGCGGGCATCAAAGCAGAAAGTTCTGAGCACAGTGGGCAGTGTGGCCATGGACATGGCCACATCACTGAAAGACAACATGGACAGGAAGTAGTACATGGGAGCATGGAGGCTGGGCTCCACTCGCACAGCCTGCAGGATCACAGTATTTGCCCCAAGGGCCACAGCATACATCACACAAAGGGGCCCTGCCAGCCAGGGGTGGAGGCTCTCCAGACCAGGGATACCAGTCAGGAGAAAGTAGGCAGGGCGAGTGACATTGAACAGCGCCATCACAGGGGGAACCCAGGATGTGTCTCGGGTCAGATCTCGCTTGGAGAATTTCAAGATCTGTGCTTACTGGAAGACAAGAAACTCAGAATTAACAGATACAGAGAGGCAGTGTCTACAGTTAAAACCATTGGTTTGGGAATAATGAGGGCACACTGCTTTCTTCATATTTTATGACCATCAGCTACAGTCTAGGATAACGTTTCCCAGTTTCACGATTTAGAGTGACATTCTATAATACTTCAGAAACAGCAGCTAACCATGGGAAACACGTTTCTACCATGCTAGTCACATTTTTTCATAAATTTTATGAGTATAACTCAGGAGAAATATGTAAACAGTAATTCAAAAGTTTCATTGTTGCAGAAGGGAAGCAGTTGTTGGAATCACCAATAACTCTTGGAAGTGCTTAAATATTTCCTTAAAAACAGTTTAATTCAGGTATTTTGTTAATTATGGAGACAATTATCCCCAGTTTTTTTTTTTTTTTTTACAATTTTAGAGGTTTATGTATTTTGTTTATGTGTGTGTGTATTTTGTTTATGTGTGTGTGCGTTTTTGCATTTGCTTGCATACCATGGAAGGAGTTACAGAGGGTTGTGAGCCACCACATAGGTGCTGGGAACCAAAGCAAGGTCCTTGCAAAAGCAGCAAGTGCTTTTAAAGGCAAAGCCAATGTTCTAGACACCAGAGTTAGCATTTATCAGGGTGGGTACTTGGGAGGTAAGAGGAAGGGACAGTAAGAGATTGAGGTAGTTGGGCATCAGTTCTCATTGGCACAGAATTAAACAAAAAACAACAAAGTGGGTTTTTAAAAAACAAAATAGGACACACCTTGTGTCAGGAGAAGACTGACTCTTCTGCATTGGATGGAGCTTCAAAGCCTACCAACCATAGTGACAACTTCCTTCAACAAGGCCAAATCCAATCCAACAAGGCCACACTTCCAAATAGTGCCACACCTTGGGCTAAGCATATTCAAACCACCACACCTCAGAAGGCAAATACTAACTTTTAATTTATATAAGATATATTAAATATGCAGAAATTTAAGTATAATTAATATAATTTGATATAATGTAGAAAAAGCAGAACAATAATAAAAGTAAGAAAAATTTCCATATATTTTGTACAAGACTTAAAGTAGATTCTATTTTTGGAAAAATTATAAATCGTAAATATTCAATAGGTATACTAATTTTTAGAGTATAAGGTGCCATTGTGCCAAAAGAAAATTCTACACCTTCATATATTCTCAGACACTCCCCAAATATCTCCTGTTCAGGAGACACATTCATGTCTTTATACATTAGACTGAGTTTGATTTCCACACATCTCTAATGAAACAACCACTTCCACTTTCTTGCTACAGTCTTAATCCTGTCACACAACATAACCCAGAATTCCTCCTCCACTATAGCGTAGACGTACATACATCATGTCATGTTCTAAGTTTACCTGATGTATAGGCAGCATTTACATCTGCAAACACATGTATAAGCATTGATATGTTTATTCACATTTATAGTTACATGCGTATATGTTATTTTCACCCAGATGTTTTATTACCACTACTTACATGTTATAATATAGCCATCCCTCTGTAAGGATTATATTGTGTTTTCTCTTATATCAGTGATTTTGACATGCTCATTATGTCAATGATGGAAAAGGATAGAGAATGCTAGAAGACTTCTCATATGGCTGACTTGATTTTGGCTTTAAGGGAGCTTTTCTTTTGGAAAATTCCAGAAATTCATGCAAAATCTAAACTTATGTTCCTTTGTCCAAAATCCCAGAATGTTTATGTCACACAAAACACATAGATTTAAAGTGATTTAAGGAGAAGGGTCTTAGGCATGAGGTTAGTAGTGCTGAGGTGTGCCTAGTGCTCTGACAGAAACAAATACCATTCTCTTGTTTCCTTCCTTCCCTAGTTTCCAAATAAATAAGGCCAGGCCATGCTTTTTGAGTTCTATATAATGGAGTAAGAGGAGGAGGAGAAGGAGGAGGAGGAGGAAGAGGAGGAGGAGGAGGAGGAGGAGGAAGAGGAAGAGGAGGGGGAGAGAAGGGGGAGGGAGAAGAGGAGGAGGGAGAAGAGGAGGAGGGAGAGGAAGAGGAGGAGAACCATGGAGCCCAGGTATTAATACTTAAGTCAGTGAGATAATAGTGTAAGGATATGCCTCTTTAAGAAGTCTTTCTTGACTTCGGGAAATACTAAGATTTTTGGTGCACTATGGTTTCCAGAAAGTCAGTGGCCACCCCACTGTGTTAACAATGATCTTCTGCTCTTAGTACTCAGCAACTGCATACACTTGAACCTTAAGGACTGGGTCTTTGAGATTCAAGACTGGTCACCCAGAATTGACTTTTGTGTTTTTCATCTTACTACTTCTACATTTAGGTTTTGTAGCCCACTCTGTCCTTGTGCTTGTAATGCCTCTGTCTCATCCTCTAATCCTCTTGAGTACTTGAGCTAAAGGTGAGTGCCACTATGCCATGTCCAATTCTTTGTAGAGCTACACAGAACAAAATTGGAAAACAAAGAAGAGAATTGAGCTATTACAAAGGGAACATGGAGGAGAAGAAAGGCTTGAAGTATGACTTTGTATAAAGGGCAGGGCCAAAATCTTTCTAAGTCTCAGATCTCAAGTTTTAGAATTTTGGGAAGAAATGCCTGACAGATTCATGATTACATTCTTTCCTTAATTGGTGGTGCTGAGATTGGGAGTATCCTGGAAATCAGTGAATAAAGAAACATAAACAAAGTTTTTAAAAGGTACATTTTTGTGCTGTCTATGCTATGTGCAAGGAACTCTGCAAAGAAGTATTCAATTGATTGCACATTTAACCCTTGATGGATGCAGAAATAGTCTTAATGATGCATACTGGTCTCATAGATCATGGTGAATAAGTGATGCACACATAGTTTTCAAAGATATCTACAGGACTGTCTGTCTACTCAGGATCTTGAGGAACCATTAAGACATAAGAGAAGAAAAATGGAAAATACTGTTTTTATCTCTGAGCAGAGGTTTCCCAGGAGTCTTTGAACAGGAAGATAAATGACTCAAGCAGACATGTGTGAAGAAGCATGGTCCCAGAGTCAAATGTAATTTCCTTTGCTTCTGGAAATTAGACTATTTATGTTACTGTAGCCATATAAAAGCTAATGTGATGGGGTGGGGTGCCTTTGGCAGAGGGTCAGTGGTTTAACTCCAGCTCTGGTCCAAATTTACTTTGGAAAAAAACCCACTGTATCGCTGTCTTGTTAAGGGACATTATAAATCCTTTTCAGCTTTAAACATATTATTTAATTAGGTAATGAATATCTATGAAGATTTTCATGGGTCTAGAAAGGAGTGAGAAATACACAGAGTTGGTTTCTAAGAAGGTTTGTTAACAGACTATAGATTTCATTCTATAGCACAAATAAGAAAAGATTAGAAATGTCTCACTACTTCTGGCTCATCTGTAGTTATGCCCAGATGACTTCTCTTATCCTTTAAATGTCCCAGGAACATTTTAAACAATCCTTTTCAAAGGTCATATTGAAAAGTTCAGCAAAGATGATTTTTATACTATGTGAGGTATATATTAGTTTTTTCTTTTGAGATTATAACCACATAATTTCTCCTATGATTTTCTGCTTCCAATCCCTATATGTCCCCTCTTGTTCTCTTTCATATGAATCTTGTTCAGATTCATAGCACATTTTCATTAATTGTTTTATACACATGTATATACACATATGTACCTACACACACACACACACACACACACACACACACACACACACACACATTCCTAAATATCACTTGTTTAGTCAGTGTAATGTTACTTCTTTTCATGTTTCAGAACGGATCGTTTGCTATTAGATGACTGGCTGGTGTGTCTTCTTTGGGGAAGACTGTATCTATCACTTAGAATGAAAAATGGAAAAGCAAAGTTTGATTACTTGTGCTGAAGCTTTTAGGATAGTGGATAGTCCTGAGTTCTGAGTCCTACTTGGCTCCCCGAACTTGTGGCATTGTTGCTAAACCTTAGAAAGCTTGACTTTGGAAACTTAGAAGTTGACCACATGAAGAAGTGAGCTACTTGGCAATGTATAGGAGACTACAAAGTAAGTGAATGACAGCTCGAGCATAAGAACCCATTTTCCACCCCCTCAATTTCTGCCATCTCTGTTCATTCTTTTAGGATGCTGCTGTCAGGACACCATCTACCTAGTCTTCCTCACTCTCACCCACTCTTATTCAAACTGTGTATCAGAGCAGGATTTCAGAGATCAACTGTTTCAACTCCACAAAGTTTTAGAACTCACCAGAAGACAAGCAGATGGGAAACACTCTCAGAACATGTTCTTGTGTTGGCTGAAGTATATTCATTCCTGTTACTTTTATATCTTACCCTAATCCCAACAGAGAGAGAACACTTATACTGTCTTTTAGCCTGGAAATTCTTCAGGGACCCCAGGTCTCCTGAGGTCTGTAAATGCCAGTACAATTAAAGCATGTGCTCTTTTAACTGAAAATGAGCTCAGCTAATATTCTCACCTCAACATGGCACATTACCTGAATATTGGTGGGCAGACTCTGTGAGGCTCAATTTGAGAAACCTCAAAGTTATGCACTAGGTAATATGAATACCCAGGAAATCATGAAAAAAATACATCTTTTAAAAAAATTCTTGTTCCTTTGAATGTGCTGAGTGGAATTAGTTCTTCCTAAATCTTCGGTTGAAACTCAGTTTTCTCAATTTTAGGAATAATATCCAGATAATAAAGTATCCTCCGATCAACAGTTACAATTTATGGTCTGATGTAACCACATAACTGCCCTACTTTCAGAGTTACAGACTTTGATTTTCTTGTATTTTTCTCTTGCTAACACTGATCTCTGGCTTCTTCTCTAGTAAAGAGGAAAGTTCTATGGTTAAGTGTGTACCTCACCTAGTCAATATACATAGTTGATTTTTATTTGGTAACCTCATATTCAAAGAAGCTTCTTTTCATTGTTTTCTCATTCATGTATTTGATTTAAGTGATTGTGCCATTGGTATTTATTTTTATAGGTCCACCCAGGGTCATGTATTCATTTAAAGAGGATACAAGCCAGAATCATGCAGCTCTCTGTAGGATGTGCCTCAACCATGAAATGTGAGGCTTCTTCTGCTCCATGAATACCCAATCTCAGTGCTTTAATAACTTCTCACTCAATCCTGAGAAGTGGCAACTTCAAATTATATTCTCAGTTAACATGCACTAAGTGCACACCATGTTCTATCAATGGATGGATTCAGATGTATATGAGCAACATTCCAGAAAGCAACAAAATCAGAGTTCACTTATGGTCCAGACAAAATATAAGAACCCAAACAATCCATTTGCAGAGTTATTAAACGTATGTCAGAGGACATGACAGACAAAACAAAATTGAAAAGTATCATTGAAAGCAGTAAATTCAGGAAATGGCTACTACCTGTAGACCTGGGTGAGGGAAAGGAGTGATTTAGAATTATTAAATAGTACAGTCTTGAAAGAAGAATGCCACAAGCTGAAAGTCAAAAGTTTTAGGGGAGGGAATTAGGGGAACTTGGGCTCTCCTGCCTGTAGAGGAGAGGTTAATTGAGATTTACTCCTCAGAGACAGGAGTTTAGAGGAGATTTATGTGTTTGTTTTTTTTTTTTTTTTTTTTTGAGAAGTTTAAGAACATATAGTCACAACTTGTTTCAAGAAATGTTGGAAAGCTGCAAAATGGAACCATGGAACCAACTAATGTTTCTGGTATTAGTCACCTGTGTCTAAGTGGAGAAATACTGTTGGAATAAGACCCCAGAGTAAAACAAATGTGGCTACACAAAACCCTTCCTGACCATGTTCTTAGTGTCTTCTAGCCTCAGGTACTGACTGGCAAAAAAGGAACACAGTCAGAAGTGCTTAGATCTAAAATCACACACACACAAAATAGGATTGAAGATGGAGTTGCAAGATAAATTACAATATAATGAGTATAATGATTCAAGATAAATTTTGTAGAGAAATTGTTTAGGCAGGTCTCAAAGCAACAGAGGAAGTGAAGACCAGATGATGACACATCCTGGAGGTTTGCACATATCACTACTGTGTAATGATGTGAAGTGGAGTTATTAGATACCAGGAAAGGTCAGTCTAAGAACAGAAGTAATGAAGACAGTGTGATTTATGCAAGAGACACTCCAAGGTAAGCCTAGGAAAGAGATGACATCTCTGAATGCGTCCCTCTAGCTGAATTTATCTAAAAAATGACTTATTCATGACTCTGGAATATTCCAAATATAACAATTGAGCACTTCCTAAAGGAAAACTGAGACACAAGAGTAAGGAGTAGATTAATCCAAGGCATACAAGACGTGCCTTGTTAGAACCGTAATACGGTTAATTCATCTTACTCCAATTCTAATTTTAGTCCTGTAGGATAAGTGATCTCCTTTGGGTTTTCATATTAACAATAAGCACTGTGCAAAGTGCTAACTAACTCACTGTAAGAGCATGACACATAACCAAATAACTCATTAGCTTCTGAGGAATAGATATTTTGTTGAACAACTGATCTTTTCAAAGTCAGCCAGATTTCTCTAGGAGCTACTTTGGCATTTATAAATTAGTGAACCCACCTTTTGTCTTCAGAACCTGACCTGTCTGAGGAGTACTGATGGCTGTTTGTTTATAACACTGTCTACTGTCTACAAAAAGATGGTTGTGTGTGGTTTCTATCTACCCATGTGCCCATCCTATTAAGCATTTATGAACTCATCTTAACTTTTGGAAAGTTGTGACATAATTACAACTCTTCCTAAATGTGTGAACATTTATGTCACTTATTACAATTCAATGTTTATGTGGTTCTTTGCCTTTCTGCAAATATATAGAATGTAAATATTAGTAAATATCTGAGTGTTTCCTGGAATCATGTGAGGGTATTGACATTTTCAGTCAAGGAAGAGCTGACACACTAGTGTCTGTAGACGATGACATCAAAAACACCGAGGCCAAGAATGGGATCCTCTTGGGAGCAGTTTTTATCTGTAACAGCTCCCTTATTTGTTGATGCAACCCTGCTAGTTATGTCACCTTCCTGTTTCTCTCCTTCATGCAGGAGTTTGGGGATTTGAAGGGATTCATAAATTTAAGTGCTAGAGAGACGAGCTGAGGCCGCTTTACCGGCTGGACTCACAGCACAGCACATTCAGCTACAAGGAAAAGACACACCTTCCATCCAGTGAGTGCTCCTCCCTCAGACTGACCACAGTGCTTCTTATCCAGAAAGTGTCAGGGCTGTCATTTTTCTAATCTGCATATCTCCCTCCACAAATGTACCCAATGCATCTTTTAATGCCAAGGATCACAGGAAAATGATGCCAGGTTCCTATCTGAATCAAAACTCTAATACCAGACTGACTGTCATTAGGCTAAGAGGTTGATATATCCAATTTATATTTTGCCTTGAGGATTTCTAAGATTCTTATTTGAAAAGCCTTTATTTAGAACTACGATCCCCTGTATCCAATTATTGTGTTTGCAGCTACAAACACACACACACACACACACACACACACACACACACACACACACGCACGCACACAAATTTGACATTCAAAAGCATATCTTTTAATTGTGGTTGATTTCTTGTTTCATAAGAATATAATTACTGAGAGTGTTATCATGGGTCTGTTATTGATGATGCATTTGTTATCCCTTTGTTTGTATATGTGGAGAGAGCCTTTTTACAAGTAAAGGAGAATATAAAAATAACCAAATATTTGAAATATATTATGTAGTGACAATAAGCTGCCATAGCTTTTTCTAAACTCTGTAGTAATGCCTGGTGTGAGAAGGAGGATGTTGTAAGTTCTATGTATCCATGTCACATTTATGAATCTGATATGGTAACTATAAATTCTTGGACATGTATGAATGGAAGTATAAATATATTTTCTGAAGTTTTAGAGAGGCTCTGGACATGTACGTGCTCCATATGCTGTGCTCCATCACCTGACCTTTATTCCTAGAGTGGTTGCATTTGGGGAACTTTGACTAACACACAAACAGACAAACCAAAGGAAGAACATCTGTTAGAAATGGAATTGCTTTCTGTGGGAAGTTCTCAGAGCTTCTTTCCAGATGGGAAGGTCTAGGAAGAGTCATTCAATTGGATTGATTACCAGAGAAAAGTAAAGGGAACTGGATTTAATCTATATTTTGCAAGAGTTATTATTATTTTTGGAGTTGCCAATTTTTTTTCATTTCTTTTGACCTTTTAGAGATAGCCTAAAATAAAAATAATAAAAAATATCAGATTTGTATAGAATGAATCAAAAATGACTTATTAGAGGTATCATTCTTAATTCTGGTTTAAAATAAAAAAGAAGTTTGTAGAGAATAGATGACAAAGAGATCCCACTGGTGAAGGACAGATCTCATTTCTTAGTCGGAAGAGACAGAAATCAAGACATAGGTTTCCAACTCACATCCCACACACTCTTAGGATTGTGACTAGTAGATTTACCTTCTCCAGACTCTTGTCACCATCAAATTTCAATGTGCTTCCTGAAGGTACTAGGAATAGAAGGAAAACTCTAGAAATCATAAGTGATATAAGGAGCCATTTTACTTATGTTCAAAGTAGAGCTTTAATTTGGGGCTGTCCAGCATCATGGAAGCATCTTGGGATAAATACTATACAATAGTCTTTTATGATATGGCTTCTAGTGTTGTGCTCATGTTTCTATTATTTCCTTTTGCTCACATTATTGTGCCCGCTTAAAGACAAAGACAAAGAAAGAATTCCCATAAAGAGAACTCATGGATTAGCTATTATAGGAAGGAAATGAAGAAGTGCTTATGAAGAGAAATGGAGGGCAGTGTGTTTGGGGGGAGGGGGAGGTAAGGGGAGCTGGGTGGAATGAGAGAAGAATCTATGTTCAATGGGACAAAAAAGGCGTTTCTTCAAGGGAAGAAAGCGGCTTTAACAAGGCGAGTTACCAACAGTATTATGGCTGAAAGGGAAATCAATGTGTTCCTTACATCTAGAAACAAAGAGGTCATCATAGAGGGACATGTGTGGATGGGAAGGGTGTGGTGTCTGCAGTACAATGGGATAAGCAGCACTAGCAGGTTAAGTTCAACAAGACAAGGTTGCTGGCATTGAGAGTCTCAGAATTGTATCGGGGAAGATGACACTCAAGCAGATAACCTTCCCTAGTGTGGGTAGAGATTAAAAAGAAAGAAGTTTGACTATGTGTGGGAAACATCTGTAGACTGGAAGCTAGAGAGGAAGGTTACCAATTTTTTCTGATGCAGTGCTTCTGTCCACAGCTATTGCCTGAAGATGAAGAACCAGAAGAGGAATGAGATTAAAGGTACTGTACCCCAGGCTGATAGAATCAGAGTCTAGAAAGAGTGATAGTAATAATATCTGAAGTAGTGTGCCTATCTTTCGAACAGGAGGGACTCCTGAAGTAAGAATGGTTACTTTACTGAAGTAAGAATGGATAAAGGTGTGAATACATTTAAAAATTTAAATAGCCATAATAATATATGTAATTTCAATAAGACATTTTATTTCTTTGGTTAGTTGGGCCTGGTTATAGATTTTTTTAAAAAATAATGTTTGTGATTTACTATGTGGATTTCAAAGAAAAGAAATGCAGAGATCAGGGGAACTGTCTCAGTAGAGTGTTTCAAGAAGGATATAAAATTAACCAGGAGAAAACGAAGCAATTATAGTGTTTCCTAAATAGTGCACAAACATTAGAGGGCTAACTGGAGGGTAGAAAAACATGGAATTTAAGATTCGAGAGCTAGAATTTTAATTTTTTTTTGTGATGACAATTTCAGGGTGACCATAGCATTGGGAGGTTGAGGCAAAGTCTAGTTAAAGGTTACATGATCTGAAATTTGTAGCTGTATGTAGTTTATCTGTGCTATCAACTGGGAAAGTTTCCAAAGGCATGGCCATTTTCCTATTTGGTATATCTTAATTTCTATTTTTCTCTTCAATTTCAAGTGTATGATTTCTGGAGTGTATGGGGAAGTGGTAGGATATTATATCTAACGGTAATGGCCAGAGGGCTTTGTGCATGTAGTCTGCATTTGATCATCAACTCTTCATAAAGTTCTTCATAAAGTATATGCCTCTGTCCCAGGGCATCTACTGGGCCTGGCAGTACAGAAATAAATGAATATATGTTCCGTTCTCAAAGAACTAATAGTCTAGTAGGCAGGGCAGAAAGAAGGCACACATGTTAAATCCCTGAAATTTTGTGTTGGAGACAGGACTTCTGAAAGAAGGAAAGTGAAGAACTTCCCTCACCTCCTCTCTTGGGCCTAATCCTCATCTGTCTTCTCCCACCTGCCTACCATGCTAGGCTTGAATGGGACTCCCTTCCAGCCAGCCACACTACAGCTGACAGGCATTCCTGGGATGCACACAGGCCAAGCTTGGATTGCCCTGATTTTCTGTTTCCTCTACTTCATCTCCATTGCAGGCAACCTCAGTATCCTCGCTCTGGTCATTCGGGAACCTCCTCTACACCAACCCATGTACTATTTCCTCTCTATGCTCTCTCTCAATGACTTGGGAGTGTCCCTGTCTACACTTCCCACCGTGCTTGCTACCTTCTGCTTCAATTACCGCCATGTTGGCTTTGATGCCTGTCTGGTCCAGATGTTCTTCATTCACACATTTTCTTTCATGGAATCAGGCATACTACTTGCCATGAGCTTTGATCGTTTTGTGGCTATCTGTGACCCACTACGCTATTCCACTGTGCTTACCAATAGCCGCATCTTGGCTATGGGTCTGGGTATCCTTGCCAAAAGTTTCACTACCCTCTTTCCTTTCCCCTTTCTTGTAAAAAGATTGCCCTTTTGTAAGGGCAATGTGCTACATCATTCCTATTGCCTCCACCCAGACCTGATGAAAGTGGCATGTGGAGACATCCATGTTAACAATATCTACGGACTCTTTGTGGTAATTTTCACATATGGTGTGGACTCAGTTTTTATTCTTCTGTCTTATGCCTTGATATTGAGAGCCGTATTGGTTATCGCATCACATGAACAGCGACTCAAGGCACTCAACACCTGCATATCACACATCTGTGCAGTACTGGCCTTTTATGTGCCCATAATTGCTGTCTCCATGATCCACCGCTTCTGGAAAAGTGCTCCAGCTGTTGTTCATGTTATGATGTCCAATGTCTACCTGTTTGTACCTCCCATGCTCAACCCCATCATCTATAGTGTAAAGACCAAGGAGATCCGCAGAGGGATGCTCAAAGTCTTCCATAAATCCCAGACCTGAGGAACATGTCAGACTCAGAGAGAGCTCTGTTAGAGGAGAGACTCATACTTGCCTGCTAAGTTTAAGAATTTTGCTAAAACAAAGTAGAGGCCTCAAGCTTTCAATAGTTGTGAATTTGGAATCAATAAAAATAATCTAATTTATATGATGATGAACTTAGTTATTGTCCAGTGACTGTGAGAGTCTGTCTACTAGTTGCTGAGAATGTTATAATGGTGAGAACAACACATTGTTAAATGAACAGATCTACATGTTGAAAGATGTAGAAGCAACAACTGATGCCCTGAAAAGTGTTGGTTATTTTTTCAGGAATAAAAAAGTCCTGCAGAGAAAACTGGCTTGAACAGAGGGGATTCTAAAATCTCAAAGAATGAGATGAAAAATTTAAATACCAAATAATGCTATGGAGGTTTGGTGTTGATATATTTGTAGAAATAAAGGCAAGCTATATGAGGTGGCTAGGGAATAGCTGCTGAAAGCTGACAGAGGTTAAATAGAGCATTCCCTTCAGGATGGAAGGATGAAGGGACCACTTGGGTCTTGCCAGAAAAAAATTACCTGAGACAAAATATTTACTCATTAAAGTTTGGAGCCTCCACTCTTCAGTTGTGGTTCAATAAACAACACAGTCATACCTCATAGCTTTTCAGAGAACACATGGCTCCACATTCACCTTACCAAACGAGAACTGAATTAAGTAAGAACCTGATGACTGTAGCTTAGGAAGCTTAGCAGGTATCTTAAAACTTTCCAGGCACTAAGTGTTGTGTGTAAGGTAAGAGTGGTACTAGCACTTTGGAAACACGGTTCTCAGTGTGTGATTCTCACACCAGCATTATGAACAACACCTAGAAGTTTGTGGGCCATACCAACTCTAGGGACTCTTCTCTGAGTCCATGAAACAGAGATTCTGGAGAGTGAACATAGCAGTTTGTGTTTGAGTAAGTTCCCTCACTTACTCTGATACTGTTAACTTAGAAGAATACCCTAGAGTATGTGGGCAAAGGCGTAATTTCTTTTGTTCAATGAGGAAGCTTCCTCTTGAGAAGCTTGAGGAACATGTTCCTAAGAAATTATTCAAGTCTAGGGGATAGTTTTTAAAGTTGGGGGAGACTGAGTTCATCTCAGGAATGTGGTATCTGTGGTAAAGAAAAGCAAAGATGGATTGCCATCCAATCTTCATGAGGTGATGGAGGTTAGAAGTCATCTTAGCTTCAGATGAGAGTTTGATGAGCATCCTTCTGCCACCTCACACTGGCTGTGCCATGATACATGCCTTTCTTCCCTCACAGTCTGAATCATTGTTATCTAAACCTACCTGACAAGGAAAAACTTAGATGGGGCTTTCAAATAAGTAGACAGAATTAAAAAGAAAAGCAAGTTAACTTTTGCAATTAGATGAGGGATCAGAGAATTCCATGTGTACAAGTGCCCTGAGAAATCGCTCACTCTACTGTAAGGCATTCTA
Organism: Rhabdomys pumilio; assembly: GCA_030674055.1. Classification (NCBI taxonomy): domain Eukaryota; kingdom Metazoa; phylum Chordata; class Mammalia; order Rodentia; family Muridae; genus Rhabdomys; species Rhabdomys pumilio. The sequence goes on along the minus strand of JANHMN010000003.1, from coordinate 94,547,995 downwards.
CTTACACTTAAAAGGGTGTATTTAATCTCTCCATTTGAATTTTCAAATCATGGATGAACCTCATGATTTCTTTACAAATACTAAAATTTTAATACAATATTCAGTTAAATGTTCTCAGTGTATATTTATTTTACTGATGTGTTTGTAATATTATTTTCATTCAAGTGTATCATATTCTTTGACCATCTACACCCCATCACCCTCTCCTATTCTCCATTTCTCCTGATAGTTCCCTACACTTCCTTAATAGACTTTCTTCTACATTAATGTCATGTATATATGTGTGCTTGGGTTACATGTAGGGGAAAACAATAAAGTTTTCTTTCTGAATCTTTTACCTTTCAATGAGCACATAAAATAGTTTATGACATTTTTATACAAATGCATTATTTTATCTGTATTATTTTATCTTTTCATTCTTATACAACCTTCCCTTGTCTCTCCTTCCTTCTATTTGTTTCTTTCTTTCTCCAAATAGCCCTCCTTTGCTTTCATATTACATACCAACGTGTGCACATGCATACATACACATACATGTGGACACACATGCACACAAATGCATGCACACACATATGCTTACACTATACACATATGCACACTTACACATATGTACAGATACACAACAGACCATATAATATATAATATATATAATATTTGTCTTTATTTTTTCTTGTCCCCTTTCTACTTCCCTTTAGAATTCTTTCTCTTCTCACAGTTGCCTTTTTATTTTCATATAACCTGTGCATTCATTTCATTTCATTTCAATTCACCCTCAAGTCTAGACTCTTCATATGAGAAAACATATTTGTCTTTTTAAATCTGGATTATTTTACTTTATAAGATGAACTCAAGTTCATTCTATTTTCCTGAAATGACACAATTTCACTCTCCTTCTCTCTGATTAAAAACCGACCACATGAATATAACATACTTTCTTCACCCATTTATCTGTTCATGGGTATGTAGGCAAATTCTACATCTTGGCTCTTGTGACTAGTGCTGCAATATGCATGGATGTGCAGGTGTCTCCCATGGATTGTCATTTACCAGAAACATTTTGTGTCAAGACTTCCAGTGTATTGTGCTATGCTATGTATTGCACTGATATTATAGTGTTATCACTATTTAAGTGAATAAATATTTGAGATTCTTTTATTTATCTACCCACTCGATGGAGATAACTATAGAATCTTATAAAAGGACAAAAGCCAATGGTCATTAGAGACATGGTAGAGTCACAACATCTCATAAATTTTGAAATCCATGCTTCTCCCTGCCAGTCTTATGTGTGATATGAAACTCCTTTCCCCATGATTCCATAACCTTACAATATTTTTTTGGTCTAAGTTCTCTTGAATTACACATACAGGATTCACACTCATTATTCCAGCACAATGAATAGTGTAACAACACTGGAAGCAGGCATTATTTTCACCTGTTCTTCCAATATTTCAGCACTTCAAAGGAGGAGAAATCTCTTTGCTAAGCTCCATATTCCTCTCCACTCTCAGACAGTACTTGACAGATAGAAAAGGTAGCCTTCTTTTCATTCTTTCCTTAACAAGGCTTCATTCCATCAGAAACCAAAATGAAGAAAAGGTAACATGAAATAGTTAATGAGAACATACTGGCGGTTGGAAAATTGGGACCTGCCTCAGGGTTTTTGGTAAGGGTATTATATACACTACATTCAACTCAAATCAAACAAGCCTTTTACTTCTCACTAGAGTATCTGCCTCTTGCTGATACTTACTTATTCTGTGAAAAAGGTTCCAAGTAGAAAGAAAATTAATTCATTACTATCATGATATAATAAGAATACATGGGTAAGACTCAACCAATGTGCCTGTAAGTTTGAATCTCATGTTCCTTCATTGCCCTGAAATGACCCAGAACTTGGGGAAGTTGGTGGAGGGGTCAGCGGGAGATGAAAGTATTGAATTAGGAAAAGAAAGGATACATGGATGGATGTAGCCAAGATCATATTCTTTATTCCTTAAATCCTGATGTTGGTCTTGAACTACAGGTTCTGTCCCCTCATAAGCTTTATGTTTTGCCTGGAAACTGAAACCGTTGAAAGCTCACTACTCAAAGATTATGCCTCTGGCTCCCAGGCCCAGTTTTCTTTTTGAGCTGGCTTTTGCACAGGGAGGAGAGTTACAGGTCGTGATCTCAGAAGCTTTTTTTTCTCCATCTTCATCAAATGGAAGGAGCTGAAATTCTCTAGATCTCTGGAGAGATACGATAAAACCTACCCAAGGGAAATTGTGTTTTTTAAAAATGTTCTTGATTTCTATTCCCAAGGTGAGAGTTCACCCTCTCCACTTCCCAGCAGTCTTTAGTATCACAGTGAGACAAAACAGAACCCTAAAGGCCCAGGTCTCTGGGAAGCTCTTGTTTAGATATATAAAGTCCATCTTTGCTTTTCAGCTAGTGGCTGCCTGAGGCCACTGTAGAACCGTTGTGAGCTTTGACCATCTGTAAATCTAAGGATTCCTTCATACAGCCCTCTCAGGTGATGTTGAGCCCATGTTTTCTTGATATGTGTACAAGAAGTGTGTTCTTATCCATCCTTTAATTGACTTTTCAGGTTCTATGATTTGTGGTCCTGTA
>JANHMN010000003.1:94520318-94536462 GCA_030674055.1 Rhabdomys pumilio | reverse complement strand
CCGGGCCTCACCATTGTCAAGTAACAGGAGACCAAAAAGGTTTTCAATCCTTTGTTTGAGAAAATCCAGCCCCAAAGAGATCTAACACACTTCATCAAATGGCCTCACTACATCAGGCTGCAGCAGCACAGAGCCATCCTTTGTAAGTGGTTCAAAGTACCTCCTGACATTAACCCAGGCCCTGGACAGGAAAACAGCTACTTAGCTGTTTCAGTTTGCCCACAAGTACAGAGACAAAGCAAGAGAAGAAGCAAAGGCTGCTGGCCTGTGCTGAGAAGAAAGCTGATTGCAAAGTCTCTTAGTTGAACGTCCCAACTAAGAGACCACCTATCCTCAGAGCAGGAGTCAATACAGTCAGCACCTTGGTGGAGAACAAGAAGGCTCAGTTGATGGTGATTGCCCATGATGTAGACCCCATTGAGCTGGTCGTTTTCCTGACTGCCCTGTGTTGAAAAATGGGGGTGCCCTACTGCATCATCAAGGGAAAGGCCAGGTTGGGGCACCTGGACCACAGGAAGACATGCACCACTGTTACCTTTACACAGGTTAACTCAGAAGACAGGGTGCTCTGGCTAACCTGGTGGAAACTATTAGGACCAATTATAGTGATGGATATGGCGAAATCCACCACCACTGGGGTGACAACGTCCTGGGTACTAAGTCTGTAGCTCACATTGCCATTACTGGAAAAGGCAAAGGCTAAAGAACTCACCACTAAACTGGGATAAATGTACACTTAAGTTTTCTGTACATAAATATAATTACAAAATTAAAAATAAAATAGTTTGTCTTCAATGAATGCAGACTTCTAGCTTGACAAAGGAAAACTGAATAGTGACAGCAAACACATACATCAATAACATTCCTTAAACATTCTGTGTGTATCAAATGAGAAAACTGGAACACGGGAATGATTCTTTGAGGTTAAGTGAGAACAGCCTCACCCATATTCTAATGGAGGTTTGTTTCTGTCACTGCTAGTCTCCCTCTCATTCTGGTTATAAGGACAGTCCACTGTTGGAAACAAGTTACCCTTAACACTGTGGTGTCATGAGCACAACCAGACTAAGAGGCATACATATCTCCTGGGAGATTCACAAGTCTTTAGGCAAATGGGTTGTCCTCTCACAGTGGCCAGCAGGGAACAGCTGTGGTGTAGGGCATACATTGCCTCCTCTCCAAGAAGGTAGGATCTCTTCTCAGGCATGAAGAGACTGTTTATATAAAATAAAATTTATATTTACATAGTTCTTATATGTTAAGTACAATAACTAGTGGAATAAAATCAAGAGACAGCTTTGTATTTGTCGTATGAGCAGAACCAAGTTTAGTAAGACGCTCGTTGGTAAATAAATGGGCATGACATCTTTGGGGGATAATGACAGTGTTTTGCCTACCAAAGCTTTGCCTACCAAAATGATAAATTTTCAGAAATCCTTACTCAGCAATTCCTTCTCACGAAGTTACTTTTACAAATGCATTTATTCATATGGAAATTGACACACATGTATGAAAACTTTGACTACATAAAAATTGGCACATATGTTTGAGAACTTTTTATTACGATGCAATTTATAAGACATATAAATGAGATACCCTCAAAATCTACACATAAATATACCAAAATTCAATGAATGAAACATATAGATATAAAAATATATTCTAAAGCTTTTTCACATACCTACTGTGTGTGATCTCAATGACATACACATACATTAAATATCAAGCCAAGGACAGCACACATTCTCAATGGAAAACAGCCGGAGAGGACAATGAACCTCGCTTTACAGTGCTCTGCACAAAATAGTTGTTAAATATGTTGTGCTTAATTCTCCCTCAGAAAAGATGGCTCTGTCGTCAGAGTGAAGGGGCTGTGATGAGTGTCACCTAGGAACATCTGACTTAGGAGTTTTGTGTAACTTTATTTGTTAAGTATTTTAGGTGTTTCTATGTAGTACAGACTGGTATCAAGTTTCTTTGTAGCTGAAGATGACACTAAAATTCTGCTTCAGCTGCCTTTTCTTCTTGAGTTCTAGTGTTATAAGTTTGCACCACCACACCCCATTTTATAAGCTGCAGGAGACTGTAAACCCAGGATTTCATGAACACTAAGCAAGCATTCTACCAATTGAACAACATCTCTAGATATTGTGAGACTTTATCTAATCTATATTTCTTCCCAGTTAGTGGCAGTAAGCTGTGATTTAGATGTTCATTGTAATAGATTCTTTTGTTTTTAAGATTATAGACCCAAGATGCATATAATTGATTATATATGTATATATACAATATGTACATATAAATACACACATGTATGTAAATATAATTTGAAGTGCTTTTTGATGTTTGGAGAGATAAACAGAATTACTGAAATGTAGACAAAAAATTAAATATGTTTGATATGCATCTATGTTAGGAGACTCAAAGTCTCATTAGCCTCAGATATCAGGGTAGTGGCCAAGTCAGCTCAGTCAGTCAACAGGGTCTTGAGGGAGGGAGTGAGGATTAAAGAAAGAAAAGACAATTAGACAACATTATAACTTGACTCCAGCCAGTGCTGAAGCACCTTTATTTTTTCCCACTCTGCTTTTATACTATTCTAAGTACATGTAAAGAATAGGGTCAGTTCTAGGTTAAGAAACAAATAAAGCATAAACAGAATAGTCAAGGAACAAACAAGCCAATAAACAACGTCTTATGATTACTGTATTCAGGGACTTATCAAGAGGATCAATATCTTGAGCTTACTTCCTTTTCCTAGTCCAACATCAAATTATTGCCAATATCCCTGAAGCAGCACTCCATAGGGGTATCTCCAGTAAGGGGCCTGGATATTTATCATGCAATCTCCAGAAATGGGAGTGAACTGTTAAGACTTTCACTTTCTACTACACTGTTGGCAACCTGACCCTACCATCTTTTATGTATCCCATTAAATGTAGAATGCTTTTCTCCAGATTCCCTAAAGTTAGTCCCTCTTATTTTCTTGAAAATGACCTATCTTTCTTGCTCTGATTCTCTATGGAAAGGCCTTTACTGTGGGCTTGTCAGCTTGATTTCCCCCTACAATGTTAAATCCTGGTCCTCTACTCATTTCCTATGCTAGACAGTAGTTATGAGTCTAGCCTGTACTCTTCAGCAACTAAATATTTCTAGTTCAGAGTGTATTTAAGCATGGCAAATGAAAACTTGAAGGTTTGGCCACAGGCATAACTTCTCCAGGAAATCCTTCTCAGTCACTAAAGTCCTTAAAATTCCAAATAGAAGCAAGATTTTAAATGTTTAAAATTCATATTCAAAGGCTTATTTTGTTTGCGTTTATGCATATATTGGATAGTATAAATTCTTTTTTTTCTTTTTTTTTGAGACAGGGTTTCTCTGTGTAGCCCTGGCTGTCCTGGAACTCACTCTGTAGACCAGGCTGGCCTCGAACTCAGAAATCCACCTGCCTCTGCCTCCCAAGTGCTGGGATTAAAGGCGTGTGCCACCACCGCCCGGCTCAGATAGTATAAATTCTAACTAAAACTGATTCTAAACTTTACTCTAGGAAGTACAAAATGTGGCAGAGAAGGAAATATATGGAGAAAATACTTGCTTGGCTCCATGGGTGAAGAAACCTGTTCTCTTGTCATTGCTCAGTCTTGATGCTCTAGAATTGTGTTCAGTACATTCTATTTGACTGAATTATAAGAACAAGGTGTTTGAGTTCTTGCTCCATTGATACATTCTGTGTTGATAGTTGTCTCTCTGAGGTCTGGCTCAGCTAGAGTACAACAGTAGCTCTTGTTCTATATGCTTGAATAAGATACTAAGAAGTATTATGTTTTTATTCAATGTTAGTTCACTTTTTAAAAAAATTTATTATTCATTATTTTACTTATTCCCTTTACATCCCATTCACTGCCTCCTTTCCGGTCACTCATCCCACCATCCTTCCCCCCTTTCCTCTTCTTTTCCTTTTCCTTGCTAGGTATCCTCCCACTCTGGCACATCAAGTCTCTGTGAGGCTAAGCACATACTTTCCCACTAAGGCCAGACAAGGCAGATCAGGTAAAAGAACATACCCCACAGACAGGCAATAGCTTTTGGAACAGCTCCTACTCCAGTTGTTGAGGGACCCACATGAAGACCAAGTTGCATATCTGCTACATATATGCAGAGAGGTCTAAGTCCAGCCCATGTATGTTCTTTGATTGGTGGTTCAGTCTCTGAGAACCACAAGAGTCCAGGTTAGTCAATTTTGTTGGTCTTCCTGTAATCCTTACCCCTATTCTTCCATAAAGAGTCTCCAATTTCTGTTCACTGTTTGGCTGTGGGTAACTGAATCTGTCTCAGTGAGCTACTGAGTAGAAGTTCTCAGAGGGCAGCCAGAGCACTAGATATTTATCTGAGGAATAAATATTATGTTGACGCTATCTGAGGCTTTGTGAGGAATCACTGAAAGAATACTGTAACCCTAAATAATATTGAGTTCAAAGAACTTTAATTATTTAAATTATCTGTAGAATCACATCCAACAATAGAAAAAGAATATAAAGAGGAAGGTTTCTTCACATCTGTATAGAACAACTTCAATATCCTGTATAATGTGCAGGACTTTTAATTATAGGGAACCCTAGTGTGGGACCTTGGTAGAGCTGGAAAATGACACATCGGCATCTTTTTGGGGCACCTCTTTGGACAGCCTAGAATTCAAGGATCTAATTATCTACTGTGGAATTCAGAGATTTAAGAAGATGCAACACTGGTTCTTTACTTTCTTCCTTGTGTCGGGAATGCAGTAGGTTTCTCAGATACCTTTCAAATATCATCTTCATTTTCCCTTGAAGAATGAAGTATTTTAAAGAAACAATCTTTCTTGCATTTCTGACCCAGCTTTCCAAGGTAATGTATTTAGGCATGTATGTGACATGACATGGCATATAATACCATTGATTTTGTGAACTGATACATCACAAACAAAATCAAGATCTATTTCTCACACCATTCTAGTTAACAAACCAGATTCTAATTCCCTTCTTTAGACACTGGGATTTTGAATAAATATTTATTTGTTTTAATTAATTGTATGTGTCTTGTTGAATTACGTGTGCTGGTAGAGGCCAGAGGTGTCTGTTCCCCCTTTGACTTGGAAATGAAGGCAGCTGTGAAGTGCCCAATGTGTGTGCTGGAAACAGAACATGTATTCTGAATGAGAGAAGTATGCACTCTAACACTGATCATCTCCACAGCTCCTAGATGTTGGGTTCTAAGCTTACATCAGGTATAGCATATAAACTGGATGACACATGATGATAGAAACCAAATAAACATTCTCCTGTTTTAACATCTTCCACTAAACTCTGAACCTCTTCTCTGACAGCATTCGGACAATACCACGACGAATCTCCTTGGTCTTAATGCTGTAGACAATGGGGTTGATAACAGGAGGAAAGAAGAGATAAGCATTGGCCATCATGCTTTGTAGCACAGGGGACACGTGATGAGCAAAGCGATGTACCATAGACAAGCCAATCATTGGTACATAATAGGCAAGCACAGCACAGACATGTGAGCCACATGTGTTGAGTGCTTTCTTCCTTCCATCCCCAGTGGCAATTCCAAGTACAGTATGGAGTATAAGCCCATAGGACACCACAATGAGCAATGAATCTAGCCCAAAAGTGGAGGTGACAATGAAAAGTCCATAGATATTATTAATAGAAATATCCCCACAAGGTAGATGGATAAGGTTAGGGTGGAGACAATAGGAATGAGAGAGGGCATTGTGGCCACAGAAGGGCAGTCTCCTTAACAGAATAGGCAATGGGGCCATTAGTATAACACTTTTCAGTCCAATGACAGCTCCTGTGCCAAAGATGCGAGGCGGTGTCAAGATGGCTGTGTAACGTAGTGGGCTGTAGATAGCCACAAAGCGGTCCACAGACATGGCCAGCAACACAGCTGACTCCATAATGGAGAAAGAATGGATGAAAAACATTTGGAGAAGGCATGCTTCAAAGGTAATCTCTGAAGTATTAAAAAGAAAGATACCTAGCACAGTTGGTAGAGTGGAGACAGAGACACCAACCTCAGCCAATGCCAGCATGGCAAGAAAGAGATACATGGGCTGATGTAGGGAAGCATCTGTTCTGAGGACATGAAGGATAGTGCCATTCCCAAGGAAGATGATGATGTATATGAGACAGAAGGGGATGGATATCCAGATATGCTCTGTCTCCAGCCCTGGGATGCCAACCAGAACGAATGTTGTAGGTAAGAATTCCACAGAGCTGTTGGAATTCTTCATGCTGAAATCTCATCCAGTGGGGAAAGTGCCACCTCAAAAGTCAGAAATATAGTACTGAGATTATATTATGTTGGGAAAAAAATGAAAATCAACAAAAGAGAAGAAAACAAACTTTGATTCATGTGACAGAAGATCTTATTTTTCAAAATTAACAGTTGATTCCCATCCAAATGTTTCCATTGTGAAAGTTTCCTTTTCTGTCACAAAGAAGTTATAGGTGAAGAAAAGGTATGCACACAAACTACTAATAAGGAAATAGCTGTCTTATGCTGATGTAGATACTCCTGGATGTAGGATGTTACTTAGGAGACAACTTATATGCAATCCCAGTATAAGACATTGACCAACGTTCGCCATAAGTAAACAGATATTATTGATAAATATTTAAGTAGAAGACAACTACTTTAAAAATCTCAGTGAGTAGGTAGTGTGGAGGCGCAAGGCAAGGCAATGGATTGTGGCAATGAATACAGCCTGGACCAAGTAACTAGAAAGACTGTGTCCAGTTGACCTGGTGACTGAGATGTGTCAGAAGCCAGGTTGGCTTATTTGTAAAAGACTTTACGGCTTATGAACATACTCTGACGATAACATCCAGAATCTTTTAATTGATGGTCTTAAAATACTGCTAACCTTATTTGTCATGATTTCCTTTTTAATCTTAGACACACCACTGAACTCAACAGCAACAATATTAGTAATCTAAGAAAAATTTCAGGAAATTTTTCCTGGGCAGAAAATGTTGTCATCAGCAGCATGTTGTTTGGGCCAGTAGAGCATTACAAAAGCATCCTAGACAGGGAGAATAGGAAGGACCTCACACATGCACGAGCTTAAATTACAAATTCTCTGGTGTGAATCTTTTTTTTTTTTTCAGCCCTGGCAGTAGAGAGAATGCCTCTAAGTGAGGCATTATTAAGTTCTTTGTACAGTACTGGCCTATACTCAATTACTTACTCAGGAACTTACTTAGGAAATTTCTGCAACGTTTAGCCATAAATCAGAGAGCACATGTACTTCTTTTGCTGTTCAGACACAGATATTAAGTATCCCGAAGACTTCTTCTCAGTTATATTACATTGTGTGATGGAACAGTTTAGAATTCTGCGAGAAAGTCCTAAAACAAATTGATTTAGTTTTAAAAGTCAGAGAAAGCTTTACTTACAAAAAATCATTTCAGCTCAGACCCAAGGATCATCAGAAAGTTTCCAGGTTAAGTGGAGAAGTTAAGTGTATTCTGCTTTGCTGCCTGTGGGATGCATGCAGCTGAGGGTAGCTATGCATGTGAACCAACATAAAATCATAAACCAACTTAAAAAACTATAATGTTTTTTTGTAATTTTTTTGTAAATTAATTTTGCATTTTTAAACTCTGAACTTTGTAGATAATGTCACTGTATGCAATGTCAATGGGATAAACATGCCTGACAGGAAAAAAAAATCATGGCCACAGTCCATGTGACATAGCATTCTGAGAAAATGATAACTATGAATACACTGGGATATTAAAAATCATTGTCTTTGTAACCTTTTATGAAAATATCAAAGATAGCAATGAAAAAGCACAGCTCTCATTTTCCTCCTGCACATAGAACCCTGGTACCCATCACTCTCTGATGAAGTTTAACTCAGCACATAATCAGATTTGGGAAATGTCTGCATGGTGGGCCGTGCTGCAGCTTAAGGTGGAGAGAGTCAGGAGCAAATCAATTACCCCAGAGCCAGTGAACGTACACACATCAGAACATGTTAAAACACAAACCTCAACATTTAGTTTCTTAAGTGCACCAAGTATTAATTTTCTGAACTGAAAAACTCTTCCTCGTGACTTACTTTACTGAGCCCTTGATCCTACTGCAGCTGTATCTTGCCTGCCACACCTCAAGAAACCTGATAGTGAACAGACCGATCTCGGTAGATTCTGGGAACAAGGGGGCCTCTTTCCTTATTTTTCTTGCCCTTTTTTCTCTGCTGATTTTTTTCTATTGCATTTGCATTTTTTTCATCCCTGTTCTCCTATCTCCGCAGTCAGGCAGGGGCACAAGTACTTGAAAGAGATCTTAATACAGTTGTTCTTCTGATTAGGATGTATTTCAAAGGATGGGAGGTGATAAAAAGGATCATTTAGCTGTGAAGATTAAAAACAAACAGCATAGAATAGAATAATAAATCAGAAAATATCAACAGAAAGACAAGAACGTGACACACTGAATCCCATAGTCCTGGAACTGGACAGAATGGGAGGTGACTCCTATGTAAAGTATATCTTCCACTTATATGTAATTTGTTTTGTTTTTTTACTGTTCAAGACAGCAATGTTACTATCTACCTCAGACAATGTGTCTGAGTATTTATCATAAGCTTTTAGTAACAAGTAAATATTTGTATTTCTTGCCTACAATATTCTTTTTTTAAAGTATTCTCTGAGAGATCAGTTTATCCCCAGTCAGTTATCTAATTACACTATTCTTTTGTATTACTGCATTTATGTGGGAAACGGGCAAACACACAGTTTCCATTAATAGATCAGCACCTCACAAGATGCATGCGTTGCATAAGTGATACACTAAAAGTGTAGACTAGAAGTGACACATACACTAGAGGAACTATTTCTCAAACCTGTAAGCTATGATCTTGTTTTGTTAACTTTCTCTTAGCTGTCTTTAGACTTCTTGTCATTCCACCTCATATGTTCAGGAATCTAAAGTGGTGTAACTACCAGTAGGAAGAAAGCTACAAAGCTTTGACTAGGAGTAGAGGTTGAAATCTTTCTGAAGCTGCTTTAGGGTGCAGGGCTGGGAGACCATAAGCTTGAGTACTTACCACTTAATATTGGATGTGACCAGAGAAGCCCACTTCTGCAAGTTCTTGGCCCATGTCATTTATAGCTTTACAGATCTGTGGCTAGAATGATGCCTTGCATTTTTTAAAGCCAACCAGAAGCTCCATCAGAGGAGTAAAAGAGACAGAGTCAGGTTCCCTGAAGAGCAATTATCTAAGTAATCATATTGTTTTCTCGATATCAGATGCCCCTAAGGAAATTAAACATGGGTATGAAAATGAATATGGATATAGTTATCTTGTATGATAATTAAGTAAGGAATCTACAAAAATTATTTAGAACATCTTGCAACCTTACAAGGGAAAACAAAAGCAAACACTTGGAGGACATTATGTTATCCAAAAATAGTCTTCAGAAATTAAAGTTAGAATAAAAATTACAAAACGCTAAGGGAAGCAAGGGAATAGTGGGGGCATAAGAAGAGCTTGGTCAAATATGTAACTTTATCATTAAAAAGAAAGCATAAATCCTAGTGTTCTATTATTGAATAACAGGGTAACTATAGTTACCTGTTTTAATGCATTGCCTCTTTAAAAATAGACAGCAAAGAGGGTTGGGAATACAATCACCACATGGAAATGCTAAAAAATGGATATTCTATATTACCTTGATTTAATCATATAGTGTGTCACTGTTTTGAAAGATCATATAAGTATGTTTAATTATTGCACCAGTTACAAAATACTATTTAAATATATTTTGCTTAAAAATTCATCATAATCCAGTTTTAAGATTTACTAAGATTGTTTGAGAAGTATTCTCTTTATGCCACCAGTTTTATAAGAGAAGAGAAGGCTGTGTATATTTGTATAGTTAACAAAATATGCTTTAAATGATAGGATATACACAAATATATACAAGATCTAGATACTGTAAGTAAAGAGTGACCCGAGAGACTTAGAAAAAAAGTGGAAGAATTAGACAAAACTACACAGTCAGGGCACAAACTATCATTCTGCAAAGAAAAGGTATTTAAAGTATTGATCACATTGACAAATAACCGTGAGCATCAATTGAGTTTTCCAGGAAATGTTCCTTTATAAATGTAAGGAAATTCTGGGAAATTTTCAAAGAAGACAGGTAGCAAAATATCCAGGTGACACACTTAAGTGGTTACAAGAATAATAATGCAGGCATGGCACCTAGATAACACCTTGAAGAATAGCACATCAGTGCAGAGCTCATGCTAAATAAGAATTTGTCTGACATACTAAGAAGTTTGGGAAAAGAGCTTTGCATTTGTTGAGTGCCATGTACCCAAGACTAGGCATGTAGATTAGACAGGGCACAATCACTCCAAAGAAGAAAATCAAAGTGTAGAAGGTACTCTCTTCCAACTCTTGGATGCAGAAGTTCATGGCTGGCTGAGAGGAGATCTCACAAAGTTATTGTGATTAATTCGTTTTCAGAACAGATTATTTGCAACAACAGGAGCAACAACAAGAAGACACGTAGATCTCTCGAGTAAATTACAGGTCTGACAGGAAAATATAGTGTACTTTTATTCTTACCCTTCTTAGGAGCTCCTTATCTGAACTGAAGAGAACACAAGTAAATGATGGAACTTTAGCATAGATTTCAGTGCTGGGGGCCAACCCCGGCAGGGTGCTTCTTTCTTGTTGAGTCTTCTTGAGGTAGCATTGGGGGAAGAGTGTCAGCGGAGGGTAAGACTTTGTCTTATCAAATTTGGGTGGTAAGACTTTGTCTTATCAAATTTGGGTGGTAAGACTTTGTCTTACTAGGGTTGCTGTATAATAAAAAGTTTACTTATCTAAGTTACTGTGCTACTATAGCTGACCTGTCTTCTGTGATCCTCTGAGGTCAGAAACTGCAGTTTCCGGCACTTCACACCTCTTTCTCAAACAGCAAAGGATTAAGTAAACAGCCTTTGTACTGTCTCAACAGGAACTGTACAGCTCTAACTTTCTACCTGCTAGTCAGAAGTCGCAGGAAGAAAACGGGACACTCAGAAAAATTATTACAGCATTTATTTTTTATTGAATATCTATCTATCTATTTATTTATTTACATTTCAGATGTTATCCCCTTCCCCCACTTCACCAACCCTCTCCAAAAAACGCTCATCTCATCTCCCCTTCTCCTGCTTCTATGAGGGTGTGCCCCCACTCATCCACCCACTCCTTCTTCCCTGCCCTCGAATTCCTCCACACTGGAGCATCTAGTCTTCACAGGACCAAGGGCTTCCTCTCCCACCAATACCCGAAAAGGCCATCCTCCCCTACATACACAGCTGGAACCATGGGTCCCTCCATGTGTGTTCCCAGGCTGGCAGTTTAGAACCTGGGAGCTCTAGTTGGTTGGTATTGTTGCTCCCCTCATGGGGCCTCAAGCCCCTTCAGCTTCTTCAGTCTTCTCTCTAACTCTTTCATTGGGGACCCAGTGTTCAATTCAATGGTTAGCTGAGAGCATCACCTTCTGTATATGTCAGGCTCCAACAGAGCCTCTCAGGAGACAGCTCTATCAGGATCCTATCAGCATGCACTTCCTGGCGTCCACAACAGTGTCTGTGTTTGGTGACTTCATATGGGATGGATCCTAAGATGGGGCAGCCTACGAATGACCCCTCCTTCAGTCTCTGCTCTACACTTTGTCTCCATATTTGCTCCTGTGAGTATTTTGTTACTCCTTCCAAAAAGGACCGAAGCACTCACACTTGGGTCTTCCTTCTTCATGAGCTTCATGTGATCTGTGAGTTGTATCTTGGGTATTGCCAGCTTTTGGGCTAATCCAGTGGTGTATACTCTAAGATTAAGAATTGACAAATGGGACCTCATAAAATTGAAAAGCTTCTGTAAGGCAAAGGGCACTGTCAATAGGACAAAACAACAACCAACAGATTGGGAAAATATCTTTACCAATCCTACATCCTATAGAGGGCTAATATCCAATACATACAAAGAACTCAAGAAGTTAGACTCCAGACAGTCAAACAATCCTATTAAAAATGGGGTACAGAGCTAAAGAAAGAATTCTCAGCTTCGGAGTACTGAATGGCCTAGAAGCACCTAAAGAAATGTTCAACATCCTTAGTCATCAGGAAAATGTAAATCAAAAAAACCCTGAGATTCCACCTCATACCAGTCAGAATGGCTAAGATCAAAAACTCAGGTGACAGCAGATGCTGGAGAGGATGTGAAGAGAGAGGAATAACACTATTAGTTAATATAGGATGAGACTGAATAAGATGCTTTGAGGTTTTTCTAATTTTAACATATGTTCCACATATTCTCTTCCCACTTAAAAACATTCTTCAAGGAAGGATTGTAAGAGGCAGAAAGATAAGGGAAACCTCAAGAAAATCCACGGAATTAACTCTCCTGAGCCCATAATGGGCCTGACTGAGGCCTTCTGTACATATGTTAGAGTTGTCAAGCTTGACTGCCTTGTGGGACTTCTAACAGTGGGAGCAGGGGCCGTCTCTGACTGTAGTCTGCCTTTGGGACCCTTCCCTCTCACTGGGTTGCCTTGTCTGGCCTTAATAGTAAAGGTGATGCTTAGTCTTACTCCAACTTAATAAGCCATGGCTGGTTGGTATTCATGGAGACTGATCTTTACTGAATAGAAACTGAACAGGAGTGGATTGTATGGGGAGGGGAGAGGTTGGGTAAAGAGACTGGGAAGAGAGGAGGAAGGAGAAACTGTGGTTAGGATATAATAATAATAATAATAATAATAATAATAATAATAATAATAATAAACAATCTTTCTCCAAATATAGCATTCTAAGTCTTCAGATATAACCACAGGTTACCCAACTATGGCTAAGATTAAACCATGCATGTGTCTTTTCAAAAGTCTCCCAAATGTTCCTGGGAACGTTCATTGAAAATCAGCTTTATACCAAGACCCAGTGTTAACTTTTTTTCACCAGGTGGCCCCCATTTTTTGTTGTTGTTTGTAGGGTTTTTTTTTTGTATTTCCTTAGAAAGTAAGTGAGAAAAGTGAAAAAATATTCTGCGACTCACTTTGTTTAACTAGGTCATACATGGGAGCATATCGGAGTGGATCAATACGTTATTGTAGTCTGGTGAGGTCATCAGTGAATACATCACTGAAGAAATGATCACTCCTCCCGTCAAATTCATCAGTAACAAAAGCTGAGCAGTGAGAGATATGGATGGGGATAAGGAGTTCAGAGAGGATTTAAGAGAGAGAGTAATCAGAACATATTGTGTACATTTATGAAGCTGTTGAATAGCAAAATAAAGAGAAGTAAAAAATTATAGTTAATGAAGGAAAATGGGGAACAAAGTGGAAGAGACATGTAGTATCATGAATTGGAATGATGTAGCCAGTAGAAAAATAAAAACATAAAGGTCAAATATCTATTATCTATTTGTTTGTCTGTGTCTGTCTGTCTGTCTGTCTGTCTGTCTGTCTGTCTGTCTGTCTAACGTGTTTATTCATTCAGAAATTTTTTTGTTCACTCACCAAGTATTTAGTGTCTGCTATATTGTAGGCACTACAGAGACAGACCAGTGCATATGTGTAGTGAGAGAGAAAAAAGAGATGAAGCCCATGCCTGCTGGGCTTGAACCAGTCTTGGGCTGACAGACATTAAGACAAATAGTTCATTGATGACTAACTAAATTAGAGAACAAAGAGGAAAACTTACTGTTAGCAGCAGGGAATGGGAAACAGTCCTGGTGGCTACTGGAAGTGACTAAAGGTTAATAGAATATTTGAAAATCTGGTCAAAAATCTTTAAAAGAAAGATTATTAACATCTGGTCTATTATGTCACAATGATGTCAGATCAGTATGAGTTCTTCTGAAGCTTCACATTTCAACTTCTGAGGGTGTCTAGTGTGCATACCCATGTCTTTTGCTCTTCAATTCATTGTCTCAATGTGTATCTATATTAAAGTTTTTGGTGCCATTTAAAATAGAAATTTAATTTTTTAAAATTTCACTCATTTACTCAACACATCTGGATCGTATCTACCCACAATGCTTCTAATTCCCTCCAACTCTCTCCTAACACATATCCCTCCAAATTTCTTGTCTTTTTAAAAATAATAAACCATAAAGTAAATTTATGAGGTCCATATTTTCATGTAAGCAGAAACATTTACTATTGCACAGGTAACCTAAAAGTGACCCTACTTTCGAGGAAAAGTGACTCTCCCTCTCTGAGAAGCCATTGATTGCCAATAGCTCTCCAGCAAGGGATGGGGCCTTGGGAGTTCTCCCTCATTCTGCTATAATTTTAATTGGCTTAATTTTGTGCAGATTACCATAGCTACTGAGAGTTCATGAGTGTGAAATTCTTGTCATGTCCAGAAGATAGCAGTTTACAGCACTTGTATTTGTCTGTGACTCTATCTTCTTTCTGTCCCTCTTTTGTGATGTTCCCTGAGCCAGCAGAGGCCTATCTAATGCTAAGTGTTCCTTGTCATTTATCCTCAGCTCTCTGATCAGTTCAGTCCTGTTATAAATCATTTATTACTGGAAAACAAGCTGCTTTGATCAAAGTTGAGACGAGCACTAATCTGTAGTGTAAAGATAGATACTTGGAAGGCAGCCTGCCAACATGACCATTATAGCAAAACAACAGTTGATTCTCTTCCAAGGGCCTGTGACCTCTCAAGTTGTGGGGTTTGGACCAGGTTTATAGTACTAAGCCTGAATTTATTTACTCTTGTGGAGTGGTCTCAAAACTAGCCAGGGAGTGGTTGGTCACCCCTATATCCATAAGCGTTAGCAGGCTAAATAACACATTTTCTAGCATATAAAAGCTTATAAATGTCCAAAATGCTTCACTCTGTCATTAGCCATGTATACTCTCAGCTACATGAATTTGTACTTCTAATTGTTCCAAGGTTTAAATAGGTTTTATATATATCTATATCTATATCTATATCTATATCTATATCTATATCTATATCTATATCTATATCTATATCTATATCTAATCTATCTATCTTACACAAGTTATGAGGAAAGATAAAATTATGGCAACAAAAGAAACAATTGAATAACTTATTTTTGAAAAAAAACAGAGTATATGTAAAGTAGTATTTCTGTTTGTTCATTTCTTTACTATCATAGGATTCCCCCAGAGAGCTATTATTATTAGAAATTGAATGTGTTTTTAAAATAAATACACAAATTGATTAATTTATCACTATTTTAAATATAAAATTTGCAATTTCTTGCTTAACTTATGAGTAGCTCTAAGTTTTAAGGCATCATTTTGACTACTATAGAATATTCTATGGTAGAATTAAACCCTAGTTTATTTATTTATCCATATATAATGTATGAAAATACTTTTTTTGTTGCTAAAATTTTTTTCATACAATATGTTCCATTCAGAGTTTCCTCTCCCCTACCTCCTCCCAGATGCTCCCTACTTTCTCTTTCACCCAACTCCGCACCCTCTTCTCTCTCTCTCTTTAGAAAATAAACAGGCAAACAAATAAACCAAAATTCAAAAGAAAAAGAAAAGGAAAGCACTGGATTTTCATTTTAGCAAGATCATTTTTATTATTTATTTATTTACTTATTTACTTATTATGTTTACTTATTTTGTGTGTGCATCTGAATGCTTCAGATTCTTACAAAATTGAAAAGAGGACACTAAAAATCTCCTGGAGCTGGAGTTGCAGGTAGTCGAGTGGGTTCTGGCAACCAAACTTTTGTCCCTTGGTAGAATAAATAGTATGTACTCTTAACTGAGGAGCCATCTACAGCTCTCTTCTTGTTTGAGCATAACGAAAATATACTATCCTGAATATTGCTAGAGAGAATTTTGCATTTAAATATCTGCCATGATGAGGAAACTGACTATAAATCTAGGCCAGATCTGAGCATAGGAACTGTTGGATTTCGAACATGTGAACAAACTATCAATTTAGATTGATGCATGTGTTGCATGGCAATGTTTGTTCTCTATTCATTCATCAACACGAGATACTTTAAGTTTTCTACTGTTGTAAGCTCTCTCTCTCTCTCTCTCTCTCTCTCTCTCTCTCTCTCTCTCTCTCTCTC
>JANHMN010000003.1:94463739-94520308 GCA_030674055.1 Rhabdomys pumilio | reverse complement strand
CCCTCCCCTCTTTCTCCTCTCCTCTCTTCTGCTTTTGGTGATATGGCTGGTTTTCGGGGGCTGTAATCGGTGGCCTACTCTTTTAATATTTTTTTTGAAGAAAGAGTTGTATTAACCCCTGGCGAATCTGCCTGTTCTTAGCACTGTAGATGATGGGATTGAGCATTGGTGGTACCAGAAGATAGATGTTGGCCAGGAGCAGGCGGACAGCAGGTGCAGCATGCTTCATGAAGCGATGCACCAGAGCCACGCTGATCATAGGCACATAGTACACAAGAACTGCACACATATGTGACACACAAGTGTTGAGAGCTTTCTTCCGTCCCTCCCCAGAGGTAATGTTTAGTACTGTGTACAGGATCAGCACATAAGAGACAACAATGAGCAGTGAGTCCAGCCCAAAAGTAGAAGTCACAATGCAGAGCCCCAAAATGCTGTTGGGGCGAGTGTCCCCACAGGGCAGCTGGATTAGGTCTGAGTGCAGACAATAGGAATGGGAGAGCACGTTGTGGCCACAGAAAGGCAGACGCTTTAGGAGAAAAGGCAGGGGAAACATGAGCAACAGACTCTTCAGGCCAAGTGTAATACTGGTACCAGCAATACGGGGCAGAGTCAGGATGGTGGTGTAGCGGAGTGGGTTGTAGATGGCGACAAAGCGATCCACAGACATGGCTAGAAGAACTCCTGACTCCATGATGGAAAACGAATGTATGGAGAACATCTGCAAAAGGCAGGCTTCAAAGCAGATTTTATTGGCACCAAGAAGAAAGATGCTGAGCACAGTGGGCAGTGTCGAAGCAGAGACACCAAGCTCGGAGAAGGCCAGCATAGCCAGGAACAAGAACATCGGCTGGTGCAGAGAACTGTTTTTCCTGATCACAGTCAGAATGAGGGTGTTGCCCACAATGCCTATGATATACGTGAAACAGAATGGGAAGATCAGCCAGGAGTACCATGCTTCCAGACCAGGGAAACCAGTCAGCAGAAAATATTTTGGAGTGAATTGACTGCTGTTGAACATTTTCCTGTGCTTGATATCTGGGGACCTTGGTTTGCCAGGGCCACGTATGTAACCTGACATAAAACGCAGCTTATTGTAGATGAAAAGAGACCAGATTTATTTATTTATTTATTTATTTATTTATTTATTTATTTATTTATTTATTTATCTATCTTTCTTTTCTTTCTTTCCTCTCTTCTTTCTTCCTTTCTTCCTCCCTTCCTTCTTCCTTTCTTCTTCCTTCCTTTCTTTTTTTGTCTATTATGGTTTATCAATTCATATCTCACCTACATTGTGGCCAACGCAGTGTGACCATCAGTGCAATATAAAATGTGTCATGATTTGCAAGCACATGTGTATATCGAAGACAATATGTCAAGAGACTGTACTAATAACAAGTCAAATTAATTTCTCCTATTGATCTTATGGTGTTTAACTTTCAAGAATGTATTTTTCCCCTTTCTCTAGAGAAAAAGGCAATCATATAGAAAGACTAAAATTAATTAAACTAATTGACTAGGCATTCTGTAAATTTCTGCTAAAGTATATTTATATTTAATTTCTAGTGGTGGATAGAGATAAGAATTAGAAGAACAATGACTTTAATTGTACATAGAACTGGGCAAGTGACAAATACTCCTAAATCTCATTTCTACCACTTAAACAACAGTCAAAACAACTTTGGGAATACAGAATTATTTGCCTTTACTTTCAAAAACCATTTCTAGGATGGGCTCAACTCTTTATCAGTACCTGTTGTAGCATCCCTTTGTGCTTTACACAGAGAGGGAGGCAAATACAGAACAAGTCTATGCATCAGAGGTTGGTGGGAAGGGGCAGTTTACTCACTGGAATTTTTCTGTGTGCCGACAAGTATTGTGTCCTTTCAGAAAATTCCTCCACCATTGGTAGTCTACACTGGATTGTGAGGTTCACTGTGTGAGTGGTGTGATGGGCAAGACTATAGATCTTTTAGAGTACATATCTGAATCAACTCAGCAGAAATGAGGACAAAATATTAATGTGTGTTTGTGACACCCATGAAGCCCTCCCTGAGGAGGCAGTGGATCCAATTATCTCATTAAAGAGACAAACACCTCTCAAGAAGAGGGAATGTGACTCTGCTTGCTAATATATGAGAAAACTTCCTCTACTCAGCATGAAGTGAAGTCTCATTTGCTGAGATATGAAGGAACTTCTGCTACTGAGGACAAGGTGTCCCCTCTGTCATCAGATGAACATGTATGCGTAGATCTGAAGCCCTTGTGGAAATAATGAAGCTTGGCATGCTGGGAAATGTCCTGGAAAGAGGCTGAGGCATTGACTTATGGGTTGATTCCAGGCGTCTGCTTTCTAGAAGGTGAAAGTTTTGAGCTTGATCCTTAAAATCTGTGAATGGAGATCATTATGTTAGTAAGGCAAACTATGGGGAGTAGGTCTCGTAATATTTATGAAACTTTGAATTGCAGTTGTCACCAACCACGAGAAAGTGAAATTGGCCATTGTAGAAGATAATAGTTCTCTAGGCAGATGCCTAGATTTCCCCTCATGAATAAAGGTCAGAAATGGATTAGGAGCATCTTGATAGAAATATTCTGCTACTCAAGATTCTATCTCTTTTAAATTAGTATTACAGGATATAGATTTCCTTCCCACTCCTACTTTTCAGCCTCACTTCTTCATAGTGGTAGTCTAAGTTTCTACCTGCTTATAATGTTTAAGGACATCATACATTTTCCGTAATTTCCTTTTCTTGTTTGGTGTACATGAGTCAGTTCTTGTATGCCTAATTATGGCTTTGAGACTTCATGTCTTGCATTGTAAATTTTAGAACATTATACCTAAGACCGGGACTGCAGGTTACTTGAGTGTGGAAGCTTAGCTCATCTTGGTTTTCTCTGGCTCACAGCTATAAAGCACAGGTAAGTATAATTTCTAGCCAGTGGATTTTCTTGAACTTTGTCTGAGGTAATGCAAATGGAATTAGTATTCAATGCCTTTTCAACAAATTTACTGTGTGAGTGGGATGATGAGCAAGAATATAGCTCTTTTAGAGTACATTGGAGAAGCAAGAATAGCATTTCTATCATCGATACATATGTGGTATTTAATTTTCAAGCAAGTATTATTCTTTAAGGACCCTTTCTCACTTGTCCTGTGCACCATCTATAGTTTTCCAAGTTAAGCAATTTTATCATTGCCCTCAATTGTCCATACTGAAGATATTAACTTTGTATTTTTAACTGAGACTTAACATTATTGATATTTTTTTCAAAAGTCTGGTATGATTATAAGCAGTGATTTTTCCCTTGCACTTTGTGCTCGTTTTCATTTCATTAAGGATCTCCTCATTTGTATGCATTCAACAGCAGCATCAAAAAAACAGTTGTTGAATGTAAAATTAGTAACTCAGAACAGACAAAGTTCTGAATTCCACCTGCCCCAAGGAAAGAAACCGGAAGAAAATAAATTCACTGATTATGCAGGTGGAGGGAGGGAGACATGCTATAGAATCCAGCCAAAACGTGGGTTGCTCATTGAACTGTTGCAGAGGTGTTCCCTCTAGGAACATCAGTATAAAGGAAAATAACACTTCTACATATCTAAATGGTTTGGTGGAATGAAAACTAGTGTTCTCTAAATACAACCCATCAATTTTAATTATTAAATAAATATGAGTTACAGTTTTGTTCCAAATTTCAAGATGAACAAAAAATGTTTTTTTTTTTTTTTAAATTTCATGTGTATCCTCTGAGTTAAAGAACGTCCTCTTTGAAGCACTGCCTCACGCTTTAGCCTAGGCTTGACACGAACTCATGGAGGTCTTATTTCCTAGACCAAGTACTGGTGCTACAGGTGTGAGGCACCCACTGGCTATACACTTCGTAATGTCTTCTAAAAGCTACTGTGCAGGATCAGCTGCTGTGAATCTTGTCTACATTGTGACAGGATTACCTAAGCTTGCCTTTCTTACACATCGCTGCTGTTTTATTGATACTTACATTCCTCCCTCCTTCTCCCTTTCTCCTTCTGCACACATCTCCTTTCCTTTCCATTTTGTTCTACACTGTAGTAGATTAATTTTACTTGTTGGGCTAAGTACTTTTGAGATAAGCATAACCTGCTATTCCATATGTCTTTGTGCAATATGTAGCCTCCAGATTTGTGGTTTATCAGCTTTAAGAACTGAGAGAGATATGGGTTAGAGACACCTTGAGTCCCCTCTGTCATTTTGAGACTATCTACCACACACCAGCATGTGTCACAAAGGGATAAAGTATCCTTCATGATATGGAGAATGGAGAAATAAAATGTATACTAGGTATGAAGGGCAACTCAGAACAAAAATTACAGGTTCAGGCTTACCTGTAGATTCCCCATGCTACTGATGCCACAGATAGAATTTCCAGGGTAATACTAACCCCTCTTGTGTGAGAATACTCACTTACGGTGTGCTTAGCCCAGCCTGGTGTTTAGCACATTAATAGGAGGCCTTCTGGCCCTTCTATTTATCATGACCCAGGAATCACGCCTTTCTTTCACCCCATCTTCTTGGTCAATCTCCCTAGTGATATAGTCTAACCAGCCTTTGAAGATTGCCCTACCACTGTGCCTACAGTAGTAATTAAGCCAAGAGAAGAGGGTCTCGGGGGTATTGTCTAGGGTTTAAAGTATGAGAAAGCAAGAACAAGGTGTGTGTGTGTGTGTGTGTGTGTGTGTGTGTGTGTGTGTGTTTACAGGAACATGCAAGTGTGTAAATTTATGTAAACACAAATTAAAATACGTATACATGTGCACAAATGTTTGTGTATACAAAATACTAATGATTATGTAAAATTTTAGTTGGAAGTTTACACAAATTTATGATCATGTATACTATATTTTACCATATATTTAAATGTATCAATTGAATATGTTCATGATTTTATATGTGCATGCATGCACTACATTTGTTTACATATGCATATATTTATAGAATATAAAATGTTTATTTAAATATTTAGTATGAATAATATTTAATATTAATATTTATAGCTTTTCCTAAATATTCTTTCTTTTTAATTTTTTTTATTGGATATTTTATTTACATTTCAGATGCCATCCCCTTTCCCCATTTCCCCTCCCTAGAAAACCCCTAACCCCTGCCCCCTTTTCCATTTTGCTTTTATACAATTTTTTTTAAATGTTAATCAAAGGCTTTATAAGTATGGTAATGCTCAATCAGAAGTGTAACCCAATACTCAACCTAGATATATAAACTGTCTTTGACTGGTGAAGACACGTGAGCATCTGTCTCCATGCCCCCTTTCTCCTTCTCTCTCTTTCTCTCTCTTTCTCTCTCTCATTACCTAGCTTCTCATCTACTTCATCTTCTCCTCTCCTTACTCCATCTTTTCCTCTCGGTGCTCCTTCCCCCTTAGCTCCTCCTACATATCACCCTTCCTGTTAAAATAAAATTTTTCTCTCAAAATACAATTAGAGCATAATTATTCCTATTTGTACCAGTGAGGTACAAGATAGTCTTATTACCCAGTCCATCCTTTTGTTGACTAGCCAGAACCTCTGTCGTCTCTCTTGACTAAAACACTTAGTTTTGAACCTGGCTTTTTTCTTGGCTTTAGAATGAATGTCAGCTGAAAACCATCTACTCAGGTCTTTTCTCTCAAAGTAAATAGCCAGGATTGGCTATGAGACTAGGTCTTCAACCCCGTCGGAAATCCAGAATGACTGAGTTAACTAAAGTTATGGGAAGCACTAAGCATAGCTTCTAAAACTTAGCCAATTTATAGAGACCCCTGAACACCTGGACAGCCCCTATACTATCGAACGTTGGAGCATCAAATCTTCAGCCTTCTGGCCCAAACTCATCTGACAGACCTTAGTGATGCAGAATTATTAAGGGCTGATTACTCTGTCTAGGCAGATATAATCAGTCAACTATTCTGCAAGTGTGTCCTTTTCTGGACAGTAATTTGTCTGTAGATGGAGAGAGGCAATTCTTGCCTAGTGGCTGTCTCACCACAAGTGGAGTAACTCCAGAGATGCTCAATTTCTTCTTAGAATCCAAGACAGGAAGCTGTCAGGAGCAGATTATTAATTATTTAAATATTAATATTTATAGCTTTTTCTAAATATTCTAATGCTGATTCCTTCTTCATTCTATTATAAAATCTTAAACCCATTAGACATAGTGATTTATATGTCCTGTGGGCACAAACATGTTACCTTGTGCTAAACCAGCTAAGTATGATCTATAAAGCTGTTTGGACTTGTAGCTTACAGGCAGATCTAGGCCCTTTTACCCAGATTAGGTCCTTAGGACATGCCAAGGTCATTCAAGCACCTACAGGCCTAACATATTTTATGATTAATTCTCTCTGTTGTTTTACTCTTGGTTTTAATTGTTTTTTGTTATTTCCCCCTGTTGTGCATGCTTCCAAGGGTGTGGAACCTTCGTTAGGAACTATATCATCAAGCCTTCTTCTGGGTCAGTCAAACACCGATTGCAGCTTACTTAAAGCACTAATAAATATTAAAATATTAAAAAAATCTCTGAGAAATTAGATGACTACATAAAATTGAGATAACATAATACTTGTATATCTGAAGGACAAAGTTACTGCTGAGTCTTAGAAACTCTATTGGATAATCTCTCAAACAACGGGCAGTTCTGGGCCATTAGCAAGTAGGTAGTGAATTAAAACATGTGAACATATCAGGAGAACAGATAGTTGAGTAGATAAATAAACAGCTGCTCTTTTTGATCCACATCTAGATTATAATTAAATAGATAAGGAGAACCCAAGGGTTTAGTTCTAATTTAGATGGTAGGCAAATGTATAGAATAGACAGAAAAAAACAGCAAAACAAACGAGAGGCATTGTTGAGCAAAATCTGAAGCAGGAAAGATTTGGAAATGGGAATCATGGGTAAACTATAATATTTTAAGATTTACTGAATGCTGAAACTAGCCAAATTTAGCCGTTTCTCCCACAGCAGGGAGACAAAAGTGATAAGAGGAGACTAAGTAATTTACCCTGAGTAGACAAGGAGGGGTCAAGGTGTAGTCTCTGAAGACTGTAGTCACAGATGTGACCAGAAGGGGGCAACAGAAGGCTGTCTGTTAGAGCTGGCTTGCCAGATGTTTACAGCTACAGTAAAAGTTGGAGACTAGTAGCTGGCTTGCTTACTGGTCCTTATGCTGTTAGCTTCCAGAGTGAGGAGACACTGTGTTCTACATTTTCTTTACACACACACACGCACACACACATATATGCAGAAATATATATAAATGCAATCTGCTAAGTCTATTTTTGTTGTTTATGTTTCTAATCTGACCAGTTTGCACAAGACAACCAATAAGGGCTCATCTTGGAAAAAGTTAACTCTCCTCCTCCTAGCAGTGTAAGTTGTCTGTTGTTCTTTGTGTAGAGTGGAGTCCTCTTGGAATTTCCTCTTTCCATGCTAACAGTCCTATTAATGTTGCCATTGTTCTGATCTTATCTACGCAGTCATTTCAAGGAGAGACTAAACTAGAGAATTTCTATTGTCAATGATTATCAAGACACCTGAGACAGTTTTAAGCTGAGTTAGCAGAGATGTGTTACCAATTTACTAAGTGTAGAGCTATCCATTATATGAACTTTCTAATGGCCAAAAGAAGGTAGATATTTGGTAGGCATATTTCTGGCAACAATCCAATCTAATCTCATTATGGAGATCTCTGAGAGACCATGGTGTTCACTATTGGAAGCCACATGGTTGTTTGTCAGAGAGGAAATCTGTTATTTGCTTGCTATTATAAATAGACAATTTTCTTCCTAAAACAGAAGCAATGTTAAAAAAATACTCAGCAAATGTATCATAGGTCTAGATAACAAAGGAGGTGACAGAGTTGTCATAAAATCTTTTGGGTCTTGATACCATAGATAACAAGGTTCATCAAAGAAGAGATGACTGGGATGCAGTGCCCATGATGGTGTACCAGGGGCAAGGTATGGTGCCCTAAGCTGTGTATCGTGAACAGGGGCAATGCAGGCATACAGAAGCGAAGCACAGCCTGTATGTGAGAGGCATAAGTCTTGAGGCCCTCAATTTATGATCAAATGACTTTGGACACTAGGGCAGAGTATGAATAAAAAGAAGTGAACTGAACTCTAAAGGTGCATTAGTTAAGAGTGTGTTCTACTCTGTAGTGCACCTGGGTTTGATTTCTTAACACCCACATGATGGCTCAAAACCACCTACAATTCTAGCTCAAGGGAATTAGATTTATCTTCTGACCTCTGTGGGCTTCTTTACATACATGGTACACATACATACACTCAAGCCCACACATTTATAGATAACATTAAAATAAATGATCTATGTGTATGCTTACTTTGTGACAATTACTCAGCTTATATTTCTTCTGCAGTGTTGCTACTTATACATTTCCCTTCCTTATCAAAAACATTTCACTCATGATCATGTAAGAAACTATAATTAAACTGGGGTCACACAAAATGAGCACGTGACAGAAAGCCAGAGATTTGCTGGAGAAAGGGTTTCAGTGTGAGAGGGGTAAGATGAAAATGGGGACTAGGAGATGAAAACACTAAAATTGCTTGTATCCACACATGAAATTGTCAACCATTAAAAATTAAGGAATTGTGCAGCTTTAAGAAAAACATAGTCAATTCCAAGGAGCTGAAGAAGCAGTGGTCTACTTAGAAGGACACTATTTCCAGATTAATCCTCAACCTCTTGCTCTTAGTCTTTCTGTTCCCTCTTCCATGAAGGTCCCCTAGCCCTGTGGGAAAAGCTGTCATATGTAAATCTCATTTATGGCCGAACACTCTCTTATTCTCTGTTCCTTGACCTGTTGAGGTCTCTGTGTTACCACTATCTATGTCAGGAAGAAGCTTCTCTCATGAGGGCAAAGAGATGCAACGACCTATAGATATAGCAGAAAGTTATTAGGAGTCATTTTAACACTGTGTCCAAAGAGAATATTGGGAGGATTGACCGCTAGTAAAAATGTTAGTTGATTAAAATGAAATGTATAAGTCACTAATTTAACTTCCATATCATTCTAGTAATTTATTGGTAATAACGTTATTACAGAAAGTAGAGTCATGTGTGAAAGAATAACCAAAGTCACATTAGAGTGCAAACATTGTGTAGAAACTGTCACTTATATATTTCAGAAAGCAATGTGTACATATTTGTATGTACATATGTTAATTCTTCTCATCAACTTTAATATTGTAATCAGTTCATGACAACCACACCACCATAAGTTCAGACACTTCTTCTGTGCTGAAAGGATTCTGGAAAGAATCTTTGACTCACCCCTCAACCTCAGTCACCACAGTTCATCCCCAAAGTGTTACTGAATCTTACCCAGTGAAACCACCTTGACAATGGCCCTGCGGATCTGTTGAGTCTTGATGCTGTAGATAACAGGGTTCATCACGGGTGGAAAAAGCACGGACACTGTGCCCATGAGGATGTGCACCAGGGGTGAGGTGTGCTGTCCAAATCTGTGCACAATGGACAGGCCCAGAACAGGAACATAAAAACAGAGCACAGCTAGGATGTGGGAGACACACGTGTTGAGGGCCTTGAGCCTTTCCCCTGCAGAGGCAATGGCCAGTACAGTGCGGAGGATGACAGCATAGGAGAGTAGAATGAAAAGGACATCTGAGCCCATGGCCAGCATGATGATGCACAGTCCATAGAGTCTGTTGAAGCGTGTGTCAGAGCAGGCCAGGCGAATCATGTCCTGATGGAGACAATAGGCATGGGAGAGAGCACCAGGGTGACAGTAGTCAAATGTCAATAGGTGTAGTGAGGGTGCAGCTGTAATAGCTGCACTCCTCATACCCAACACCACACCTATCAATGCCACACGAGGCCCAGTGAGCACAGACGCATAGCGCAGTGGGAATCGGATTGCCACTAGACGGTCCAGAGCCATAGCAAATAGCACTGCTGATTCCATGAAGGAGAAAGAGTGGAGGAAGTGCTGCTGGAGCACACAGGGCACCAGACCCACCATCCGAGCATCAAACCATAACACCCCCAGCACAGAAGGCAGAGTTGACATGCACAGGCCCAAGTCTGTCACAGCCAAGATGGCCAGGAAATAATACATGGGCTGGTGGAGGGAAGGCTCAGTTCGAACCAGATGCAAGATAGTGGCATTACCTAGGATGGCTACAAAGTACCCCATAAATATGGGCAATGAAATCCAATGATGAGCCCACTCCAGGCCTGGGAAGCCAGTCAGTAGAAATATAGTGTAGCTGAAGTTGGTATTTGGTAGAACAGACACCTTCATTTTCAAGAGCCTGATGCACTCTGGGGAAGAAGGCATGCTGTCAAAACGTAGGACAATAAGAATAAGCCCTCCCAGCATTACAGGTAAAGTCTCCCACTGAGTGTTTTGTCTGGTCTCCATTACACTTAAAGGATATGCCCTTTTCCTATTTACCCATTGTTTTTTCTTGTTACCATGTAACATGCAGCTTCACTTAGTGACATTAAACATGAATGAATTTTTCCGTACTCTCGACAAAATGAATACATGATCACCTCAAATTTCTTTAAACAAACAAAAAACAAAACCAGGGATAGCTGTGTGTCTAAATTCCTTTCTCAGATGGTCTTTGTCTGGCCTTACTTTTTTTCTTTTTCTGTACAATAAGTTATTTTTAACTTTTCTGAACAAATGTCGACCACTGTGAAGGTTTTCTACTTTCATCTCCCAATTTTGATCTTCTGGCTATTAGACACTTTCCACACTATGTGAACAAAAGATGAGCTATGCTCTTCTTTCCAAATCCAGGTCTTTTCAAGAAACTCCAGGCTCTCCCTGCCTAGAATTCAGGCTCAAATATTCCAGTGTCTCTGGGCATTCTTTTCCTCAGAGAACTGTATATGTTGTATCTACTCACTCTGGGTCTTTAAAGACACATAGTCACCACTTACTGAGATTTCTAGCTATTTATGAGTAACAGACTGCGTAAGTAATCCTTGAGGATAAAGACTTTCTAACTGCCAACTAGAAATTAGTCACTAATTTATCTTAACATGTAATTTCAGAGTCACAGGCACACTAGATATTTTCTACCTTTTTGATTTTTCTTATTAAATATTTTTATGTAATATTCTTATTATGTCTTCATATTCTTATTATGCCTTTTATCTCTGTAAAGCTTTGCCTCCTCAGAAATCATACTGGAGTCCTGATAGATTGTACACAACTTTATTAGAAACAATTAGAGCAATGTTTCTAAAACAGAGATTTCAAGTGTACAATTTTAGTAAGCTAATGTAGAGTCAATAGTAGCAAAGCCTTGCCCATGCCCTAACTAGTTCGCAGATAGGGCATCTAGGACAATGCTTACATGCCAAAAACTATGTCTCAGTGTCTCACATAGCACTTGCTTTTATGCTTTCATTAGTAAAACAACTCAATGATGTTTCCCATTAGAAGAAAAGATGTAAAATTTAATTAATATACCATATGTATAGAATTTAGGACAAGGTCTTGAAGAGAAAAAGAAATGTAAATGTATTCATTATTATTGCTTCTGATCTAGAACTGGTTCCTAGACTTTACCTCTTTTAATCCACAGAATGGAATTCTTTTCTCTATTATATGCAGTATGTTAAATATCAGCAGCTAGTGCCTATGAAGGGCCCATGACATACTGGGGGGCTCAGAGGTTACAGTATAATTGAAAATGAAAAAAAAAAGATAGTAAAGGAAAGCTTACAGTTTAAGTCAGGAAAAATTAGGTTGAGAGATGAATTGACAAATGAGATTGAAGAAAGGGTTAAGGTACAGTCAGAGTAAGACTTGTGAAAGTTGAGGGACACACTGGTGTGGCCTTTATAAGAATATGCAAAGTTAGATGCTATGATGATGTAATGGTCAAAGAAACAGGGAGGTTAGGTGTCTAAGAAAGCAAAATAATGCAAGTGGACCAGCACTGAAATGATGCTGAGGAAGATACAAGAGAACAGAAGACTGATTGTCAGGGGAAAGGGAAGTTGTGAAACTTTGAGGGAGAAACTGAGGAGCAGAGAATGCTGGAGACATGGGGAAGAGAGGGAAAGGACAAGGGCTTGAAAGGTGGGAATCAGCGTGTCAGAGAAATACATAGTGCAAGATTTGTGGTAGGAATTAATGGCATAGAGATGTAGAAAGAGAGCCTGTATAGATGGAAGGCTTTAGAAGAATCAAGAAAGGCCTGGGACCAAGAACAGATGGGGAAAGGCAGAGGAGAAACAGACGGAGAGACACAGAGGGATGTGAGAAGGGGAAAAGGTTGAAAAACAGCAGAGAAGGGAGGTGAAGAGGAAGACAAGCAGCAGAGAGTTGGCATTGTGAGGAACTTGGAGGTCAGTACCCAAGAGAGGGAGAAATCAACATCCTTATCTCAGTAAACACAACAGCCAAGAAGTGGTGCAGTTCTCCAGCACAGGTGGTATGATGTGATGGCTGAGGGTACTGGCTCTGGGATTAGACCTCCATTCCAACCATAGCCGCCTCATCTTTTAGTCCTGCACTTAGGCATAACATCACTCAGTCTCAATTTCTTTATCTGGAAAGTTGAAACAACTACATAGTTTTCCAGATTACTAAGTAAATTACATTCAGTTTTAAGGTGACATACACTCAATATATGTGGATTATTGGGTGCAATTTCCAATATTACATTCTTCTTAAAAATTATTTCATGTTACTTTTCTCTTATAAGCTGAGTATGGCTCTTCATGTCTACAGGAGGAAAATTCAGTGCATAATCTGAGAGTGGTGAGTGGACATATCATATTTGAAAGCCCGACACTCTTAAGCTTGATTTTGGACAAGCCATCTACGTGGTTTCTTTCAATGATGGATAATTTTCATTTATGTCTTATCTGTCTTACAGGAAAATAATGTGGCTTACTGAACTCTGAAAAGACTTGGTCTAAAAGGTTGGAAGCTATGTTAGTCAGGGGCACACTTATGGAGATTACAATTTCTTGTCAGAAAAAAGAAAAACGTAACCATTCCACTATAAAGTACAACCCAGCAGCAAGCCCCAGATTTCTCTTCCTAATAGAGCATGGAGCAAGGGCAGAACAATGACCTAGTCACAGCTTGGCCATCTATTGTTCTGGGAGCTTCCCTGTCTTACAACTTTCTAAGTAGTTCTGCTGGATATGAGATATCACAGAAGGTCCTGTGTAGGCTTCCTCTACCATAGTCCAAATGGTCTCCAGCAACTCACGATTTTGTACAGCCTCGTTCTAGGCCCGTCAGCTTTTTCCTCTCCTGTACCAGCCTCTTCTGGTGGATTCAGGCTAATGTATTGTGGACTGCACTGGGATCTATAAGGCCCTGGTGTTTCTCCTTTGGGCCTTGAGGACCCCTGAGAATTCTGCTTAGATTGATGCAGATCTTGCAAACACAAAACAACATTGAGGATCTTTCCAAAACAGCCTGGGTGCCTCAGTTATCTTCAGTGGAAATGTATAGTGGCCTTGAAGTAACACAGGCAATGCTTCAGTGAACCAAGTGGCCCATAACTCTCTTCTCACACAGCTACCATCTTGTCTAGACGATACTTTGTTTGACCTTCAGCTTTCCCCCCTTTCTTTTCTCTAGCATATCCCTTGAGATCCCCCTGGTGACATATAATTGTTCACACTCCTGAATTCAGGAAATAGCTAATGATTACAAGTCTGCTTAGATATTTGGGCACCAAAATCAGTAAGAAAGAATCCATATCTTTGAGAAAACAGGAAATGGATGTAAGAGCCTGTGTGACAGTTAAAGGAGATGTGCGAAGGTTCCGAGTCATCACTAAGTGATACATGAAGTTATGTGATTATCAGTTGCTTGAAAAATTATATTTCACCAATGCAATGTTGCCCTCAAAAGCCTCAGGAACTCAAATGGTATTAAACAAGATGAGGGATTGACACAGATCATTTACAACAAAGAATCACTTGCAGGGATAAACATGCTTATGATAAATTTTGTTTGTTTGTATTTTTAAAGTACTATGACATAAAAGCACACATTTCTGCCATCATATAGAACAATGTCGTATTTTGTTATTTGGGAAGTTATTTTGCCTCTTGGCCCCAGTTGATTTATCTGTAGATTACTGACTATGTAACAGCACCTATCTAGTGAGGCTACTGTCTAGTTTAAATGTTCTGTAGCACACTGAGGCTTTATAATGATTCCTAGGTTACATTATGTGTCTAAAATAGCTTCTAGCCTCAATAATGCTCCATACCTGTAACCCCTGCTCTCAGGAAGCTGAGAGAGGAGGGTCATGGGTTCCAGGTAGGACTGAGATACAGGTCTGTCTCCAAATTAAAGGTACCATGGGAGAAAAATTTGTATTATCCATTCAACTTTCTAGGGAATATAATATTGCTCTAAAGTGAGTCTATTACAAACCTGTCATTTTTCTTTTGCTATTTGTTCTTTTTTCTTTCACTTTTGGATACAAAATCAAAGCATTCACAGTACAGTATGGCAAAGGTACATTAAGATTAACGGCTAAAAGTTGAAATTTCTTTCACTAAGACAGTAGATCCTGAAATGAAAGACCTTATTTGAAGTGCTCTAGGAAAAGCAGTCACGTTACATTTTATTTCAATTCTGCAACCTTAGATTTTATTTCTCTGAGACAGCTGGACATGGTGTTATCTGTCTGGAATTCAAGTCTGCACTGGAGAAAAAGAAACAGGAGAGTTGAGAGTTCAAGGTAACTCTGGGCTTCACTGCAAGTTTGAGACCAGTCTAAGCCACATGAGATCCTGTCTGAGAAGTCTAATAAGCAAATAAAGAAATGCAAAGAAAGAAATGAATGGAAAGATTTTTTTTCTCTCTAGAAATATCAGTTTTTTATTTGAGCAAAAATGTCTACCTAATTCTCAGGTGACATTGAAAATAAGTGCATTAATACATATTGTCATTATTCACGCTTAGTAAATGGCAATATGCACCGTCACTTTTCATGCTTAGTAAGTGCTAATACACACTATCATTGTCATCACCACCAAAGCAGTCATGTAGGATGTTCCTTTGTAAATTACCTATTTTAGGCAATGCAACTGAATTTGGAAAAATTGACCTGTGATAAATATAATGAAACACATAAATAAGACTAAGTGCTCTTTATAATCGGTATAAATGTTCTGAAAATCCTATGTCTTCTGATTTTTCTGTTTATAAAGCTTTTCTCTCCATTTTGTTTGTTCATAAAACTTTTCCCTTTTTTCTTTTCAATGAGTTTGGTTATGTAGCCAAGGTGAGTGGGTCATGAATTCAAGTATAATTTCTGGGGTTTCCAACATGTACCCCATGTTTGGCTTTACATTATCATGTGTAAAATAGTTTTCTAGGTATTAAACTTTATTTTAATAATCAACATTTTTATTAAATGCATTGACTCATAACTTTTGAAGTATGTTTGGCTTGGATATTTTATGTGCTGTACTTTTTATTATGAACAGCACAATTAACTTTTTGTAGTAACTCGCTAAGTGTTCAGGCTGTTTGTGAAAGACCTGAAGTTCAGAATAAAACATGCATGTAAGGAGTATCTTCCATTAAAGCTGCAGGGAGTCTAAACAATTAGAGTTACTACACAAATATGCAGCTGCAAAGATATACACACATGTGTACATAACACATACATAGGTATAAACAGAAAAACATAATCTATATACACATGCATGTAAACACCCCCTCCCACATATACACACAAGATCGTCCAGAACCTAAGAGATCACGATCTAGAATATGATTCTTGGGAAGCCTTGTGCAATGTTTGATGTCTTTGTATCAACAAAGCATTTTTTTTAGTGACTGTGTCTCTTTTGCTATCATTGACACTTATTAGTGAAGATACATTATGTACCAGTCATTGAATTTACAGCACATAGATTTATTAATGGTAGATGCATCCTTAATACCTGCAAGGAGTTTAAATTAGTCTTATATCCTAATGGATGCATGCACACAATACATGAACACACAAACCATATGCTAATTTATGACAAATATTAATTAACATGGTAAATATGGGGTGCTATGAAAACAAACAGCCTTGTCTGCTTTGTGTTTAGAAAACTGTCTCTTATTTAGGAAGTAACATTAAAGACTAAACATAAATTATGATCAGCTGTGGCAGGGTAGGGCTGGGTGCTCTGCTGATTTGGAGTTCACATGTCCTAAGCAACAGAATTGTGACCCACCATGTTTGTCACAGTTGCCCTGACTGAAGCTGTTCTCCTGCACATCACTATGGAGCATCTCCCAACTACAGCAGCTGGGCGTACACAGTGGCTTCGGCTTAACATTGAACTGAGTTGCAGGGTTCAAGGGATTAAAACAAACAAGCAAGATAAAATCAGAGATGAGTAGACTCAGAAGGAGGTTCAAGGGCTTCTATTAGAGGAACAATCATAGAAGAACAACTTCAGGAAGAGTTGAGAGATTGTTTTTAAATACTTTAGGGGAAGTGTGTCAGATTTTAATAAACTGATGTGATTCTGGGGTCTGACAGTAAGGCTTAACCAGAATAGAAAGAGAGGAAGAAGACTTTGGCCAAGCAGAAAAGATGGGAAAAAAGAGGCATCATAATTTAAGAAAAAGATCTGTGCTCTTGAGCCACAACTTGAAAGAAAAAAAACATTCACATTTTATTTATAACTTGGAGGTTGAAGCTATCATGACGTTGGGTGTTTTGACAGGTACTTAATGTGATAGAGTTTTGACTTATTAGAGTAAGGACATTCAGTGATTCATTTATCCCCAGGACTCAGAATTGACCTTTCTAAAGCCTAGGAACCTGATGATTGCTCTTCTGATCTCTTTTGTCTTAATACTATATATGACTGGGTTAAGCATGGGTGGTACAAAGAGGTAGATGTTGGCCATGAGAAGATGCACAGCAGGTGGAGCATGTTTCCCAAAACGGTGTACCAAGGACAGCCCTGTCATGGGCACAAAGAACACAAGCACAGCACAGAGATGTGAGGTACATGTTTGGAAGGCTCGGATCTGCTCCTCTTGGGAAGCCAGGCCAGCCACCGTGTGTAAAATGAATCCATAGGACATCGCAATGAGCACAAGGTCCAGCATCACGGTGAACACCACCAGTGACAGTCCATATAGGTTGTTGAAGGTGGTGTCCACACATGCCAGGTGTATCACTTCCTGGTGTAGACAAAATGAGTGGGAGAGGATAAGAGGTCCACAATAGGGAAAATTCTTCAGGAGGAGGACAATTGGGATAAGAGCTACAGGTCCCCTGAGGATGACACATAGACCTACCCTCATTACCCTCTCAACGGTGATAATGACTGAGTACCTCAATGGGTGGCAGATGGCCACAAAACGATCAAAAGACATAACAAGGAGCACTGCAGACTCCATGAAGGAAAAAGAGTGGATGCAGAACATCTGGATTTGGCAGGCTCCAAAATAAATGCTATGGTAATTGAACCAAAAGATACCCACCATGGTGGGTAAGGTAGACACTGACAGCCCCAGGTCAGTGAGTGCCAGCAAGGAGAGCAGATAGTACATGGGTGTGTGCAGACGAGGGTTGGTCTTAATAATCATCAGAATGAGACAATTGCCTGAGATGGCCACCAGGTACATCAAGAAAAAAGGGATGAAAATCCAGTGTTCAAAGGCTTCCAAACCAGGAAAGCCACTGAGGTAGAACATGGGGCTAAAATGAGTAATGTTGGACAGAACCATGAATTGAGAAGTAAGAAGATACTGTGATGATATTTCTCAAGGATGGACCTGAAAATAAATGGATATTTCTGATTATTAATGAGTTCTTCAGCTTCACAAAGACATCTCTCAGGAATTTTGCAATGATCTCTCCCTTCATATCCTCAACCCCACTCATTGGCTGTACCCTTTAGCCAGTCACATCACAAATTCCTGTCATTAGGCTTCTTCCTCTATGTCCTTCCTTCCTTCCCTCCTTCCCTTCCTCCCTTCCTCCCTCCCTCCCTTCCTCCCTTCCTCCCTCCCTCCTTCCCTTCTTTCCTTTCATTTCCTCTCTCTCTTTCTCTCTCTCTTACACACACAAGAGAGAGAGAGAGAGACACACAGAGACAGAGACAGAGACAGAGACAGAGAGACAGAGAGAAAAGATTTCCCTGTGTAGCCCTGGCTGTTCTGGAACTCACTCTGTAGACGAGGCTGGTCTTGAACTCAAAGATCTGCCTGCCTCTGCCTCCAGAGTACTAGTATTAAAGCATAAGCCACCACCGCAGGTTACTTATATTTTTTTCCTAGTCATTTCTTCTGGCTTTTTATCATGTCCATTCCTTACATATGGCTGTTTTCACCATAGGCATTTTTTTAGAATGTTCTAATATTTCTCCTTAGGCAATATAAATGACTCTCATGATTTCATTTTTCATTCTTGTTCTGAGAATTAAATCTGTGACTCTAGAATTTTTCTTTTAATTTTCACATTTGTATGAAGTAGCACACACAAATGTGTAACCTGATGTTTCACAGCTGTTTTTGACAGTTTTTATAACTGTTTTTTTCACAGTTTACTGTTTTTTGACAGTGTTTTTAACTGTTTTTTTTTTTTTTAATTCCATTATACTTAAACTGTGGCCAAGTAGAAGCCAACAATTTTGGTTTTCAACAACTTTTTTTTTTTAAATTATTTTGTTACTTATCTTAGGGGTATAAGTCACATTGTTGTTTTTGATATTTGCAATTCTGGCAATGTAATTCTGATTATGACTTTCCCTCTTCAAACTCTTTCTAGATTCTTTCTAACTCCTCACCCACCCAAATCCACAGTTTCTTTCTTCCTCTCATTGCAGTAAAAATAGGTATCTAATAATAATAATAAAAAACATAAAATAAAAACAAAACAAACCAGAGAATGATGGAACAAACAAACTATAAGGAGCAAAAGAGCTAAAGACAAAGCAGAAGAAACACATATAGATGCAGAGACACATACTTTGTACACACAGAAGTCCCATAAAAACATAACACTGGAAACCGTAATATATATGCAAAAGACTTATAAGCAGAAAGAAAGTTAAAAAAAAGACAAAAGGAGAGAAACACAGAAAAAAACCAAAGATAAAAAGATAGATAATATCCAAACAAAGAATTATGTGACACGGAATCTCCAAAAGTACTGTTGATTTTGGGCAACTGTATCTTACAGAAGTACCTTCTAGCAGAGAAAACAGGAAGTGAGAGTGTCTGAACTGGATTGCGGCTTAACTGCTTGATTGGCTGGAAAAACAAAGGGGTGTACATATGCAATGGGAGAAGTATAGGGTCCTGGTGAGACAAGAATTTGAGTCAATAGCTTAATCTAGATTATGTCTGACTTCACAGTGCATGAGAATTGTTCATAACTGTTTTTGACTTCCATTATGCTTATTGTGGCCAAGTAGAAGCCAACAACAACAACAACAACAACAACAACAACAACAACACAGAGAAGAAACATTTTAATAAGATAGGAAGGAAACCAGAGAATTCAGTTCAAACATGTACTACAGGAGGTGTCCCACAAGTGCTGATAAGAAGTCAAGGCAACAGGAGCTAAGAAAGGACCAAAGCGTAACCAACATGGAAACCACTGATGATTAAGAAAGGAGCAGTTCCAGCAGAGTGGTTGAAATAAAAATCTTACTCTAAGGCATCAAGGTGAAAGAGGGAGAGTGAGAAACAATGTATCAGAGCAACGGGGTGGGATTCCACAATGCAGATGGCCTTTTTTTCATGCTCACATATTCAAAGTGTAATCAGTAAGTGTTCAGGTATATTTCCCATCATGACATTTAGCTACTCACATGAAATAAGTGGAAGAGGATTTAAATAAACTAGATTGAACTTTGGCTAAGTTAGTGTGATCTGAATTCAGAGTATAGACAAATAAAATGATTAATGTACCGTAGAGAATATCATAGGTTAAAAATCCAGTTAAAATATGAGAAGAGGAGAGATAATGACCAGGAAACAGACTTTATAGATCCTGGATTAGGCTTGATCATTGATTTTAGGTACATTATACAATTCTTGATGAGATCTTAAGGGCATAGATGCAACAGTTAAGTTACTAAGAATTATGTCATGATGATTGTGAGAGTGAGACAAGTCAGTATGTGCTAACATCTGCAGTGATACAGTGTGGGAAGTGAATCACATAAGGAGGATCGTGGTGACACTGTATTAGGTGGTCCAGAATAGGTCATGGGAGGATAATGCAAGAGTAAAAACAAAACAAAACCACAACAAAAATAAAGCCAGTGGTAGCGCTCTTTGTCTAAAAAGGAGGCAGAGACAAATTTCTGAGTTCAAGGGTGGTCTATTCTACTGAGTAAATCCAGGACAGCATGAGCTACGCATAGATGCCTTGTCTCCAAAAAACTCAAAGAAAAAATATTTAGTTAAAAACAAACAAACTAGGAAAAGATGAACAAGATCAAGATGAGCCTACCACGTTTCAGCCAAGGGGTAAAAATATTTTGCCCATTTAACCTCTCCATTTCTTTAGTAGTTTTTTATTTAAATAAATAGTACACAACTTATTAATTTTATAGTCTGTTTAGAGAAATGCTTTTTAAATGCATCTGTTGGGGCCTATGTTTACTATGTCTTTAAAAATATCTGACTTGTTTAGGTTAGCAATACGTACATGCCTTACCTTAAGTTCCTCCTTTAGAAGTTTTGATATCATATTGTCTGGTTCTCTCCTCCTTCTCTTCCTCCTCCTTCTCCTCCTCCTCTCCTTCCTCCTCTTCCTCCTCCTCTTCTTCCTCCTCTTCCCCCTCCTCCTTCTTTTTATGCCAAGAGTAATTTTCCTTTAATTTGCTGGCAAACGGTTTTTGTTTACACCTAAAGTTTGGTTAGTTGATACACATTGATGAACAAACTGCATATGTAATTTTACTTTTACCTTATTCTGTTATTCTAAATCAATGAATTTACAGATAAAATTTAGACAATGAGAATGTTTCTAAAGTGAATATGAAAATGGCAAATCTTATTGCCACTTACCTTATTATTCAACACTGATATATTCTTTCTCTAAAACTCAGGCATTTTCTATTTTGGATGTTGGTCATCCTGTCATATTGTATTTAAATTGTTAAAGTGCTTTTTCTCTTATGGTTTTCAAAGTTTAATTCTTTGTTCCTTAATACTTGACCACTACATTGGGCTAGATGTAAATGTGTATATAAATAATTAGTTTTGCCACAAAATATACCAATATATTCTGGTAACAGTTTCCATTGTGTTCTTCCTCCCCTTAGTCAAAATGCTCATGGTACTCAATTTCCTGACCTTAGACTTTTTACCTTCTCATTTATTATCAATTATTATGAAGATGCCTGTGAATATTTGTCTCTAGTCTAGATAGTTTTGTTATATTGCCAGTCTGAACGACTGTCTCTTTCCGAGATCCTTGTAAGTGTGTGTGCCAAGTCTACGTAATACATTTACCACTGAGCTCAAGTCCACCATCCCACACTTAATTCTTCTCTACCTGTCATTTTTAGATATCAGTTACCATCCCCAAATATCTACTAGAATTTTTTGAATTTCTTTATTTTTCAACTGTATTCAATCTTTCTTACCTTTTAAGTATCACTCCATGTATTCCTTTGTCTTTATCTTTGTAATTATCATATTAGCTCTTAGTTTTCCCGTTCTAGCTGAGCCCTCTGATACATAACTTGCATTGTCTGACCCTCCATCTTCAGAGTCCATCTCCTACTGTCACAGCATCATTTGGAAAGTGTTAACTCTGAGCCACTATGGCAGTCCTTCACTAGCTTCCCTTTCAGGGCAGTAAAAAGCTGTGGTAATGGGTTCAGTTTCTTGAGGTTAGGAACAATTCACAAAGAATACAAAAAACTACTCACTTGTGTTTCTTATGACTATGAATTTATTATTACTATCTCACAGATGGCACATAAGTCAAGTCTCATTCCAAAGTGTATTATCTTAATGTTATACAAAAGTTTGTAGTACATTACCCATGGCCAAGCCATACCTGGTTTGCTGCCTTTCTAAACATCCTTTATTTACTCTACTCAATATACTCATGTTGTTAGTTCTTGATGCTCTATGAATTATTTTATTTTATTTTTTTACATT
This sequence comes from Rhabdomys pumilio, assembly GCA_030674055.1. Classification (NCBI taxonomy): domain Eukaryota; kingdom Metazoa; phylum Chordata; class Mammalia; order Rodentia; family Muridae; genus Rhabdomys; species Rhabdomys pumilio. The sequence goes on along the minus strand of JANHMN010000003.1, from coordinate 94,498,133 downwards.
TTATATTATTTGCTTTCTTAGCAAACAACAGCCTTTGTTCTTCCAACTCATAAATGCTTCCTGATTGTTTAAGACTTAGTATAAATATTCTTTCTTACAATTTTTTTCTAACTTAGTTGTATAGTTAGGAAAGTTCAACAAGTAAATTCTCGTTGATTGTTTAAGACAGTACAAACATTTGTTCTTACAGATTTCCCCTGACTTCATTGTGTAGAGTTAGGAGAGTTCTCAGTATTCCCATCATCTCTTTTATGTAACGCTACTGAAATGTAATGCACGTTTATATTTCTTAAATTATATACTTTTTGTAGTTAGATAAGAAATGCATTTCTATGTAGAAGACAATACATATACATTAACATAAGTACAATCATGTACAATGTGTTTTAAAAACTTATTAATAGTTTATAAAATGTGTATTATTTATCAGTAATTTGTAGTATTTATGTATTACAGATTATATTTAAAATAATTTGTTAAAGATAAAGACATGCATATGAATATAATAAAAAGTAATACAATTATGATTCTGTATTTATACATATATTTATACTTATGTATACTTCATAATTGATATTTGGCTAGAAGGCTATGAACAATGAATGTTTATATAAACTTTATGTTACATGATTACTTATATGTTCCAGATAGCTCTTATATATCTACATTTATATATGTCCCTCATACACATGTATTTAAAACTAAAGATTCCTTAACTTCTCCTTTTTCAACCAAGTAGACTAGGTTCTCTGAGACCCCTGGATTTCAGGTCATTTTTTATCACATGATGAGCTCTACCTTACAGTATCTGCATGAAGAATGAAATGAAGAGATGAGTGTTTGTGCTACTCACCTCTTGTCCTACCTGGGTGTGTTTGGAGTTAGGGCTTGGCTATTGTCACTGACTTCAGTGTGACATGGCACAACAGACAAGAAGAAGGATTTGTTGGAACCAAGAAGTCCACAGAGACAATGGTGGAACTAGAATTACTGTTTTTAGAATTAAATTTATAGGTAATTTATGTTGACAATGTGAGACAATGCTTCTTGGAGGGAGAGTAACACCCATATCTCCATTTCCACAGAAAAACAAAAGTCTTGTCTATCAATTCATAGTCAATGCCTAATGACTGTGAAGCTGCAACAGTCAGAGCAGAACAAATATAGGTGAAATATGAGAAAAGTTCTCAAAATTAGATTTCCTAATAAATGAACAATTAGTTGCTTTTGCTATGCCTAATTTTTTCAAATTTAGTATTTGCTATTTCTAAAATAAACTATTATAAAACACTGTTTCTTATGTTTTGAACATAAATATTTCAACTAGATTCCTTATACTGAGATCTCAAGACTGTCCCCACCATGGTGGAGTGTGACTCTTTTGAGTAGAGGAGGACTGCAGAGAAGGAGATGATGCTGGGATAGTAAGATTGTCGTGAAAGATGTTCATTTCATTTCTGTAGAGAGTTCAGATCCTTAGATTCAGCATTAATACCTGCAAAGCAGAGCTAGGTTCTCTGCTGTATACACAGGCCTGAGATTCAAAATGTGTTTAACATAAGTGTTAGAAAAATGAATGCCTTTTGTTTAGGAGAGAAAGAGGCATATTGAGTGTGGTTCAGAGCTAGGCAAGGAGGGGCACACATAGAACAGTAAGCTGATCTTTGGTGACAGTGGAAAGTTAATCTCTAGGCATGATTCAGAAAGAGCATGACTGGCCCAGAAGCCACAGTCATGAGGGTGGGACAGTGTTGTTTCCTAACCATAAGATAACACTGCAGATGGTCTTTCATCTTCTCCAGTGATATCAGACTCTTCTCTTTGACCCTGACCCTGACTTTCTCTGAGAGCATCAAAGATAGAGCAGTTTCTGTAGAGAGTTCAGATCCTTAGATTCAATTTTTCAAGTGAAAAACATCTGAGCTTCAGTGAGGGAAATATGAGTAATACATTTATAGAAGGTCACCTAAGCACATCAGGGAAAAGGCCAAATTAGAGCTGAGAATACCCCTTTCGTGCTCACCACCCTTTTGGAACATTCATTCATACCCCTATCCCTTCCTGCATACCCTCCACCCCCTCTTCTATGGCTCACTGTCACCACACTCCAAGAGAAGATAGTGACAGACACTTACCAGCTGCTGTTAATTTAAAAAACTTGAAGTCAGAACAGTTTTCCCGGTAGACCAGAGTGGCTGGAGGGTCAGGGAGAGGCGTTGTGCTGGTTTCTATCAGAGAAGTATTTATCCCCTTTCTTCCTCTGTGCTTATAAAGCATTTCACTTCAACTGGGAGAACTTGAGAACAAAAAAGGAGTCCCTAGGGCTGGGACCCATGTAGTCAGAGTCTTTCATTACTCCCCCATCACTCCTTGCATTCACCTGAAGCTGGAGCATTCTTACTCTTCAGGGTCCAGCAGTGGAAGCCATCCTTCCACATTGCAGAGCCAACCTTGTTAGCTGTGACTTCATTCCACTCTCTTCGCCCATGACAAAGAATAATTTCATGCACAGGCTATGTGAGATGTATGAAGAATTACCTATGGGATGTCATGCTGCTTTCTAAATTGTTCATCTCTTTCAAGTTCAGAGTCATAGTACCTCAAATGTCTTACCCTCCTACACCCATTATGTACTCAGTATTTATTTCTGCTTTTTCAATGCTAAATAATTCACTTTTCTCTGACAGGCACTCTAAATTTTTTGAGATCACTCTACTTTAATCACTCCTTGTATAATTGCCTGCAAACCCTTGTCCAGGTCAACATCTCAGGCTTCCTTAAGTCTCCATACTCAACTTGGAATACATGGGATAGTTCCTACAGGATAACAGCAATCAGATTTTCTAACTGTGCTTGCTTTCCTTACTCTTCTGATGTGTAATTTCATGAAGAAATTCAATTTTACTTCCTGGTATGATTAGTCAATGGGCTTACTTTTCTTTTCTTTCAAAATGCACTACGATGGTCATTTTTAGGCTGGCATGAAAATTGTGTCGTATCCTTCAACAGGGAGAATGAACCAGAATGATTTGTGTAAAGTCTTTAATACTGGCTTTACAATGTTTATTTATAAAACCCATATAACAATGTTATGCTTTTCTTATGTAAATTATATAATCTAAAGTCTAGAGTTAATAGCATTCAAAGGTCATATTGAAACAGACAAACAAACAAACCAGCAAACACAAAGCATTAGGCACTTCTACTTGTTTGTTTTCTAAATTGATATTTAGGTTTATTTTTATCATACTTTACATAACCTATTTTGAGTGTTAGCTAAAATTAATCATTTGTATATGTTTTAATCCAAATGCATGAATTTAGTGTTCATTGTGAGGAACTCCAGCCTAAGTCTTCTATGTACATGGATACAAAGCTCATTTAGTCAAAAAGATAGGTGGTCTATCAGAATTCGTGAAACTACAATTAGCACACAGTAGGAAGACAGAAGTTGTTTATGAGAATTGAGGACAGAATGAGAGTGGTGTGGACCACAAAAAAGAGCCCTTAGCTCTCTTCCTATTTTTCTGGGTTTTGTTGGGGTCTGGGAGATATGAAAAGAAATAAATGGGGGTAGATTCATATGGGGTTATGGAAAACATATGTCACAGTTAGTCATTTCAAAGCTTTATACCAGGATTGTATTCATTCTCTTACTTAAGTATCTGAATCCATTATTATAAAGATATGTACAAGATCCAGTTAATAGTACAAAATCCAATATTATAAATATTGGAAACAAGAGTTTCCTGTTTGTAAATATGAAGTACTTGGAAAGGAGAGGGGAGGAGAGGGGAGGGGAGGGGAGAGGAGGGAGGAGAGGGGAGAGGAGGGAGGGGAGGGGAGAGGAGGGAGGGGAAGGGAAGGGAGAGAAAGACAGCGAGTTAAACTAAGATGTTTCTCACAGATACAGTATCAGTTACACTTAAGCAGGCTCCTTCCAGAGTTGATACCCTTATTGGTTGAGCCAGGCTTGGTTGGACCCTGAGGTTCTTCCCAAGCTGAAGCTGGCCAATGCGTGTGCTGTAGTTCTTGAGTGCAGCCACCAGGAGGAGGGGGCAGCCCAAAGATAAGTAAATTCAAGCTGGCATTGGGAGTGTCACTTCCCAGAATCTGCTTTCTTTCAGGGCTATGCTGCCATGTTATCTATACCTGCCATACAACAGAGGACTCCAGACCCATCTGTTCTTAGAGAATGATCTGTTTCTCTCTTATGTAAACCCACACCCCATGTCCAACAAACTCTGAACAAAAATTCGGACTTTGAGGGAGACAAAATTATTCCCTGCTTTATTAAAAATTAAAAAAAAAAATCCCTCAGATAGAAACCTCTCCGAATGGCTTTTGCCCTAGAAATCCTAATGAAGTCTTAGCTCCCACTCCAACTTAACACAAGTAGATCTAAAAGAAGCCCACACCTACTGCCCTCAACATTCCCAAACAGTTTGCTTCTTTTAGGGCTCTCTGAGGTTAGAAATACCTGCAACATCAACTCACTCTCTCCTTACCCAAAAGGCCCACGTACAGTGAGCTCCAGTGTGTGATGGAGAATTAATATGGGTCTTTAAAGCTGGAATGATACTGCTGGACTTTAGTTTATTCTCTACTTACCTGCACACTTACATATGTGTAAGCACGCTTAGTCTAGCATAGTAATAGAGTAGTAGTTGCCACATTGCCCAAGAGAAACCTCTTTCTTCCTCAAAGCCCACACTGCCCAGTCATATTGAAGAGGAAAACGTTTTCTCCTTTATGTCTGTTTTATTTGTGGATGGGCTGGTCAATTTTATGCCAACTTGACACACAAACTAAAGAAATCTGAAAGGAGGGAACCTTAGTGAAGAACATACTTTCCTAAGGACTGACTGTAAAGCATTTTCTTAATTAATGAACAAAATAAAAACAAAGAAATTATTTTGGAATCTCCCAAGTTTCTAGGAGAGATAAGACTATACTGTCTTCAACAGAATGGATGGTTGCTCCTATGGAAATAAGAAACTGTAACCAAGTGTAAGAGATTAGGAAAAACTTCTCAGGTGAGTAATCCAAGGGAATTCATCTATGGTACAATACTGAATTAGCCACAAAAAAAGGGAGATAGAAACATCATTTTCCAAGTCTACAAGTTGTCACTGGGATATTTTCCAGTGATGAACTCCATCTTAGAGAGATATCAGGAAGAAACAGAAAGTATAAAGAGCTTACTGACATAAATTCTGACTCCTGGCCTGAATCCCAATCTTATTATGTCCTCACTCAGTGAGCTGATTAACCTTTTCAGGCTGCGCTTCCCCCTGTATTCACTTTAATACATGGTTCACACAGATCTTGAGAAGAATAAGTGTAACATATGAGTGATAATTCTTTTATTAATTTTAAAAAATTTAGTCAAAATAGAATTATATCATACCCTCCCTCTTCTCCCTTCTACAGCTCCCATGTCTCTGCCTACATCTCCCTCCCAAATTCACAGTGACCTTTTCTTAAATTATTGTTGCCATATATACATTTAGATGAATAAGTACATAAATACAACCCGCTGGGTCTGTCCCAATTTGCTTGCATGTATGCACAGCTAGGACTGACAGATGTGTATTGTACAGCTAATCCAGGAGTGATAGTACTTGGGAAAAGTTAAAGCAGCTACTTATGTCTGGAAGTAACACAAGCCATTCTGAAGCAGGACAGAAAGGCAGAAGACATGAGGAGGGACAATGAAAGCCCTTGGTCTAGATCTAGTTAAAGCCCTTGCCACCAGAATAGTGAGAATTCCATTATATTAACAACTGTTCACAGCTCTTCTTCCTCAGACATAAACCCCCAGTTTTCTAGGAATCTCACCAGAAACCCCATTTACAGGGAAAAGACATGTATCAAACCCTTTGTGCAGCCTTAGTGTTATTTCTGTATCAGAGAGCATCTTTAGAGAGACTTTACATAACTCCCATATTTAAAAGGTTTATTTTTCAAAGTAATGTTTTGAGAAGTAACTTGAGAGTCAAAATGGTACACATGGCTAAGACAATTAATTGCTTACTCATTTGGAGAAGCCAGTACTTATCCTTGAATGCTTCTAATTTTCCTTTGATCTCCCTACCTTGGGATACACTTTCCCTGACTTAGCTATGAAGCACTTTCTTCTGAATGCCTCTTTCTCTTTTATTCTTCACACTCAAGACTATATTAAAATATCTTGAAAAATAAACATCTCTGACTGACTGACCTGTCTAGTCCTGGAAATTCTCTTCAGAGTTGAAGTTAGAAACTACTTTGGCTAGAATCTAAGTCTTAAAAAGTCTCAAGGAATATCTCCCTTTACTGAGGGCAGTAGTCTGCAGCTGTGCTCCTGTCCTGCATGCAGCTGTGCTCCTATCCTGCATGCAGCTGTGCTCCTGTTCTGTGTGCAGCTGATCTCCTGTCCTGCATGCAGCTGTGCTCCTGTTCTGTGTGCAGCTGTGCTCCTGTCCTGCATGCAGCTGTGCTCCTGTCCTGCGTGCAGCTGTGCTCCTGTTCTGCATGCAGCTGTGCTCCTGTTCTGCATGCAGCTGTGCTCCTGTCCTGCATGCAGCTGTGCTTCTGTTCTGTGTGCAGCTGTGCACCTGTCCTGCATGCAGTTGTGCTCCTGTTCTGCGTGCAGCTGTGCTTCTGTTTTCTAGCTACTGGCGTTTCCACATACAACTTACTAGGAAGCCTTAAGATGGGGGAGAAATGTAATGCTTTGCTTGTGCTCCAGAAATGCAGCAATATAGGTTGAAGAGTGAATTTGCCTGGCTACATCTTGCTGGTTTTAGGCAAAATAGTAGTGAAATATTTTATTACAAAGAGTCTCTGCTCCTTCTGGGCATTGTCAGGGACTGAACTTATCAACAATAGACTAAGTTGTTACTGTGTTTCTAGACAGGAAGTTGAACTGCTATTTAAGCAGATTTCCCACTATTGTTCTATGCTCAAGGCTTAACTTGTAATCTAATCTCAAAATAACTGATTATTTATTATTGAGCCCATAACTTTATCCTGGATCATATGGCTTTTGTCATTTGAGCTGACTTCTGCCAGGAGCTGCATGTTGATGTCTATCCCAGGAGCTTATCAAACTCTGACAACTGTTACTACAGACATCTGGCCCCAGTTCTCCTGTTTGGGAGTGTGCCTGACACTTTAACACAACGTTACCTTGTTAAAGTTAGAGAATAAACATCTGTCTTTATTGAAACCTGGAATTACTAGCAGATATTCACATATATCAGGAAACATGAACAAAAGCTTTCAGAGAGGTCCCAATGTGTTCATTGATCCAAATGTTTAAAGCTCCTTCTCCATGTTACTAACGTCGAGCTGCAGATAAACAATAAATCTACTCTTGTGTACCTCAGAGTATGCAGAAGTACTGCTTATTACACCACTTTTGTATGGATAATTTAGTTTCAGAGGCAAAACGGTGAAAAACAGGACAGAAGCGTTCCTTGAACCATGACAATAGATACCTTGTGAGCATTCCCTAATAACAGACACCTTGTGAAAGTCCCCTAGCATTAAAAGGGTTAACCTGTGTTTTCTGGAGCAAATCATTTCTCGACAATTCCACAGCGGCAAGAAAATATCTCCTTGTTCCCCAACTGAGAGCGAGCAGCGTTAGGACACTTGTTACATACTTGTACTATTCATACAAAGAACAGTAGGGAATAGAGATCACGCAAGACAGCAGTGACAATCTGCTTGCTGCTTTTTGGTTTTGATATGTTATCTCAAGTTCTGCTCCACACTGTAGATGTAAACATCACTTCATTTTGTGTAGCCACAGGACAGCATTTTTCTTGGTTCTATCTTGTCTCAGTATCCTCCCAAACACTTGATATAAATTTTCTCATAGCCTGACATGTCTTCATCTTGTTACCTATTACATCCTATTTTCTGGGATGAAATGTGAAAACACCTAAAAAGATTTAGACACCCTAAAAAGGAAGAAGAAGGAGAATTATAGAAAATGTAAATGAGCAAATGACACTCAAGGTGGTATTCACTGTATATATCAAGCATCTCCACACTCTGTAGTTTTATGTGCTGTTCAGGGTTGCATCAAGGCTTTATATATGCCAGGCAAAGACGCCATAAACTGAGTTACAGCCAAGCCCTGATATTTTAGAAGTTTCTTGATGATGCTAGGTTGTTCACATTTTGGAACACATTACTAGACAAAATATAAAAGACATAGGCAGGAAGTAACAGACAAACACACAGAAAAAGAGAGCCAGTCACTTAAATTTACTTTCATTGGTTTAATAAACATTATATTTTTATTAAAATAATCTATTTGGTAAATTCTGTAGCACAGCAATTATTATATTATTTTATTCTGTTATGTCTAAGGAACAAACTCTTGGAGCGATGAAAGGAGAAACATAGCTTTTACACCAAGTCTAAATGTTAAGCCAAGATACAGAAGAACAATATAAAACAAGAAATAGTTCACTGGGCAGATCAGATAAAAAATTTTCTAGTAGCTTGGAAACTGTTGTAAAGATATTTCTTTCTTTTCTTTAAGTTAGTCATAGGCCCCAGAAGTTTGAGAAAATGATTACCTTTTATGAGAAGGAGTAGATATGGCTAGTATAGGTCACTTGGAAGGTTAGCATGACAGAGCCCAGACACTGGAGAATAAGTTTGCCAGTATGGCTTTAGCTGTGTGATTATCCTAGCATTTTATGTCCTGTGAGTTTGCTCATGAGAATGGTTTTTGAAACATTTAAAACTTATTTTTGGATTATATGTACTGGTTCTTTAAGAGGCCATAATATCTGAAAGGTATTTGGGGAAAGAAAAGATAATTTTTCATCCAGTAATAACCATTGACTATGTTTCTCCCATCCTTCCCATTCCAGACAAATGGCCAGGATGCCATGCTCTGGAATACTATGAACCAGCTCTCCCATCTAGTGCTAACCATTCTGTTCTCCAAATAGGACTTTTTATGCATTTTGATAAATAAAAATACATCTATGTCTATTCAGTAGTACCTGGGACCAAACTTACTAAAATGATAGCTATCTGGACTAGGATTATATGTCTGCTTTAAAATTATTATTGTTGGCATTATTATTTGATAAATGTTTATCAGTATTGAAACTGAGCAAACTTTTCATGGACATGCTTTTCCCAGATCAGTCATCCTGAATTGAGGCTGAGTCTGGCTCATTTCACTCAAGGTAGTTTTCTAGAACCATTAACCAGCTGCCTATAAACAAAATTACTAAATGCCTTAGCATTACATATAGGAGGCCCAGTCTATGGAGAACACATAGATAATGATGAACTTTGACCCAAACAGGTGTGGCATAATACAGTATGAACTATACTGAAGTTTCAAAGGTTATATGTGTATGTGCATGTGTATCATAAGCTCAACAAATGGTCTAAGTTACCTTAGGGAAATAGTTAATATCAAGTGAGATCTTGACGTAGCATTTAGCATTGTGAATACATTATGGCATATCATGTCAGAAATAAATTGTAATCAAACAGCAGAGGAGTTAGTATGTCTCTACTAAAGTATTTTGCATGGGTGCTTCTGCCAAAAGCATTGTCACTATACCAACATTCCAGGCACAGTCAGAGTCATGTTTTAGAACAAGGCAGGGAGAATAAGCGAAGCAAACCAGTCTGAATCTGTTTGGTCTTAATGCTATAGATGACAGGGTTCATAAAAGGAGGGAAGAGGAAGTAGATGTAACTCATTGTGATGTGAACAACATGAGGAACATGTTTTCCGAACCTGTGAATAAATGTCAGACCAACCACAGTGACATAGAAGACCAAGATGCAACAGATATGGGAGGCACATGTATTGAGGGCCTTGGCCCTCTCATCTGTAGAAGCAATGCCCATGACAGTCTTGAGAATTAAAATATAGGAGAAGAAGATGATCAGGAAATCTAGGAGGACCATTGCAAATACAACCACAACTGGATAGAGACGATTGAATGTGATGTCAGCACAGGCTAGCTTGATGACATCTTGGTGTAGACAGAAAGCATGGGAGAGTACATGAGATCGACAATATGGAAACCAGTGCAGGCGAATGATTATTGGCATGATTGACAGACCAGCCCTCATCACTACACCTATGCTGATTTTTATTACCCTAGTATCAGTAAGGATGGTGGTATATCTTAATGGGTTGCGGATGGCAATGAAACGATCATAGGCCATGGCAAGCAAGACCCCTGACTCCACAATGGAAAGAGTGTGAATAAAGTAGGCCTGAGAGAAGCAGGCTCCATGGCCAATTTCCCTGTGATTTAACCATAGAACACCCAACACTGTGGGCATGGTGGTCAATGTTACTGCAAGATCCGTAGCTGCCAACATACCTAAGAAATAATACATAGGCTCATGGAGGTTATGGTCATCCTTAATGAGGAAAAGAAGGGTGCCGTTGCCAAGCAGTATGGAGATATAGGCCATCAGTAATGGGAGGGAAATCAGGTGATGGGCTTTCTCCAGACCTGGGAAGCCTGTGAGCAGGAATGGGGACGAGGAAATGTTGAGCCACATTGCAGGCATTGCAGACAGAAATATTCCCATCAGCAAGATGATCAAATGTAGTTCTTTAGTATTTGCCCCTTGAGGATGCTACTTCCTGTGTACATGATCAGTGATCCTGATTTCCAACCACAATGATAATTCAATCATTCCTGTGAGCTTTCTAGGTACGGGAAAACAGAATATGTCAAGAACAACTATATACATTTTCAGAGCTCATATCATTGAAATGTACATTAGACATAATCTGTCTGTGAAGGGTAGACTAAGATGAAATCTTTGCAAATCCTATTATCCAAATAAAATGAAGTATAGTTGAGTAGTACTTTAATAGTATTGGTACTTACAGGACTCTTTTCATGGTACTCCTCATCCTGAACGTTGGTATTTAGAATAGACCCAAAGAATCCCCAGAATAAATGAGACAGAATGCCAGAAAGTATCTAAGCATTGTTTGAAGACCAGGTGTGGATATCTGATTGCAAAATAATATAAAGAAAATTGTAAATAAACAAAATATAACAGTTAATTTTAGGGTTGGATATATCAAATATGCTTAAAAGTAATCCTCAAATGACAAAGGTATAACGATTTTTGGGAGAGTGAAAAATAATATAACACTGGCCTGCATCTGTATTTCCCCAAACAAACAAACAAACCTCCAAGTTATCAAATGATGTAGTACTCTAATTTCCCATGAGTTCTCTCAAAAGTTTCAGAGTTTTATATACTTATAAAAATTAACAATAAAAGAAGTCTATGATAATCACTTGGAGATACTATTTGGTAACATTAGACAAATGATTTTCAGTTATTTGGAGAAGCAAATTAGAAATTCATTATTTAGACATGGTCAAATGGACAATGCTTCAATAACTGAAGAGTCTGATGAAATTTAAATAAATTGAGAAAGCTTCATGACTCAGAATTCTAAGGTATTATTGGAGGGAGGCATTCATCTTCTGATATCAGCCAGAAAGAATGTGATCATCTTCTTCTACATCTCATGTGGACTATGCATCTCACTTGCTGTCAAGCCATATCTTAGTGCACTTTCAGACATTACTCATGGACCCGTCTTCATCATGAAAATGTATCTCCAGGATCACTGAGCTCCATTCTTCAGAATTCGGTTGCTGTTCCACTGTTGCTATTTCTTAATGGCAGTGAACTTGGGGAGCCACTCGAGATCAAGGATTGTCATTTATAAAAGATGCTAATGATTTCCATCTTTATCATGCTTTGGACACTAAATACAAGAACAGATTAGAATCAGAAAAGAGAATGCTTTATCATACTGAATTTTGTTATTACAAAAATTGCAGTAGGCACACATCTGTAGCATTTACCCTGAGATTTGTCAAATGATTTTCTTATGAAGCCCATGGGGGAAAATAAGGCAATTCAGGGAGGTGTGACTTTAAGGAAAAAAAAAACTCTGCTAGACTAGACTATTTGAGAAGCAAATAGTGTGCTTTGCTGAACAAATAAAAGTGGAGGAGTGGTGAGTGGGAAATTCTCATGTTGCTAGAGATAATATTGATCCTGCACCATTTAGACTAGGAGAAGTTGGGGGAGAGAGGGGCCTTTTCAATATGTGAGAAACACAGAAATAGCTAATTCCTTCCTGTCACAGAAAGGTTGAGAAGTATGTAGCTTATGGTGAGTTAAAAATGCAAGACTGGTGAATAAAACTTTTGTGTATTTGAACTCCACAATATTGTGATTTAATATAGACGTATCTTGTGATATGTTTACCATAGTGGAGCTAACTATTAGATCTATTATCTACACAGAACTTTTTTCTTGTAGTGAAGATATTTAAATTTTTTTTGCAAAGTTAAACTTCATCACAAACCAGCTGGGATGTTAGATTAGAACCTTTACTATTATTGTGTTACATTAATGCCCTATAAGTATAGGCAAAAGAATAAATAAAAAAAAATAAAGAAAGGAAACAGCAGAGACAAGGTGGAAAAGGGAAGAGCCTGCAAAGACATAAATGCAGCAAATAAATAATTCTAGGTTTCACCTCTTCAGCCAACTGCAGTATCACATACTCATTTCATTTTGTAGAGTGCTTATGCAAGTCCAGGTCTTCCAGGTAACAGGTTCATATTATGAATGGATGACACTAACCAAGCACCAGAGTCCCTTTTATCCATTGTGGATTATTCAGGCTTAAGGCATAGGTAGGATCATTAGCGCTACAAACCAGCTTGCTGTCTTTCTTTTTTTTTGTTTTACTCAAACACTGAGCACTTCTGCTCACTTTCCTCAGAACTGTCTCTGTGGTACACATGCTCATCTGTGAGATCTGGGCAGAGGAGAGGAATCGATAAAAAGTCCAAGATTATTGCTCAACCTCCCAGCCACTCACCCTTTACAAGTCTTTGCTTCAGAGTGGGATTGTTCTGTTGATGAGAATTTTCAAACTCTTCTATGTAAACTAGAGGTCCCCAGAGATCTCTAGAGACCTCTTTCAGGTTTGAACAGTTCACATCCACACTCACCTTTCTTTGGCCGCTTTACCTCCCTTTTGTCCTGACACTCTTTCCTCTACTCAAAGTGCTTCATCCCCTTCTCAATAGGACATCTCTCTGAGTTTTTGCCCATTTTCCCAGGACACAGCTTGTATCCAACCACACAGACTGGCTGGCATGTCATTTCTAGCAACCAGTTCACTCTCGATGTAGAGGTATAGGGAAGGTTTTAGGATTCATGACTATTGCTGATAGATTTGGCAAATACTGGTATTGTTTTTCTCTAACAGAGAATCTATCTTTCCACGCTCTAGTGTCTGCAATAAATCTTATAGAAAAAAATTATTATGTAATCTCACTGACCTGAGATTTTGACACTGTCCATTCCTTAGTGACATTTTCAGAAACTTCAGATATTCAGCTTTTAGAAGGATTTAGTCATGGCATCTATTTGTTGTTTTTTTTAAGAGACTGCACAAGAGCCTGCCTAGTAGGGATATTTATTTTAGAAACCTCTCCTTAGGGACCATTTGTAATTTGGGCTGCTCACTGACTCTCCTTCACTGCCTTCTCTCCCTTCTCATCTGTCTCCTTCCTTCTGTATTTTCCTCCCTTGTGAATATGCTGAGTCTTGGGAATTTGGGACTTTTATTAGCAGTCTCTAGTATTTTTCTCAGTGCTTTAGCATTGACTTCCTTCTTATTGCTAGGTTGGTGATTTATTTCTATTATGATATAGAAACACAAATTGAACAATCAGATATCTTTCCTCTGAAATGGGAAAATTATGTAAATTAAAGGAGAAAAGGGAATCTGTTTTGTTTGAAGAGTTACCTTGTAATAATACCCTATCCAGAAATTTGTATTATTGTCAAGAAAGGAACATTATACATTCACAGATGACCAAGCCACTGGACACATTGCTTTCCTGTTATAGGTTGAGTTCTTTAGAAGTGTGTGTGAATGAGAGAGTTTGAGCAAAATTGTGTTTATTAAAGAAATATGTGTATTAAAATGTAAGGGCAATGAATTGATAACAGGAACAAATGTAACAGATATAGGTTGTCAAAACCTTGGGTAATCTAACAAGACATCTTGGAGGTAGATAGAAGTATTATCAAACATATTACAATACACTGGGTTAAAATAGCTAGGCCTTTAAAATTCTCCTCACTTAGTCAGCAGATGTGATTTTCTGGCAGCAGGAGGCCATAACATTGAGCACAACGACCCCTATGGGGGTCAATCTATGATGAGAGTTAGAGACTAGATGTTGACCACATACTTAGAGTGGGGAGGAAAGCCTTTGATTGCAGATAAATCTTGCCAGCACATTCTGATATTGGCAGCAGCATCTTGTGTAGCTGAGCATACAGGGATACACCATAATCCCAGCATTTACAGTTGTTACAATGGGATCATGAATTTAGTACCAGCCAGAGATATATAGCAAATTATTGCCAACCTGGAATTGGCTATAGAGAGATATCCTGTCTCAAAATAACAACAAAAAAAGGTTCTTGTTGATACTGAGAATCGAGGAGCCATTTTAAAAGATTTTAAACATTCTGATACCCTAACTTCAGTCCTTGCCTTTCAAAGATCAATTGACAATTGGAATATATTATTCCATCATATATGCAAAGCTCACTGGTTTCCTCCAATTAGGTTTTACAGGATCATATGTTTACAGAGGTGTGCCATAAATCTGTATTAAATGGATGATGAAAACATTCTGTTATTTTAATTTAACTTTAACTGAGCTTGTTGGTCACAATTTCATACATGTATAATACATGCCTTCTGATTATTACAATACTCCCAATATGCCTTTTACATGTAATTCTCCTTCATTCAAGACCTTTCCACCTCATTGAAATTCTTTGGAGACCAGAGGTATAGGGCATACAAAGATACTCCTTCTAAGATCAAAGACAAGTTATCATATTTGGCGGCTCCACCAACAAGAAGCACAGCAGTTAGTGAACCGATCTGGATTCTCAAGACAGCATATTCCTCACTTGGAACTTGGATGTGTTTCTCTGGACCGTATATCCAGTGACTCAGAAATCTGCTAGTTCTGAGTGGAAGATGGAATGTGAGAAGGCTCTCAACAGGTTTAGGCTGCTGTGCAGACTGCTCTAGGGTTTGGATCATATGATTCAGCAAACTCTGTGGTACTTGAGTTGTCAGTGGCAGATAGGGATGTTCTTTGGCATCTTTGGCAGATACCTATGGGTGAATCATAGAAGAGACTTTTGGGATTGTGGATCAAGGCTTTACCATCAGCTGTAGACAATTACTATCCTTCGAGAGACAGCTATCTGCCTGGGTCTTAGTGGAAATTGAATGTTTGACAATGGGCCACCAAGTTATCATTGCTCCTGACCTACCCACTGTGAGTTGTGTGTTATGTGACCCACCAATTCATAAAGCAAAATGAACATAACAAAAACCAATATCAAATGGAAGTGGTACATGCATGATGTGGCCAAGCAGGTCATAAATGCACAAGCAAGTTGGGTGAAGAAGTTGCCTAAATGCCTAAGGTTTTCATTCCCAATACAATGCCATTTGCTGCCAATCACACACCTCATAAGGTGTCACACACATCACTATAACCTCATGGGATATACCCTATAATCAAACATTTGACTGGTGAAAAGAGAACTAGGGTTTGGTTTACTGATGGTTCTCCGTGTTTTCAGGTGCCACCCAGAAGTGAACAGCTGCAACATCACAACCCTGAAAGATCCTGGTGAAGAAAAACTTTCACAGCAGGCAGAACTTTAGGCAATATATGTAATTATACATTTTGTTTAGAAGGAGAAATGGGCAGACATGTGATTATTTACTGATTCATGTGCTGTAGCTAATGGATTGTCTGAATGGACAGGGACTTGGAAAGAACATGATTGGGAAATTGGTGGACAAGCCATCAGGGGAGGATATGGATAAATCTATACAAATGAGCCAAGGATGTGGAGATGCTCGTGTCCCATATAAATGCTCATCAAAATATAACTGTAGCTAAGGAGGATTTTAATAACAAAGTAGAATGACCTGTTCTGTTTTCCCAGCCACCTCTGCCATTGCCTAATGAGACCATGAACAAAATGGCCATGATGATAGAAATGGGGTTTATCCACAGGCTCGACAACATGGATTTCCACTCAATAAGGCTTACAATAGATAGGTCTGCTATTGAGTGCCTGATCTGCCAACATCAGAGACCAATTCTGAGTCTCAGATATGACACTGTTCTCTGGGATGCCAGTTGGCAACCTGGTGGCAGGTTTACTATATTGGACCACTTCTTCCTTAAAAAGGACAATATTTTGTCCTTACTGGTAGAGATACTTATTTTGGTTATTGATTTGACTTTCTTCCACATGTAATTCTTCTGACTAAATCACCATCTATGGGATAACAGAATGTCTTATATACTGCCACGGTATTCTACACAATATTGCTTGTGACCAAGGAAGCAATCACTTCACAGTCAGAGAAGTGTGACAGTGGGCTTATAGCAATGGAATTCACCAGCTTCACCATATCCCCTACTATCCTGAAGTAGATGGCCTAATAGAAAGATGGAATGGCCTTTTGAAGAAACATTTACAGTTCTAATTAGGTGGCAGTAGCCTGGAGGGCTGAGACAGAGTTCTCCAGAAGGCAGCATGTATTTTTGAATCAGCATTCAGTATATGGTATGGTTTCTCTCATAATCAGGATTTATGGTCCAGGAATCAAGAGGTGGAAAAGGAAATAGTTCCTCTCACTATTACCTGTACTAAACCACAATATTTACTTCCTGTTCCAGTGTGCTTAAGTTCTCCGGACCTAATAGTTTTGGTTCTAGAGTAGGGAACATTCTTTCTAGGGTACACAACAAACATTCTTTTGAATTGGAAACTCTGACTTGTCTATGACCACTTGAGTTTCTGATGCTTTCAAGCCAACAGGGAAAGAAAGGAATAACTATATTAGGAGGGTGATTGATCGGTGTTACTAAGGATCATAGAGCTGGTTGTCCACATGGATGCAAAAATAATTTTTTTTTTTTTGTCTGGAGAACAGGATATCCTTTAGGGCATCTGTTGGTGCTACCATGTACTGTGATTAAAGTGAATGGGGAACTACAACAACCTAATCCAGGCAAGATGTCAAAGGGCATAGACTTGTCACAATTGAAGATATGGGTCACTCCTACAGGAAAGGTGCCAAAACATGCTGAAGAACTTACTGAGAGTAAAGGAAATACTGAATGGGTAGTAGAAAAAGGTTGTTAGAAATTTCAGGTAAGGTCATGTGATAGTTACAGAAACAATAATTACAATTGACTTAAGTGTTTCTGTTGTATTCTGTTAAGAATGTGTTTGTACAAATATGTGTTTTATTTTCTAGATTTCATTTTCATATAATGTATTACCAATTAAAAGAATAAAAAAAGAATATCACTGATTATCATATTTAAGTATGAGATAGTAACGGAATGTCCCTCAAGGGACATTGTTACCTATTCTAATATTTATGATACAAATATATCACTTGCAGTTATACAGAGGATAATTATATCATGTTAGGTGTAATTATGACACAGTTATTATTTTTATTTGAAAACTAAGCATTACTTAAGGCAAGATAATTGTATGTCAAGTTGATAAGGGGTGGACTTGTTGATGGCTATTCTTTGTTGTCAACATGACTACATTTGGAATTCACTAAAACTGAAACATCTGGCTACACTTGTGAGGAATTTTTAAATTAAATTACTTGATGTGGAAAGACCTTTTTTAAAATTTTATTTTATTTTTTACTTAATCACTTTACATCTCACTCATTGCCCCACTCCCAGTCACCCCAAGGGATCCTTTGTTCATCCTCTCTTCTTCTCCTATGAGTGGGTGGGGCTCCTCTGGGTATTCACCACCCTGGCACTTCAAGTCTCTCTGAGGCTAGGCACTTCTTATTCCACTGAGGCCAGACAAGACAGCTCAGCTAAAAGAACATATTCCATGTACAGGCAACAGCTTTTGGGATAGCTCCCTTTCCAGTTGTTCGGGACTCACAATAAGACCTAGCTGCACATTTGCTGCATATGTGTGGGGAGGCCTAGGTCCTGTCCTTGTATGTTCACCTCAATGATCCAATTATGAAAACCGCTCACAAGTGTGTCCTGCTGGTTAGAGTTTAATTGATTCTTGTAGTTATCAAGTTGACAACTAAGGTTTACAATTACATATGGATGACCCATTCTTTCTTCTGAAATGTCCTATGAACCTTTGAGGGGGTGTTATAGTCCTTCTATAGGCTGAGCAGTTAGCAGCTACTTCCTCTAAGTACTCTTTCTAGTTTATGAGTTTCTTTGTTAACTCCAACCCATTGCAAAAAAAGCTTCTCTGACCAAATGCTAGATAGCAGCATTAATCTACAGGTATAAACATATGTATTTACATGTCAGTTTAGTAACATGAATGGCAGATTTTTTATACACCCTTAATAGCCTCCCACAGTAACCATTAGATTTGTTTTAACCTGTCTAGTTATAGAACTGGACTTATTTATGATGTTATGTCTCTATATGTTCATAAAGTCAATATTATTAGAAATAAGACATTGCACTTAATTTCATGCAGCAAATCTTGGCCAAAACACTTCATTGAAAGTAAAAGCATTTATAGTGTTCTAGTTTCCCTAATTTAGAGTCTGGATATTTCATAGGATTGGGTAGAAATACCATGTTTATAAAACCAAAAATATTTTCAAAAGTATTTTCTCTTGGCTCCATTTCTTTTCTTTTATCAGGTTGGGCAACTGGCTTGATAATAGAGAAATAAATTAACTGATCTATTTACATATAGAATGCAACCACCAAGCAAAACAAACACACATCTCTGGCCTCTGTAACATGAATCTGAAGCATAAAGAAACATGTTTTAAAATAAAAAAGAAATATGACACAAACTAATTGAGTAAATACCATACAATTCTAATGGGCTTTCAGTAGTGCTCTCTCTCTTAATTTGGTTTTAAATACAATTAAAATTATATAACATGTAAAAATACAATATAACTAGTGTACAGCCTAGATAAAAATAAGAATATTAAACTGATTAGGAACAATATCATTAGACAGTGAAGAAGGCTGTGTGAATTTCATGTCAATATTATATACTTATCTATAGAATATGTAAAGAACATCTTTAAATGTATTTAAGAAAGACCGATGATTCTATTAGACAGTGAAACAAAAGTCCAGGAAAGTCACCTTTTTACACAAACATTTTCAAATGGTGATTATATTCATGAAAAGATACTCAGTTTTCACTTTTCATCCAGAAAGCATAATCTCAAACTCACAATGCAGTGTGAGAATGCATCTATCAGTGGTGGGTGACACGTGAACAGAGAGATGAAGTAACGTGCTGGTAGGGATGGAAACCCTGCATTCCATTCAACATTGAAGGAGTAAAGTAGCACCCTGTAGAAAGCAGTTCAGAAGTATGTACTAACGTGCATTCTGTGCATACTCTGCAGCCCATTTTAGCAAAAAGAGTATCACCTTGTGTGTTCATCAAAGGCATACAGTGAATGCTTACATCAGCGTATCAGTAACAACCCCAAATCATAATCTACTCTAATACCTACTAACAGAACAACAGGTGATACTTCAAGGTTCCAGGGCACTCCTCACTAGAAATGCCGTATCTGTACTAAAGCATCAGTGAACTTTAAAAACACCATGTTGAACAATGCCACGAAGACTAAAACTAGCAAAAGTGTTATTCCATTGATGCTCATCAGAAAGACAGGCAAAGTTCATCCATTTGTTTTCCCCATGAATAGTTGTTCTGGGCGTGGCATTGGTGAGCAGAGGCCCAGAAAGTAATAGAGAGAATTTGTCACATTCCAATTCAGAATGGGAGTGCTAGACACAGTCAGGTTCAGCCCCTCAAATTCATCCAAGTACACGGTTGCAGCATGTGCAGGTGTCCTACCCACTGTGGTTTCTGTTCATCTACCATCTTCCGTTGTCCACTTCGATTTTTTTCTTATGTCATGGAATCCACACTTAGCCACTCTTACCATACTGGTAACACTTGGCCTTAATCCAACCAACACGATTTATTACATGTTTGAATATATCTTGATATCCTTATCCGCTCTTCTTTTGCTACATTCAAAATGACGTTAAATAACAATCATCTGATTGCACATATCCATGCTAACCCTTATTTCACATTCATTGTTATGTCAAAATTCCCTACATGATTTGTAAGCTAATGTGTGGTTAAATTGTTCCTTATCTCATTTTTTTCATTCCAATAGCACAATTCCTTAGTGTAGTCAGTATGAATTTATTTGTTTGAATTTATCAAATTTTATCTGGTCCCACAACAGTGTAAAGCTTTCTGCATTGAGCTAGAATTTTCCATATTTCTAATTTCCTCTCATTCTGATTATTCTTTTTTTCCTTCATGTTTCCCAAATCCAGAGGTGCATTCTACATTTTTTCTTTTAGCATACTACATATATGTAGTAATGACAGTTTTATGTATATGTTTTTCTTCTACTGTATGCTGAAGGTACTGAACCTGACACAAAATGGACAATTATGTGACTAAAACCAACAAGCTGATCTTAAAAAGGCCAGACCACCAAGGTTTACAGTTAATGTGGTAGTTGGTATGTCCAGTGAGGTTCTTCTGGAACAAAATTAACTTTCCCAAAGGAAGCAGGGAAGACAAAATGTAACAGGAATCATAAGCTCCAGAATCAACAGAGAAAAATGGGACCTTATGAGCAACTAGTATCATTTTGGTCATTGAGAAAAATAACAAGGACAAGCTTGTATTTATGAGGCTCTTGGGGACCCCATCTATGTTGATAGGCTTTTGAGTCTTTGATCTTCTTTATATACCTCAGTGGACATGTCTAAAATGCCTAAGGGCATTAAGTACGAGACCCAGAGAAGTGGGAGAGAGATCTTGAGGTCTCCTGAGCATGTGGAAAGGAGAGACTCTGGGGAGATGATCTCATCACATGTATATTTCTAGCCTGATTCTGCAACAGTCTCTTAGAAGAACCTGTATGGACTGGTGAAGGACAGGTAACTATGCAGCAACAAGACTATGGGGTTGGTGAGTTCCAGGGATAGAAACAGGGGAAGACTCCTCCCTTACATCTGTGAGATATGGTCAGGAGAATAAAGACAAATTTCCCTTTATAGAAAAACACAGCACACTTGGAGTGCCAGACTTTATTTCTGCAATCATATCAAGGCAGATGTGGAATTTCTTGTGAGGAGCTCATGAGTGGAGTTTAGAAAAATGCTGAATGCTTTTAGAATGCATGTGGCATAATCAGGCTATGTCCTTGTGTTTTCCTAAAGAGCTCATGGCTTTGGCGAGAACTCAATAAAGTATAATTTAATTGCCAAACCAAAATAAGAAAAGTTTTTTAACATAGCCATCTCTCTTTTATGATTGCAAAATATAAAACAATTAAAATTCAAATTTAAATATAGCAAAAGTTTTGCAAACAAAACAAACCTCAATCTAACTAAAAAACATTAGTATCTGTGTAAACATATTTGTCATATTTGCTTTGTAACCATTGAGACATTTTGCATACATAGGACAGAGGTACATGATGCTGTAAAAATGATGTGTTTATAATGCATACAGGAAGTATTTATTGCTGAGCATGAATACTGTGATCAAGGCAGCCATGGAATATTTGCATGCAGAGGGAAGGGGAGACAGTCACTACAGTAAAGAAACAGTGTTTTGAGTTTCACAGTGTGCACACTATGTGGTCCAATATCAGTGCTGCCCCCTTTCTGCTGACTGGCTTCCCAGGACTGGAGGCAGCTCATCACTGGATCTCTATTCCCTTCTTTGTCATCTATATGTCTGTGCTTCTGGGCAATGGCACACTTCTCTACCTCATCAAGAATGACCACATCCTCCATGGACCCATGTATTATTTCCTTGCCATGCTGGCAGGCACAGACCTCACAGTTACATTGACTACAATGCCCACTGTAATGGCTGTTTTATGGGTGAATCAAAGAGAGATAAGACACGGGGCTTGCTTCTTACAGGCCTACATCATTCACTCTCTTTCCATTGTAGAGTCAGGGGTCTTGCTTGCCATGTCTTATGATCGATTTGTCGCCATCTGCACACCTCTGCATTACAACTCAATTTTTACCAATTCCAGGGTTACAACAATAGGACTTGGGGTAGTACTGAGGGGCTTTTTATCACTTGTGCCCCCAATCCTGCCTCTCTTTTGGTTCCCATACTGTCGTTCCCATGTTCTTTCTCATGCCTTCTGCCTCCACCAAGACGTCATGAAACTCGCATGTGCTGACATTACCTTTAACCGCGTGTATCCAGTGGTTTTGGTTGCTCTCACTTTCTTCCTTGATGCGCTCATCATTGTCTTTTCCTATGTCCTTATTCTGAGGACAGTTATGGGCATCGCCTCTGGAGAGGAGAGAGCAAAGGCTCTCAACACCTGTGTCTCTCACATTAGCTGTGTCCTGGTCTTTTACATCACTGTGATAGGTCTGACCTTCATTCACAGGTTTGGAAAGCATGCCCCCCATGTGGTACACATTACCATGAGCTATGTCTACTTTCTCTTTCCCCCGTTTATGAACCCCATCATTTACAGCATCAAGACCAAGCAGATTCGGAGGAGCATTCTCCGTCTACTATCTGCATAAGATGATGTGAATCATTACATCATAATCCAGAGAATTTAGGGGATTTTTCAGCTTCCTGTATATTAAAAAAGAACTTGATTTTAAATCTATTTATTTCTTTATAGCATTAAGGTGTAAATTATTACATAAAGCTATATATTAATCTAAATAATGAATATATCTGGCTATTCAATTAGCATGTACATATTATATAGATACCAAAATCAATCAATCAGTGAATTAATCAATTTTTCTGTCATCTATGAATCTACCTCTCATCTATCTATCTACATACACTTATATCTATATATCTATCCATCTATCATCTGTCCATCTATCTTGAGAGAAGGCTGGAAAAGCAGTAGGGAAGTAAAACATCATTGTTTGGAGATAAAGACCATTAAATACTCTATGAACAAAATCTATGGGGTCATCACGATCATGTATCTATAAGAAGAACCATTTCTGAAGAAGTTAAGTGTCCAGTCTGAGTCAGTGACAGCAAAAAGAGGGGCAATTCTGAATATATTTGATGGTTATATAAATGTCAGTTTACTATAAGAACTGAAACCCAATGGACTCTCCTTTGTGTCAAACTGCTCTATATCACCACATGGTTTTTGTTTGAAATGATTCAATAGTCATTTGTAAAGTTTATCCTGTTTTTTTTCCTGAAATTT
The DNA here is from genome assembly GCA_030674055.1 of Rhabdomys pumilio. NCBI lineage: Eukaryota > Metazoa > Chordata > Mammalia > Rodentia > Muridae > Rhabdomys > Rhabdomys pumilio. The sequence goes on along the minus strand of JANHMN010000003.1, from coordinate 94,474,714 downwards.
GTTCACTGATATTTTATTTGCTTTGTTTTATACCGTATCCTGTGTACTTTAGTGAAATGTATTCTTCTGTATATTAGTTTTAAGTACCAATAATAAATTAGAAGACAGACTCTCTCCTGTAATTTATGACCTCTGTAGTGAGGCCCCTTTGAGACACTCTTTTTTCTCAGAACCCTCTGTACTCATCTCACAGACCATACTGATTTTCTCTTTCATAGCAGGTGTCAATTGTAAATGACTTCTTGGTTGGGGTGGGAATTTGTGTTCCTGCTCCTCTTCATGTTCAGATGTTGTCTGGCTTGAATTTGTGTAGATTCTGTGCATGCTGTCACAGCCTTTGAGCTCACATGTGCAGCAGTCCTGCTGTTTGCAAGATGCTGTCTCCTGGAGCCATCTACCACGTCTAGTTATCACAATCTTTCTGCCTCTTTTGCAGCGTTGATTTCTGAGCTCTGAAAGGAGGTGTTTGATAAGGGCATCAAGAACTGCACGCTCCAAACTCACTCTCTGAACATTGTCCAGTTGTTCTCTGTGTTAGCTACCATCTACTGCAGGACTAAGCTTCTCTGATAGTTGATCAGTGATGCACTTACCTGGGTTCTGCACAAGTGTGAGCTGTTGACTGCTTAAAATGACATTATATGTCTATATAAGATATGATTTACCACCTGATTTTTCTCAAAGTATATAATTAAAAGCAATGTTGTATAATAAACACTGATATTTCTAAAAAGTTTTGCATTTCACTATACTAAAAAGGAACTTCATGGTCTTTCATGGTATTTCCTTAGTCCACCTTCCCTCCTGAACTTTCTCATTTGTTTTTAGTCTCTCTCTCTCTCTTTCTCTCTCTCTCTCTCTCTCTCCCTCCCTCCCTCTCTCTCTCTCTTTCTTTCTCTTTCTCTCTCTCTCACCCTCTTTCTTCATCTGGATCTATTTATAACAACGCAACTTTAAGTTCTCAGTAACATAACTTATAAGACAATGCCAAGGGAGTTTAATCTATTTTACACATGGTAGCTCAACAGAGCAGATGGATCATAATTTGAGGATAGGTATGCCTTGGGAGTATTATTAGATTCTACATAAGTGGATTCATATTATTTTTCTTTGTATATAGCTCATCTTAGGAAAATTTTAAATATTCACCTACATTGTCAGACATTCATTGTTTTGTTTACTAAGCAATATTTAATCACTAAAATATATTACATGGACTGCTAAGATATCTCTGTGGATAAAGGTGCTTGCTGCTGTCAAGCCTGATCCTTATGAGCCATGTAGTAGAATAGAAACAACTACTACAAGCTGTCTTCTGAATTTCACTGTTCACCATGTTATGTGTGCAACACCCACAGTAAAATAAATAATGTAGTAAAGTATACATACATATTTGCATTTATATATGTGTATGAATGCAATTTCTAATAATATTTATATTATTATAATAGAAATGCAATTTCTAATAATGGTAATTTTATGTTTAGCTCTTTGAGAAGTCTCTACATCATCTCCCTAACTGTTGCACCACTTTACGGTTTTACTGTAACCATTTGCTCATCAACATTTGTTATTTTGTTAACAGTCAGTTTAGGCGACACACTGTGATGTCTCACTGTGATTTAGAGTTTGCTGTTTTCAAATGAATAATGACGACGAAAATCTTTTCATGTGATTATTGGTCATTTGTGTATGTTCTTTGGATTAACCTGCACTGAATTATTTTAAAACCAACCCATGCAGATGTTAGTTTAAATTTCCCCCTAGTCTAAGTCTGGAGGTTCCCTGGATTCTGATTGGCATGACAACTTCTAACACAGGCTTAAGCCTGACAAATCTCACCAGAAAGAGAGGAAGCTAACATAAAGTCCCAGCCCAAGCCAAGAAGCTATTAGCAATTGGTAGCTGCTGGGAGAACATCTGTAAAACACTAGTTTTAAGAATGTTGCCACTTCAGCAGCTCTGCCCTCAATCTCACAGAACCCAGAGGAAGTGGGCCTCACAGGAACTCTAACCCAGGCAGTATCTTAGGTAAGAGGCAGCAACATCCTCCCCAGATAGAGAGTAACTGGGACCCATTAGGACCCAGGAAGTCACTCCTGGCCTGAAGCACTGATTCCTTCCAGTCTGTGCCTGAGCACTGAGCAGATCTTGGGCCCCAGCTCTAATGCCAGTAGTAACACCCACTCCACACAGCTTTGATACAACTAAGATAATAGGAAAAACAGGCTCCAGTCAGAGACAGGGCAGGTAGCACTAAGGAAATCCAGATGGTGAAAGGCAAGCACAAGAACATAAGCATCAGCAACCCAGGGTACTTGGCATCATTAGAACCTAGTTATCCCACACAAGAAAGTCCTGAATTCTCCATATCACTAGGAAAGCAAGATTCAGACGTAAAATCACTTCTAATGATGATGATGGAGGACTTTAAGAAAGACATAAATAACACTCTCAAAGAATTTGAGAAAACAGGTAAACAGGTAGAAGCCCTTAAAGAAGAGACACAAAAATCCCTTAAAGAATTACAAGAGAACATTACCAAACAGGTGAAGAAATTGAACAAAACAATCCAGGAAGTAAAAATGGAAGTAGAAACAATCCCTGGAGATAGAAAACCTAGGAAAGAAATCAGGAGTCATAGACGAAAGCATCACCAACAGAATACAAGAGATAGAAGAGAGAATCTCAGGTGCAGAAGATACCATAAAAAATATTGACAAAACTGTCAAAGAAAACAAAAAAATACAAAAAGTTCTTAACCCAAAACATCCAGGAAATCCAGGACACAATAAGAAGATCAAACCTAAGGATAATAGATATAGATGAGAGTGAAGATTCCCAACTTAAAGGGCCAATAAATATCTTCAACAAAGTTATAGAAGAAAACTTCCCTAACCTAAAGAATGAGATGCTCATAAACATACAAGAAGCCTATAGAATGCAAATAGACTAGACCAGAAAAGAAATACCTGTCATCATATAATAATCAAAACACCAAGTGCACAAAACAAAGAAAAAATATTAAATACAGTAAGGGAAAAAAGTCAAGTAACATATAAAAACAGACCTATCAGAATTACACCAGACTTCTCACCAGATACTATAAAAGCTAGAAGATGCTGGACAGATGTTATACAGACCCTAAGAGAACACAAATGCCAGCCCAGGCTACTATACCCAGCAAAACTCTTAATTACCGTAGGTGGAGAAACCAAGATATTCCACGACAAAACCAAATTTACACAATATCTTTCCACAAACCCAGCATTACAAAGGATAATAGCAGGAAAGCTTCAATACAAGGAGGGAAATTATACCCCAGAAAGAGCAAGAAAGTAATCCTCTTCCAACAAATCCAAAAGAAGATAGCCACACAAAGACAATTTCACCTCTAATAACAAAAATAACAGGAAGCAACAATCACTGTTCCTTGATATCTCTTAACATCAATGGACTCAATTCCCCAATTAAAAGACATAGGCTAACAGACTGGATACATAAACAGGACCCAGCATTTTGCTGCATACAGGAAACCCACCTCAGTGACAAAGACAGACTCTACCTTAGAGTAAAAGGCTGAAAAACAATTTTTCAAGCAAATGGTCCTAAGAAGCAAGCTGAAGTAGCCATTCTAAAATCTCCAGCTCAAGAACATAAAGGGAGGGACTCATGTCTCCACTTGTATAGGTCGTTGAAGGTGGCCTTGCCAGGCATCAGTGGAAGTGGAGGACCTTGGTGCCTGAAAGTTTGGATTCCCTAGTGTTGGGGAATTTGAGAGCAGGGAGGCGGGAATGGGAGAATGGTGGGAGCACACTCTCATATAAACTCCCAGAATTATATGGATTAGACATGACAGAGGCAGGCCGCCAGAAGACAAGATTCCAGAATTCAAACAAAAATTTACCTTGATACTAAAATTTGTTTTGAGAATTGTATATTGCAGAATACACAGCCTTGGTATATCATCTACTCATCAGGCAAGCTGAGCAGACCCGCTCAAACATCTGATGTCCTGGAATTCCAGGTAAATGCAGTGAAGACACAGCATCAGAGGCTTATCAATTTACTCTTCCCCCTGCCCCTCTTCTAATATCTCAACGCCCATAATCAGCTTGAATATGTTAATGAAGAGTTGGCGCCCCTATTCCCTGGGCTTGGGGACTGAGGTGGTTAATATTGGGCTGTCTTTCTAGGGAAAAGTAGTGATTTTGTTGGAACAGGGAGGATTAGCTAGAATTTATTGCATAACCATAACCTATTGGTAAAAATATGTATAAGATGAAGTTATAATTTCTTAAATGGTACAAAATTTACTTTGATTTTAAATGTAAGGTTTTCTTCGGTATGAGCTTCTTATTGATATAAAAGTGAGATTAATATTGTTACTCTCATAGGCATTGTGCCTATACAACACATTTAGGAATACAAGGCTTAGACCCAGTCCTTCTTTAACTTTTCTAACTGATTTGATATGGTTAGCCTGTGAGGTAAGACCCTATAGCAAATTCATGGCTCTGATTTTATTGTTAGGGTGTTTTCTATATTTTATTTAGAAATAGCTGAGAGGAGTTAACAGACAACATCCAGATTGCCTTACATGGATAGTTGGTTTTCAAAATGTCAGAAGTTCACAGAATTGACGTTGCAAACATTTCTGTTATTAAATGTTCATTTTGATTAGAGACCTGTCTGCTCCTAACAGCTTTCTGTCTTGGATTCTCAGAAGAAACTGAGCATCTTTGGAGTTACTCCAGTTGTGGTGAGACAGCCACTAGACAAGAATTGCCTCTTTTCATCTACAGACAAATCACTGTCCAGAAAAAGACACACTTGCAGAATAGTCGACTGATTATATCTGCCAAGATAGAGTAATCAGCCCTTAATAATTCTGCATCGTTTGGTCTGTCAGATGATCCAGAAGGCTGAAGATCAGATGTTCCAACATTTTGTAGTACAGGGACTGTCCAGGTGTCCAGCGGTCTCTATAAATTGGCTGTTGTAGAAGCCATGCCTTGTGCTTCCCATAATTTCAGTTAACTCAGTCATTCTAGATTTCTGACAGGGTTGAAGACTTATAATCTCATAGCCAATCCCAGCTATTTACTTTGAGAGAAAAAATTTGAAAGGATGGTTTTTAGCTGACAGTCATTCTAAAGCCAAGAAAAAAAACCAGGTTCAGAAGTAAGTCTTTTAGTTAAGAGAGATGACAGAGGTTCTGATTAGTCAACAAAAAGATGGACTGGGTATTAGGTCTATCTTGTACCTTACTGACTCAAACTGGTATAGTTATACTCTAATTGTATTTTAAAAGAAAAGTTTTATTTATTTTAACAGGAAGGGTGATATGTAGGAGGAGCTAAGGTAGAAAGAGTAAGGAGATGAAGAGTAAGGAGAGGAAGAGTAAGAGTAAGGAGAGGAGGAGGAGAAGGAGAGGAGGAGCTAGGTGATGAGAGAGAGAGAGAAAGGTGGGGGACATGGAGGCGAATGTTTGTGTGTCTCCACCAGTCAAAGATAGTTGATATATCTAGGTTGGTTATTGGGTTACACTTCTGATTGTATGGGCATCTTGTTATTGAGCATTACCAAACTTATAAAGCCTTTGATTAACATTAAAAAATTGTATAAAAGCAAAAAGGATTAGCTGGGATGGGATAGGGGTTTTCTGGGAAGGGGAAATGGGGAAAAGGAATGGCATCTGAAATGTAAATAAAATATCCAATAAAAAATAAATAAATTAAAAAAAAAAGAATGTTGCCACTTGCAGGTCAACCAGCTCCAGTGAAAATCAGCACACTCATCCATATAGGGACAGTACAACTTAGGCTTTATGGAGAGAGAGAGAGAGAGAAAGAGAGAGAGAGAGAGAGAGAGAGAGAGAGAGAGAGAGAGAGAACAAGGTTTGGGTGGGTTGGGCAAGGGCAAGGGATGGATTTGGGAGTAGTTGGAGTATGGAGTCAAAACTTAACTTATTGAATGAAATTCTCAAAGGACTAATAAAAACAATGTTTTATTTTTAATTGTGTGTGTGTGTGTGTGTGTGTGTGTGAGAGAGAGAGAGAGAGAGAGAGAGAGAGAGAGAGAGAGAGAGAAACAAAGAGATGGGTGGGTGGGGGGAGAAAAACAGATGTCTCTGGGGTCCAGAAGAAAGTGATGGATCCCATGGAGCAGGAGTTACACAGGTTGCGAGCTACCCAGCATTAGTACAAGTACATGCTATTAATCATGAGTTGGCTCTCCGCCTTTTACTTGGTATGCTCAAATAGGCTCTGTGGAAGAGAGATAAAATGGCACCTTGGGAGTTGGTCCTTCAATAAATATACCTATCATTAGAATTCTGAATGTATACTGAGAGTAAAATGTTTAGCAATCACAATGAGAAAACTGTGTCAGGTAAGAAAATATACATTCAAATTGCTGTAGACATATTTAAAATTAAGTCTTTTACCCAGCTTTGCAACAATCCTGGAAGAGAAGTTAAGAATGTAAGAAATATTTTTATTTAAATAAGGATTTAAGGAAAGGGCATCCTAGACTGAATGGCAAACATGAACAGAAGAGTTGCTGTTTAATGAATGATAGTTGAACCATAAGTTTAACATTTTAGTCATGGAAAGCTAAGTTTGAATTTCTCTATATCACATAATATTCAACCTTGGGAAAATGATTTAATTTTTCAAAAGTTTAATTTCTTTATTCTAGAAAATTCAATTAATGTATTGTCTTTCCATTCTTGTGTTCATTCACTTTGATCCCACAATCATTAGACATCTACTTCTGCTGTACTACTTACTAACAGCGGCAAGTTCACCAGAGACATACTTGTTGAAAACAATAAACATTTTAAAAATTTAACTTATTTGACAATTCAGATACTTTTGTATTATTGAGCCATTTACTGCTGTAAAGTTTCTACTAAAAAAGATAAAAACAAAGACAAATCACCCTTAGCATCCTCTGATAAACTGTCCATTTATTTGTTTATTTCTTCAGGATACTCTTATTTCTTTCTATTATAAAGAAAAAAATTTTTCTGAAGAATGCAGCTTTTTATTCCAGAGTTCCTATCCTAATTAGCATATAAGGTAGGTAAAGTTTAGACAATTTCCTCAAAGCTGTGACTATAGGTTGCCATCATTAGTCTATAGTTTTCTAGTTGGGTGATTCTCATCTACACAGCTCTTGTAAATAAACACAAATTCTGAATAATAGGTTCAGGTTAAGGGAATGGTAACACTGAGTGTGAAGATGTTTGAAGATTATTTAGAACTATCTGAATAGTCTCTGGATGATGTTTTTGGCATTCTGACAAGCTGCTGAGGATACAGGGCTTACTGTTTTATGAGAATCAGTTCAAAAATAGCTTTCAGAATGGGTAAGGGAGGGAGTGTATCACTCTTAGCCTCATCCATGAGAACCCGATAAACTTGCCAGACAATGATACAGAATTCTAAAGAATTGAGTCGGTGATGCTATGAGTTGGACTCCCTCTAGCTGAAGTTACATATAGTTGTGAACCACCATCTGGTTGCTGGAAACTGAATTCATGTTCTCTGCAAGAGCCATGTGTGCTCTTAAGGCATTTCTTCAGCCTTGCATAATTAGAGTCTATAAACCAAGCAGTTTTTAAAAGCCAGATATGTATACAGTTTCTAACACTGTCAGTTATGCTAAAATTAAATATCAGTACAGTTTCTAGTAGGGAGTATTGGTTTAAGACAATAAAAATGTATACTAACAAATTCTAACTATTCTCAAAAGAGTTACTATTTAGTGTTAGTACTTAAATCCTGATTGATCCAAGGTCTAGAAGGAAGCAGTCTGGGTCTTCTGCTTATTCACTCTGGTCCACATTCAAAGGAACAAGAGGCGGAGATTTGTGGCTGGCTTCTGTGCTGCATAACAAGCTGTGAAGCTTATTTCTTCTCATTCTTTCCTCTCCATAAGGAGGGTTAATCTTGGAGCAGGGATTTTGGCTTATGATAGTACAGACATTAGTTCTGTGCAGCCAAGATGAGTCACTAACAGATCATAATCTAGTGGATCATGATAGTGTCCTTCTTTTCTCTATCAGAATAGCTACCACTCTGTTTCAGATTGGCCGATTCTCCATAGTGTGCTCTGAAATAGTGTTATTTCCAGAGCTCACTCACTTTTCTTCTACTATTTTCCCCCAGACTAATGGCTCATTATCAGAGAGCTTACACTGTGCTACAATCCCCATACATGTACTTCTGATTGTTGATAGGACTTTATTAAATATTGATGGGAGGTTTACAAAGATTGCTATCACAGTCTTCCTGAATTCCTCTTCAGACTCATTACTGATGCTATTTACCATAAAAATTATTTTAAAGTGTTCTGAACACAGAGATTCAATTTAACTTGTCAGGAACATGTTTCCCATGTTTTTAATTATTATACCTGCTTTAAAATTCTTTGATTTTATGCAAATAAAATTGAACTGATCTTATAGGTGTATAAATTATGAATAGATCATAACTCCAAGTTATGATCTCTAAAATGCCTAATCTTGATTTTCATGGAGAAAGACTTATAAGTGTCAATGACTACAGCATCTGTGATTGCCTTTCTCAGCATGACGATCACTATTACTCCCATGTGCTAGACTGTAACTTTGTTCTGTATCTTGCCATATAAATTTTATGTTCTCATATCACCTTTTACATGTATTAGGTTTTCCTAGAAACCTCAGTTTAATATTTTTCACTTAAGAATGTCCAGTGTGTTCTTTCTTTCTTTCTTTCTTTCTTTCTTTCTTTCTTTCTTTCTTTCTTTCTTTCTTTTTCTTTCCTTCTTCCTTCTTAAAACCCAGTTAACTTTTATCTGTACTGTTTAAAGTGTCATATATATTTCACTAATGAAAATTTACTGAACCCCAAATTAGTGAAACAATCACAGTGTTCTAAAATATATTTGCTTTTTTTGTTCACTTGTTTAGATTATATAGAGATTTATTAGTTCTTTATTTATATGCACTTGAGGCAGTCACATTGAAAATATAACTCAGATACTTCATAGTAGTGAACTCATTACTGTTGACTAAGAATTTTGCTTAGTTTTTTTTTTCTTTTTGGGTTATCTCATTGGTTTCAAGAAAGAAAGTACATATAAACCATTACATTTACATTAGTAAAATTACAACAAAATGTCCTATGAGACAATATGAGACAAATAAAATAAAATATTGGGGGAATCAATCAAGGGAATGGAGAGATTGGTCATTGGTTAAGAGCTTTGGCTCCTTTGCTAGAGAACTCAGGTTTCATTCCCAGCACTCACATGTCCACTCTCAGTCATCTGCAACTCTAGCTCCAGGCAGTTTGATGGCCTCTGCTGACTTCTTTGGGAACTATATACATGGTGCTCAGACATACTCTAACGTGCAGGCACAACACCCACACACATAAAATCTAAAAAAATCTTTAAGGAAAGAAGAGTGGGAAAATGAGATGAATCTGAAGCTGGGCAGTGAGGACTAAGTGAGAAGGTTTAAAATGCATCACAACATTAAAAGCTACATGCTTAATAGTAAATTGTGATACCGACTCATGGTGATTGATGTGCCTATTCTAGGCAAAGATCTGCTGAGAAAAAAAAACTATTTAAGTCCGAGATGATGCATAAAAACCTGAACGTTTGGAAATAAGAAGTGACCTGAAGACATGCTGCCATAGGTGGTGGTAGGATGAGTGCTGCTCACTTAAACAGTCATTCTCTGAAACTGTCTTTAGCTGCAAATCCCACCATGTGGCCTAACAACAGTGATGCTCCTTTCCTATTGACTGGCTTTCTGGGCTTGGAAACGATACACCGCTGGATCTCTATCCCTTTCTTTGTCATCTACTTCTCTATTATTTTAGGGAATGGTACCCTTCTCTTCATCATTTGGAATGACCACAGCCTTCATGAGCCCATGTACTACTTCTTGGCTGTGCTGGCAAGTACAGACCTTGGGATGACGCTAACCACGATGCCCACAGTGCTGGGTGTCCTGATGCTGAACCAGAGGGAGATTGCACAAGGAGCCTGTTTCATTCAGTCTTACTTCATCCACTCGCTAGCCATTGTAGAATCAGGGGTCTTACTTGCCATGTCTTACGATCGATTTGTCGCCATCTGCACACCTCTGCATTACAACTCTATTCTTACCAATTCGAGGGTGATGAAGATGGCGCTGGGGGTACTGCTCAGAGCTTTTGTGTCCATCGTGCCCCCAATCCTGCCTCTCTTTTGGTTCCCATACTGTCGTTCCCATGTTCTTTCTCATGCCTTCTGCCTCCACCAAGACGTCATGAAACTCGCATGTGCTGACATTACCTTTAACCGCGTGTATCCAGTGGTTTTGGTTGCTCTCACTTTCTTCCTTGATGCGCTCATCATTGTCTTTTCCTATGTCCTCATTCTGAGGACAGTTATGGGTATCGCCTCTGGAGAGGAGAGAGCAAAGGCTCTCAACACCTGTGTCTCTCACATTAGCTGTGTCCTGGTCTTTTACATCACTGTGATAGGTCTGACCTTCATTCACAGGTTTGGAAAGCATGCTCCCCATGTGGTACACATTACCATGAGCTATGTCTACTTTCTCTTTCCTCCGTTTATGAACCCCATCATCTACAGCATCAAGACCAAGCAGATTCAGAGGAGCATTCTTCGTCTACTGTCTAGACACAATAGGACTTGAATTTTTACTATAGACTCTCCCGTTCTCCATGATTTCTGGCCCTTTATTAGAAACAATTCTTGTTTTAGATAATATTAGTATCTAATTTGGTATCTAATTAGTATCTTTAGTATGGAATGAAGTTTCCCGTATTACACAAAGAAGGAAGCTAAACCAAGCAATAAAATCTGTCTCCTCTCTCTGTTCTGTGTCTGTAACTGTGTTTGTGTCTGTGTCTGCATATTCTCTCTCTCTCTCTCTCTCTCTCTCTCTCTCTCTCTCTCTCTCTCT
>JANHMN010000003.1:94437977-94463729 GCA_030674055.1 Rhabdomys pumilio | reverse complement strand
TCTCTCTCTCTCTCTCTCTCTCTCTCTCTCTCTCTCTCTCTCTCTCTCTGTTCCTTCCCCACCTTTCAGAAAAAAATATAGGAAATAATAAATATACTAAATGGAATGGTTCACGTTTTGTAGCCAAAGGAAGAAAAATCACCTTTTCAGAAATGCAAAATTGAATGGATAGAAACAGCTTGGCTAAGGCACACATTTATTGACATGACAATGAGAGAAATAAAAATATGCTTTTTCTTAAACAGGATAGTGATTTATTAGTTTTTAAAATAAACTTTTTGCCTGATATTTTCATATGTAATATGTGTGTGTGTGTGTGTATGCGCACGTGTGTGTACATTTTTTGCTTACTCTTTCCTTTCTTGTCCTTCTCACCCCTACCAATTTTCTCTCCTCCCAACAAGCCCCCTAGTCTATATTTATATGTTTTTGTTTTGTTTCAGATATAACAGGGTTAACAGGAGCCATCTACATGACTCTGGAAGTCTCTATCAGAAATGGTAGATTCACAGTGCTACTTAATTAATGATAGTCACTCTCCTATTCCCAAGATCTATCAGTTAACCCATTCATCTTTTTTGAAAAATATTTCTATTATTTTTGATATTGTAATATAACCATGTTATTTTCTCCCTTCTGCCTTCAAGCCATCCTCTATACCTATCCTTACTCTTTGGCAAATTCATTAAGTGTTGTTACATACACACGCAGATACACACAGCTGTCTACATCTATCTATCTATCTATCTATCTATCTATCTATCTATCTATCTATTTATCTATCTATCATCTATCTATCATCTATCTATCATCTATCTATTATCTATCATCTATCTATTTATCATCTATCTATCTATTATCTATCTATCTATCTATCTATCTATCTATCTATCTATCATCTATCCATCCTTCTTAAGTACAACCTGTTTAGTCTACATAATGTCACTGTATGCATGTTGTGAGGGATGATCAGTTGTTCTTGGATATTCAATTGGTGTGCTCTTCCTTGGGGAAGACTGATTCTCCTGCTCTCCACATTTTTGAGTTGTCTGTAGTTCTTAGTGTATGACTGAGGCCTTGAGGTCTTTTTCCCATCTATATTAATTTCTTAAGCACTGCTTTCCTTGTGCAGCTCATGTTTTGGCAGTCATGGTGGTAAGACTTTATAGACTTAGCTTCTGACATTCCTAAATGATAGTCTCATAGCAAACTCCTTGATCTTCAGACTCTTTCGGATTAGTTGTCAAAAAAACAATGAAGAAATAGGTTGACTACTTACAATAATTTTCTGCTAGCAAATCGGTTCTAATCAAATACAATTTTAAGTGAAACTTATAATCTATGTTTTAAAAAGTAAATTATTACTTTGAAAATCCTTTTATGCTATTAAGACAACAGCATAGACATAATCACATATAAAGTTATTTATTGCACAACTGAGGTAAAAGTAGTGTTCATCTAAACAGGAGCATCTTTCAGACAAGTGTCTCAGTCCTCATCCTCATGGTAACTCACCACCCCATGCCCAGTTCTTTGTTAGTTCTGATCTCAGTCTCATTTTTCTGCTTTCCAGGAAGGCAGAGGCTTTGTTTATTCAGTCCCGTGAGTATGCTAACCCAAGTTATTTTCTCATCTGCTTAAAGTCTTCTCAGATTATTATAAATTTTTTAATATTTCTTTAATAATTTGGCTGATTGTGTTGCATTCATGTCAGACTCTTATCTTATAGATATAGTAACCATCACGTCAGTTCTCCAAAGGCTTTGCATGAACTCATTCAGTTCATGTTTGTGACCACTCATCAGCTCTTACTAAAGGCCAACAGATCCTTGATAAGATACACAGCTATCCAGAGTCCTGCAGTTTTACAGTAGTTTCATGATGCTGAAGCGCTGAGACACTCAGGAAGTTAAACATGGTAACAAAGACTGTTGTTCCTTTTATTTCCTTTTGTACCACTTAAAATCTGAATTTTTTCTTTTACTCCCACATTTCTGAACAATTTACCAACATCCAATATTCTCTTTGTGAGTCCCATTCTTCCCTTCTCCTATGTGGTCTGTGTCATGGACATGCCTGTTAATCATTTGTGTGTGGACGGTGAGAGTGGACCTCTGCAGACATGTGACATTCTGCAGACATATGGTTTCCTACTGTGAAACAAGGGCATCGGTGTTGAACCTGTTTTCATCTCAATATTTTACCTCTGTTCCTTCCTTGAGTAGCACACTATGAAATGGACATAGCACAGATCCTTCACTCCGAGTTAGATGTCACTTACTATTGTTAAGAGACTCACCCAATGCTAAGTCCTATAACTGAAGTCACTATTATTCCTTATATGGTCAAGCATGTTGCACCACAAAACTAGAAATGATGTAAATGAAAATTATTTTCTTTCACCCAACACAGTGCTTTTGGGATTTAGTAGAGCTCCTGGGTTTTCTTGTTAATAGTTTATTGCTTTTTAGTAAGGTATTCTGCACATGAATGTAGCAGTTATTTTTCATTGCCCAATTATTTTTAGCCAGTTAGTTTTGACTTCTATCATTTCTTATAGCCATTTCTGAGACATTTTCTTGGCCAGAATATCTCAATAGTCTCATTTTAAATGTCAAATCTTTCTATTTTATTCTTCTTATCCATGTACCTTTTTGAAATCACTTATATCTTGATATCTTGACAGAGCTACACTTTTCATTCTCCTTTCTTCAGTCTCTTATCTTATGAGACACCCTTTCAAAGCATTCATTTTATCTAGCTTCAGGCAGACTCTCCTGCTGTATTCCCTGGCTTTGACTTCTCTGATAGTCTATCCAGGTCTCTCTGCATCAGTATCAATTGTTATCTTTGCTAACCAGCTGAATTCAGAAGCATTGTTGAAAGATTAGGAGCAAGAAGTAAAAGGTTAAAAAATGAATTAGGGGCTAAACACGGGCACTAGCATGATGCGTTAGCCTTCATCTCCACAGTAACAGCAAAGAATAATAAATCAAAACAGAGTTTACAGCCTCATGTGAATTTAGGATGCAATAGTAGAATGACGGTAATCACCAGTCCCTAGTCTAACAACTTCACTGTTTTAATTCCAGGAGAACTTCCAAGTTCTTTTCATTACGATGAAGAGATTGGTGCTTATAAAAGTGAGTTAGGTAGGCTAAGTATTTTATAAAAAAAAAATACAGTGTGTGACCCAGGTAGATTTATCCATAGAAATAGTATATGGGCCAATTTTCTCTTTTGTATGGCCAAGGAAACAGTAAAATATCCAGTTATTTATTACACCTCAAATGGAGTTCTATATATCTGCTGACCTCTACAGCAAGATGAATGAAAGCTGAAGGGGTTAGAGAACTCTCTAGAGAGAGGCAGAAGGCCTCAGGATTCTCCTTAGTTGCCTGCTTAGTTCTTTGAGTAGAGCAGAGGCCTCATGAGTTTTTCCCAGTCTACTTTGGAGTCTATATTAGTTTTTTTCTTGTTCACATAATGTTTAGGAAGTCGTGCTGGTGACACTTTATGGATGTAGCTTCTGACATCACTAGGAGAAAGAGTCTTACAGAAAACTCCACGACCCTTAATCTCTTTCAATCTTTCTACTTGCTCTTCCACAGTGTCTTGGGTGTAGAAATTCTTTTGTAGATGTTTCCCATTGTTACTGGGCTCCACAGCTCTGTATTTTGTTCTTGATAAAATGTTTCTTAAAGCCTAAGGGTATTTATTCTGAAATAGATGTTTAGGGTGAAGGAGTCTACATTCTAGAAAATAAGGTAAATTTTCATTTAAAGAGGCATTTATAATTTGATTTCTACTGTTTAAGAATTATAAATATATAACTCCTTGTTCTTGTGAAAGACACAAATATTTCTGATTTTATTTTAGGAGCTTGGGGTCTTAACAGCCCTTGTGACTATGATTACATGAACAAGACCCATCATTAAAAAGACCCATCATCTTCGTTCTTGCCAGGCAGTGGTGGCGCACGCCTTTAGTCCCAGCACTTGGGAGGCAGAGGCAGGTGGATATCTGAGTTCAAAGCCAGCCTGGTCTACAGAGTGAATTCCAGGACAGCCAGGGCTATACAGAAAATCCCTGTCTCTAAAAACAAAACAAAAAATAACAAAACAAAACAACCCCAAAACAAAAACAAAAACAAAAACAAAATCTTTGTTTTTCTCTACAATTATTAGGTCAAGTGTCTAAGTTTGACTAAACAAATATTAAAAATGATGTGCTCCCGGTCAAGGTGGAGCACCTCCCTCTTCCCCAACCATACTTTCTTCCTCTATGCTTCCATGTACCAGATGACTAAGTCAATTTTCTGGAGTTCTCCTCCTTAAGAGACTTTTCAGCCTAACTGTGACAGGAACACACATCTAAACTGCAGGAGAAACTGCCTACATTAGCAAAGTGAGTCATGCTTATGGATATTTTTATTGCTGTGTCCCTACCAGTTCAGCAGTCTGAGGATTTAGTTTTACCATGTTTCCCATAAATGGGGCTCTTATAGTTCAGTGTCTCACAGTTCACAGCATCTGAGTTTCTGTCTAATGAGGTTCCTTCGTTTACAGAATCTAACAGAATCTTCAACCTGTCCTTATTAACAATTACATTTCCTGCTGGCATTGCAGGAATTTGTTTCTGTATCCTTCTGGTCCACTCTGTGATATGCTTGTTCAAATGGCTTCTCTTTTCTTGACCCTATAACAGGCCCCATTCCTCCTGCCTCCCTAGTCATGGTCCTGCAAGTCTGAACTTGTGTTTAGATTAATAACTGATGTGGTCTTCTGCAGAAGTTTATTATCCTGGTGCGATGAACATTGTAAATAACTGTTTTGTGTACACTGTTCAGGTGATTTTGTTTTCTTATTTGAAAACTATCTGTAAAGCTTTATTTGACTGTGTCAGTTTTATTTTAATACAGTAAGCAGGGGCAACTTATTCTAGTTTAATATGCCACATCCTGTCAGTCTGCACATGGAGGGGCCTGAGTGGTCACCAGTGAAGGATGAGAATTTGAAGGCTGATCACAACAATAAAATAAATGACTAAACTCAAGATAACTTGTTTTTATTAGTAGATTATATTAACTGACTCTTATCTGTCAAAACTAGAGCAAAAGAATGAGGCGTTTTCACCACTAGAGGGAAGGTAATTACTATGAAACCAACAGACCTAAGTGTATGGATCTTTCAATGAGGACAGTGTGAAAAGATCCCTTGCCTGGAGGTATTATTTTCATGGTAGAGGAACAGGACACTTCTGCCTTCTGCCTACCTTCTCTATTCCCTACAGTGTCTTCTGAGAATATGTCAGTACTTCCCTACTAACAACATATAAGCCAAGTCAGTAAAATATCACCTTGGATTGTGCAAATGCCAGAGATTTTCGAATGATTTTAAGTGTTTGGTAGTCTTCATTTTAGAAAAGCAGAAAGGGAAAAGTTGCATTTAATTTAGTGTGGTAGAAAGAAAAGCTTTCCAAAAGACAAAGTAACAAAAGGGTTCTTTGTTAACCACCCTCCTTTTCTTACATCTCCCACATCTATCTCTCCCCCACAAGTTCCCCTTATGTTCTCAACTATCAAGAAGTATATACTATAAGAAATAATGTCAGGTAACTGAGGCTAATGTCCTCAGGGTAGAGGAGTATGTCTGAAAAGATATAGTTGCTATATGAACCTATATTATTGTATTGTTTTATGTAATGAACCGATTTTTCCAGTTAAATTCTAAATAGCTCTTTAAATATTCTCAGTTTTAATTTACTCACTTGGGAAAAAAAGAACCACCTTCAACATTAGTGAGGAATAAGTAAGATGATACACCTAAAACTTTCATCAGGCACATGGACTGACACATAGTAGGTGCTATTAAAATAATGCTGAAATAAATTGAAATTTCTTAACTTGTGCCATGTTGCTCTATCTCAAAGTCTATGCTTTAACACTAAGATAATATTAGTATCTTTAATACTAAGATAATAACACATAATATAATATTATGCTAATATTGGGTTGGAGAACTCCAGAACTCATGAAAGAGATTAAGTTGTCTAATGCCATGGATTTTTTCAAAGGCCTGAACTCAAACCATGTTTTGATTTTCTGTTCATATACTACCCTCCCAATATGTCAATATTCTGCTGTGTTGGGGATTATTATTCTTGGATTTTTGCGAAGTACTGAAACAAAGAGAGGACAGGCTCCCCATCAAAGGATCTCATGCTCGGTAATGCCAAGCAGCCAACAAAGACTTGCCTTCAGTTATGTCCTCATTGCTGAGACCACAGTGCTCTAAGAGATAGTTCCAAACTATAATCTCACAGACAGTCCTGAATAAACTCATCAGGTCTCAAAATCAAGCAGAAAGATATCAATGTGCGGAATTGGTACTGATGAGATTGGGGGCAAGACAAGACAGGATGGGTGGGACAGTAATTGGAATGCATTATGTACTTGAATGGATGTTTAAAAGATTAAAGTTAGAAAAATTTAACAGGAGAATTGCAATATGGCAGAAGGACAAGAGAGGGCAGCAAAGTTGTGTTCACCTTTATTCCAACAACTTCCGCTTCTACAGAGTTGAGTCACATTTGCTATACTACACTGTAAAGTTTGCATTCATGTTTATAAAAGAATAAATAACAAATGATAAATAGACAAATAGATGATAGATGGTATGAACTTAGCTATATGATAGGTAATTGATGACAAGTGTAGGTCTTCAAAATTAACCTCCTTGTTTAAAAAATTAATGTATTTTTGAGATTTTCACATATGACTAGTATATCTACATCATTTCATCTTTCCCTTTCCTCCCAAATTCCTTTCACATTTCCCATCTCTTTGCAAATGCATAGTCTCATACTCTTTATTGTTATATATATATATATATATATATATATATATATGAATTTACAAATACAAATGAACTCTGTTCATTTAGTGTTCTTCATATAAGATGCTCCTGTTACTGATCTGAAGTATCTGCCTTTGACTTAATTCAATGCTCTCTAATCTATATTATGATTTAAAAATTAGTCAAAAGTCATGAAAACAATTTCTGACACATCAGCTTCGTAGGTGGTTGACTTAAAGCATTTCATGAGAGTGCAAATACAGCATAGGTTTTAATGTTTCCTTTTTTTCCCCCTACACCAGACATCCCAACTTTGCAATCTTTATAACTCAATCTGAATATAACAGGCCTTGGCAGTAAACAAGAATTTTAAACTTGGTCAGCAAGAAAGAGAGTGTGTCAGCCTTCAAAGGTGGAAACCAAAACGTTTCCACCTTTCTCTAGCCATGAAAATCATTTTTTTTGGGGGGGGTTGATTAGACAAATGGTTGTTACTTTTTACATAAGGTCACTATCATGCACGTGTAGAATTTCCCATCAGGCAGTGCTTTGAGACATTTGATCTTTTCAGGATGTCTACCTTGCCACAGATAAACAGTATCTACACATCTTTTATTAGCCACTCACTCATAGTTCGAACAGTTGGAAAGACCAAATGTTTGTCATTGATAGGAAAAGAGAGGGTCTTTCTATTTTTTGGTTACAAAACTTAAACTTTTATCTACATCCAACAGTTTTTCCAGTCAGTTTTTGTACTTATAAATGATGTGTGGCTCCACCAAATCACCAATAATACTCAGAATTAGGCACTAGAATTACCTGTAGAAGGAGAGCTACTGGCAATTAATGATTGCTGAGAGAGAATTAGATTAGTTCCTTAATTTGTTAGCCAGTCTAAAATGGGCAGCTCTAGGCACATCTCAGTAGCTCGAAATGATTTAGGTTGAATGTATTAATAAACATGTGTGTAATATATACAATTTTACATTATTTATAAAGTAATAATCAAAGAATAACATACCGTTAATTTGAGAAGTGGGATGTATTCAAGAAAAATTGGAGAAAGGAGAGAGACAAATGATCTAAAAACAGTACTAATATTTGAAATACTCAAAAAAATAAAAAGGATTAAAAATAAATAAAATAAAGTGCTTCAATGTATTTTCTGAATTTTTATATCACATGTCATCCAAAGATGTTTATATACATTATCGCATTATTGTTTACAATCTTGAATTATTTTTAAATTCAATTATTTTTAAATTTTATTTTTAAATAAATAAATATATTATATATTTATAAAATTATAAATTTTATTTATTTATTTATTTATTTATTTATTTATTTATATTTTATGTGTATGAGTGTTGTGCCTGCATGTGTGTATGTATACTATGGTTGTACCTAGTGTCCATGGTGGTCAGAAGAGGACATTGGATACCATGCAGCTAGACTTACAGACTCTTATGAGCTAGCACATTGGTACTTTGAACCAAACAAGTCATCTGCATGAGCAACAAGTACTCTTAACCACTGAGCCATCTCTCTCTCCAGTTCTGGTGTTTCTATATTTGACAGAAAGTACAGGCTCAAAGTTATTACTGTTATTGTCTTAATTTGTATTGTATTAACTCACTAGAATGTAATTCTCTCAGAGCCATAAAAATCAACTGTTATGAACTGACACAACAGTTGCTACGTTAAGTCTGCTGTCAAGTTTAGAAAAAAATGAAGCATTGTACACTTTCCCTACTGAGCCCTCGATGTAGGAAGAACACTGTAAGACTGAAGGAAGAAATCTCAAGGGTTTCCTTGACTAATATGTAAAGACAAGCATTAAGTGGACAGATATTACCCATGGCAGGTGTTTGGGGAGTATGAAATTTGAGATAGAACTGCATTCAGTAAAAAGAACTTTTTGTTTCTCCTTTTTTATTTAAGTGTAGGCATGGAGGGTTCACACAGACTACCCAGTGTTGTTTTTTCTTGTAGGTGAGGGTAGCCATGTCTCAAGTTTACAGATCATGAACCATTTGTCCTCTCTTACATCAAGCAGCACTGTCAGAATGAGATGGCTTTCCCCACCCCTTTACTAGGCTGAGACCCTCCCATCCACAGCAAGGGGTGTGAGATCCTGCCAAGCCTCTGATAACACTAACTACTGGACCAGACTAGGAGGCCAGGTTCCACAGTCTTGGCCTTCCAATTACAGAGCAGGAGTTTGCTCTTTTGTATTTTAACTTGTGTGTTTATTTGTAAAGAAATACCTAAATGTCTGTATAGCCCAGACTGTGCCATGGAAACCACTTTGAAAGGTTTTGTTTTGGTGTGTGTGTGTGTGTGTGTGTGTGTGTGTGTGTGTGTGTGTATTTAATTCCTTCTGATCTTTCTCTCATCATCTGCAGATTTAGAGTCAGGAACTTCATGTAAAGGCACATGCCAGCCAGGCAAGGGCTTTGCATCCTCCCTAGCTCAGGAATTCCCACGATAAATGTAATACCATTAAGACACTCTCTAGTCTTTTGTTCACCTTGAAAGTAAAGGGCACTAGTAAATTATTTGTAAGAGATTTTTTTTGACATATATTACATCAATTAAATGTATGAACTGCCTCATTCCCCACACCAGGAGGGTCCCCAAGTTTGAGACTCTCTATTAGCAGCCTGTCCAAAGGTTGTTTTACTTAGTGAAATTCCTTGGTAAACCAAGCCTATGAAGCACCAGATATGTGGGTGCTTCACACAGTGGAGGAGAGAAGATGCTCCCTTTCTATTCTCATATAACTTAAGGAAAGAACTTCCTCTCCCAAACATATTATTTTCCAATGGGTCATTTCTGAAATTTCAACCGTTTGTTTCACAGAGGTTTCATACAGAACATTGGTCAAGATTCTCTTCAGACCACATGAGTTGCTGAAGACTCAGCAGCTCTTGTTAGCTAGCTATGTGCTTTGGTCCCTTCATCTGTTATATATCAAAACAGGGTCTTTTTTATTCCTGCTGCTCTGTGTTCTCCAGTGTATTTAGTGCATGAATTTTGAGGGTAACTCTCCTGTCTCTGCCTACCATCTCACCAACAGAAAAATGGATTTATCCACTTTGTTATTTTATATTATTGGGTTCTAAGAATTCTTTTTTTACATTGTTTTGTTAGTTCTTTGAAAGCCTTATACAATTTTTTGGTCATCTTCACCTTCACAACTGTTCTCAAATTGATAGCCACCTTCATGGTCATTCAACTTTATGTCATTAAAAACAAAAAGACAAAAAATCAAGAACAATTTGTGCTGCCCAAAATATTCTTGGAGGTGTGGTCTTCCACTGGAGCCTGGTTGACTTACCAGGGGCTACACCCTCTTAGAGACCCCATCCTGTCCCAGCAGCTAAGAAGTGCTAATAGTTCTATGACTAGAGGTGAGATTCTGTGCCCTACTCTCTAGTCTGGCATTTTGTCTGCCTTGGATTTGTTCAGGTGTCATGGATGCTGTCACATCTGCTGAGAATTCACATGTGCAGCTCCCCTGCTGTGTCCACAAGACATTTGGTGTAGTTCTCCACTCCTTTGTGGCTCTTACACTCTTACTTACACTCTTACATCCTTCTCCTGACCTACCTCCTAAATGGACATAGTATTAAACAAAGCCCAAATGATCCATAGCGTTCTAACATGCCTGTTAAGACTATTGTGAAAATTGTTTGGGTTAATTATACAGCATTTACAGTAGTGCCTTATATGATAAATGCTCCAGGAATATGGGCTGCTAAAATTATACTTGTATGTAATTATTTTAAATACAACTAAAATTTCTTTTGGGCCATACTTTATTTTAATTTGTTATTTTAAATAGTACAATAATAATAAAATTAATATTTACTGAAGGCTTATTTTATAAAATACTAAGAATGTTTTGGATAACCGACTCTATTGACTAGTTTTTAATTATTTAAAGTAATACTATTAACATTCTTATTTTATTACAACTAAGAAAGCAGTGTTTTAGTTTTACCTAGTATATTCAGTTGCTTATACACATATAGATGATGGGATTTGAATTCATCTCTCAACTACTCTTTTTTCATTTTTTTCAGTGAATTTCTTGTTCCTTTTTCTAGAACATTTATCTACTTCATACCACTTACTATTCAGGATGTTGGATTTTAATTTTAAGCTCTATTAACTGTGTCAATTATTGCCATTACTATTAGTAGTGTATGTGCTATATGTATAAGTGCAGGTACAAACCTACCATTGCTCATGTGCACAGATCGGAGTAAAGCTTTGGACTCAGTTTTCTTTTTTCCCATTGCCACAACAGGGTCTTTTTTATTTCTGTTGGTCTGTGTTCTCCAGTGTATTTAGTGCATGAATTTTGAGGACAATTCTCCTGTCTCTGCTTACCATCTCACCACCAAAGTGCTGAGTTTACAGATAAACACCACAGTGTCCAGCTTTTTACATTGGATCTGAGAGTGAAGTGAGGTCATCAGTCTTGTGCGACAAGTGCTTTTATCCCATGAACCACATTAACTGGCCCCGACAAAACATATTTTTGACTCTGTACTCTAGTGTCTTAAGTTATTGTAAAATTATACCATAGTGCTGAAGCAAAGAATAAAGGTTAAGCACACTTGCTGATCTTCATGAAGACTTGAGATTGGTTCTCAGCACCCACACTGGGTAGTTCATGACAGCCTGTGACTCCAGATCCAAAGAATCCCATACCATTTACTCAAGGACAGATAGACTAATTTTAAGTGGAGAAGGTATACTGAATATACATGATCAATTATCTTTATGAGTCTAAAAACTATGGTTTTCTGGTTTATGTTTAGCATGTGTTAAAGGGCATCCCTAGTTTAATGTTCTAATATAAAATGGTTGTGTTCCAAGTAATTGAGTGAGTTACTTAATATATATCCCGTTATTTCTCTCTTGGGGAGATTCATGACAGGTAGACAATTTTTTTTATATACAGTAAGGAAGGGATGTCTTTTTTAATGTTAAGACTGAGCTCAGAAGATTTAGGACGTTTTCCTAAGGTCAGAGCGACTGGGGAAATACCAGCCTCTGTTCAGTTTGATGCTGTTCCTGAGAGATCCTTGCTGCCCTAATAAGAATTCAGTGGGTTAGATGAAGAAAAGGAACCTCGTTATAGATGGAGAAGAAAACAAACAGGAGGTCTATAAGTGTAAATTTGGGAGCACAGGTTTCCAGGGTACTTATTACGGAGAACTTTGACTCAGCAAACCCTGTGCCTCCTAGGGACTGGAAGATGCTGCTTTGGAAGATGTGTCTATCAGAGATCCCATATGTATACATCTGAAGCTAACTCCCAGCTATCAAGAAGGGTCACATACATGCAGGCTCAGATAGATGACCAGGTCTGGGTTTCAGCTCAGGGTGGAGTTTGTGACTTGCAGAAAAGATAGACATGAACATGAAAGTAGCGGGACAAAGGGTGAGGAGAAAAAGTATATGACATTTTTTATGACATTCTCATTCTCTCAGCTAAGTAAAAACAATCCCATGGCTCCTGATTTTAGGTTCATCACTTATAAAAGTCAAGGTCACAAGTGTTCCTATCCAGAGTGGGTATTTGATGATTAAGTGAAAGACATAATTCTATAAATTTTATACCCTATCATATTAGGGCCATCTAACCAAGTACTTCACTTAAGTCCACAGATCAACTTGAAGACCACTGATAGCCATTTTGCAATCCAAGAACACCTCCCTAATAGTGAAACTGTCACCATGCAAAGATATGTAAGATTCTTAGGCATTAAAGAGTCTTAGAAACCTCACCAGGAATTGAGAAGATGATATGTTTAGGAGTTGGAAACCTGATGAGAGATACTTGAAGATACAATGATTCAGACTAAAGAATAATTAAAGGAATAGTACTCAATTGAAAAATTTCCATATGTCATTTGCCATTATAATTCTATGATACTTAAATTCTCTGATGCATGTGTAACTAAATCCAATGATTTTGATTACTGAGTTGTTACAATGTAATTTAACAATTAAATTACAATGTAATACCAAGACACAAAAGAACTCATCTATTGTGAACTCAAGGAAGTAGAAACACAAACTTCTCCCTGATCACCTTTTCTAACATTTACTTCATGAAGATTTGGGACCAGGTGGCCATAAACATACCCTACCTTTTTGTGCTATGTGTTTATATGAAGTGGCATTCTCAACATGATTGTAAAATTCAAACTAATCAGCTGAAAAAACATTGAGAATGTTGTATATATTACCATGACAAATGTTAAGAAAAGATGTCATTCTTAATGTAAAAAGAAGAAAGCAATCTCATTAATGCATCTCATTAGCACGCAGAATTGCCTTCATGTTTAATAAATAGTAAAATTACATTTATAAAAAAGACCAAGGCAGTTAACCATTTAGCATTGAGTACAGAAAGGCTCACATCTTTAATGGAGGAGCTATTGACAGTTGGTGACTTCATAGGCAGGAAAAGTCCATTCTGGAAGGGTGTGGCTTCCAAGTAGTTCAATCACCCTCAAGTGGATAGTCTCACACCTCTGGGCAGACTGAATAGAATTCATGGAGTTATTAAAAAAATTAATGCAATAAGGAACAGGATATTAAACTTAGGAGGAGTGGGGAGGTATAAACAGATCTGGGAGGGCCTTAATATGATCAAAATATACTGTAGGAAATTCTCAAAAGTTATGAAAATATCATCTTAAAAATTAAATATATAAAAGATAGAATCCACGATATACTTGTATCTTCTACTTCTTTAGTCACGGCTGTATCTCATAGGAAAGTATTAGAAGAAAATTTAAAGACATGTTAAAAATGTCTAGAATAAAAAGGAATACTCTCTTGAATCACAGAAGTTTTTACAGTTGATAATTTATAGGTGCATTTTTTGAGACAACTAGAGGCCATAGATGCTCAAATTGCCTTATAAGCCCTTAGCCAAATGACTAGCATGCATTAAGTTCCACCACTAATTTTTGTCCTAAAACTGAAAGCCTCATTATCCCCAAAGCATATAAATCTACCCATCCAGTGCATGCCTATATGACATTTTACCTCTGGCCCAGGTCCAAAGATCTTAATAAACCAAGAAAGGCACCATGTTGTATTGTTACAATAGGAATACTCGACCTGAGACAAAATATTACTAGACCCCATATTTGCACAGTCTGACAATAGAATAGCCTCATATCTTAGTAGTATATGTCTTACTCCATATACTAACAGCTTTAAAAAATAACTTTGTGCTTCATCTTGTTATTCTTATTTTCAACGAGTATGGAAGACACAATATCAGGCTTGTAGTCATTCTGCTCTTGTTCTTGCCAGGCCAATACTCTCAGCTATTGTTATTCAAAAGTCAGCTGGAATTGTTTCTCTCAGGCTGAACTTAGAGGCTTCATATTATCTGAGAAAATGCCTACTGGTCAGAGTCAGGCAAGGGAGAAGAGAACTTGAATTGAATAGGGATACAGTAAAGATAATGGGTAAATAGGAGTGCTGGATAGAGAAGGTTGACCAGAAGTTCCTGTATGATAATTTATATTCAAGAATCTCTTGTGAAGTTGTATTTGGAGACTTCAATATTGTTTTACAATAAAATTAATCTGCTTAAATTAGAAATTCAAGTGGTAGCAGAAATAGTAATGCCAGCTGTGGATGAAGCATTCAAATACAGTTTGGGAGAGACATCCAGCATTCAAACTCTAACCCTCACTTTTTCCATTTTGTAACAAAGGAGATTGAAATTTTGAGGGGAGAAGTATATTTCTCAAGACCACACAAATAGAAGGACCTAGAACAAAACTTAGGTTTAAGGGTAATTTTAAAGTTACTATAATCCTATCCTCTTCCCTTGCTTGAGGCTCTTGCTTAATAGATACTAAGTATAAAATGTATACAATTCAACATATTTAAAATTCATATGTGAACTTGTATTTTTTCTAAAGAGATATGATAGGAGTTACATATATTTCTGCAAAATAAAAACTTGAAAATTAAAAAAAACTACCCCAAATATATTTCCCTCACTCTCTTAAAGTGACTTGTGAACTTAATAGTTACATATAACTTGAGATAGTGTTATCATTAGCATCTACCAAGTGTGTCCTATATTCCTAGCTCTGTAAATAAGTTTAGTCCTTACAGTCCTTTCATTCTAAGCTATCTTATTATTCTGTGTTTTACAACTTGAAGAAACCAAGCAAATTGCTCAAGTTTATGTAGAAAGTAGGTAATATTTCTAGGATAAACAGTTCCTGCTTTTTTCCTTCCTTCCTTCCTTCCTTCCTTCCTTCCTTCCTTCCTTCCTTCCTTTTGAGTCAGAGTTTTACTATATAAGCCATGCTAGCATGAAACACTATGGAGATCAGGATCAACAGAGATCTGCTTGCCTCTTCATTTTGGGGTCTTAGACTAAAGGCATGACCTCCTACACTCTATATTCAATGAAAACACAGACCATTGATGGCTTAGTTTCACTAGAAATGGGCTTATATTTATTGCTGCCATTTGCTGGTATCCTGTTTCCTTATCTGACCTGTTTTAACTGAGTATGTTTATGAAAAGTCTGGTGTAGAAGGGAAAGGGAGAACAGCCTGTGCTAAATGAGGAAGTTGCCTTGTCTGTTCCTGCTCAGTCAGGCTTCTGGCTGTAAGACCCCATCTGAGTCAGTGTTGACCAGTTCCTACACCTTGCTCTGAACAGAGAGTGAACGCAGGCCTGCTCAATAAGAAAAGTAGAGTTTATGGTTTTTATGTTGTATTACATGATTTTTTTTTTACCCATTCCTTTCTTTCTAAAAGGCATTTGCATTAAGAAAGACATGTATTTCCAACCTTATAATCCCTACAAAGTACAAAATATAGTATAATCTTAAATTATGATTCACTGTTAGTTTGACCAGGAGTTCTGGCAGAGAAGTGACATGTGTTAGTCTCACTTAGTCCTCAAGCACTGATGTTCCTGTCAGCACACTGCAGGTGTTCCACAAATTTGCCTATCAAGCTTCCTACACATTCATAACTCTCTGCCTTTCTCTAGCTCCCAACTGTGATTTAAGTAGTTTTCCATTTCTTCATGTTCTTTCTCTAGATCTTAATTGTTGCGGTACCATAGTCTAAGCACATAGGAGGTTAGCTGGGCCTAGGCTGAGTCAGTTCTCTAGTCTCCACCCTTTGGATGTGTTTGGTCTTCTGAGCCAGCATCTTGCTTGAGCACAGTAGTGCTGAGTCATGCTGAGTAATGCTGAGGCTTAGGGTGTGTCGCCAGATGTTTTCAGCTGTTAGCGATCAGGGGTATCTGGGTCTCCAGGAGGAAGTCCACAGAGAAGGTGGAAAGAAAAGAAATTTGCTACTTGAAGAAAACATAACCTCTACCAGCATCTCAAAGAAAAGGGGACCCTGCCATGCTCTATGACATAACCAAGAATATTTTATTTTCTGGTTAAAAATTATTTCTCATGATCCTTATTAGATGTCTTAACACAATCAGTTTTTGGAGATGTAATGCTTATTTAGCCTCATACCTAGAAGCAACAGAATTACACATTTTAATACACACACACACACACACACACACACACACACACACACACGAGTTTTGTTCATAAAATATATGCAATAATCAAATGCTATTAAAAGAGTTAGAATCATTGGATCTGGACTAGAGAGTTCTTGGACAGGTTCTCATGTACGCTGTATTATAGCAAAGAACCTTAGTTTAGGTTAGAATCAGTAATGTAAAGGCTGGTTAAGTAGAATCTTATCTACCATTCTCACACCACTGTGAACATGAGGGATACTCCTCAGGGATATAGCAAAACCTCCAAAGGACAGATGATACTTTAGGGTACAAATGCACATTTGGAGGAAGAAAGGGAAACACCCAGTCCTCCTTTGTTACTATAGAGGCATCACTTCTCAACCAAAGGCCCTTTCTGCACAGATGTAACTGATTGTTGTGACATCAGATAGTGTCCTCTCCTCAAAGGAAGTGTACACTTCTTCCAGCTAAAATGCCATGGCTTCTAAGCCACTAGTTACCATCTGTGACGGATATTGCCTGATATTGTTTTGGCTAAAGGTCTAATATATAGAAAAGTTCCAAATATGATTTCTGATTTCCCTAATTTCCAATCTAGTAGAACTTCCAAGGCATATCTGAGGTCATGATTATAATGACCACAGGCATGGATAGAGATTAACACAATGTTACTACTTATTCCACCTCAAAATTCTTATACTAATACATACTCCAGTTTAGAAATTAGCAAGTGTTAGTGTAAGCATGAGTATGTGCAACCATGGCAGGCAACCTGCAATATGTGTAAATTATGAGACTAGTATTGTGCAAACAGCTCAGCTATGACTTTTATTCATTTCCTTTAGGGAAAGGAGAGCCATGGTCTGGAGAAAGCATGTTAGGTCCCAAGTATCTCTAGAATAGCCAAAAGGAACCAGTTCTTTTCTACAATTTTCTACTGGGCCCATTCTTTAATTACTAACTTTTTAATCACATATCAGATTTAATAAGATAACAATTAATAGTCCCTTGCTCTGAAGCCATTTTAACTGCTTCACAATATTTTGAGCCCCTCTTTTGATCTTTTGGATTGTTTGTTTATTTTCTTTTCTAAAAACATTTCCTCTCAGTTGAATTTTGAGAATGTGATTTATTTATTTCCTTTGCTTTGTGGGCTTTATAAGTTATATTGCCATGCTATCCTTGAAAAGTTTGGTAATAGCCTCGCATATATAACAATGTAACACTTTTATATGTATTACATGAAATGTATTTATCATGCTCTCCTAAGTCAGATCCCCAAACACTCTCTTGTAACACATCCCTCTTATCACTCATGATGGGACCAAGAAGGCAGGAGCCCAAATACTCTGCTCCCCTCATCTCATGGAGGCCCCAACCTTGACTCAGCTCTATGCAGCTCTGGCCCTTATCTGTCACCACAGTCTCTGACCCCACCCAGCTGTCACCAGCCCAAGTCCCAGAAGAAGAAAACACCAGTTCTCTCTACTTCTATTGATTAAAATAAAAGAAAGCCCTAAGACCCTAGACAGATAAATAAAGAAAGAAGAAAGAAAAGGAGAAAAAAGATGAAGATAGAGGGAAGAAAATTGGTCCAGTGAGAAACTGTAACACAAGTTTGAGTGAGGCTGGATTACTGAGAATTATTCTCTTGGCACCTTGGTATAGGATCCTGAAAAATGAAAGCTTCTTCCCCTTGTAGATGTTTTAATTTCAATAAACTAGAGGCTAAGATGACTTACTTTCAGAATAATGCTTCTGTGCTATGAATTTTGGCATCAGAAGAATCATTAAATATTGGTAACTTCGGGAACAATGTGTACGAGGTCTCAGTTTCTCACATGCCCACTGGGTATGACCTCGCTAAGGGATGGGGTCAGGCCATTGTCAGGCTGTTTTTTATTTAATCTTTGCTTATTTGGCCAATCCTCACATCTTTATCTTTTCTCACAGAGACGTGAGTTTACAGTTTAGGAATTACCCTAAGCTATAACTTTCACCTAGGACATTTCAAATGCTGAGGAGGCATGCATAACTAAAATATAGTATTTTTCCTTTTTCTTAGATTTCAAAAATTATCGAATCAAAAAATTACCAAATTCATTTTGCAAGCTAGAAGTATAAATGAACCCTAAGCACTCAATAAAACCTTTTTTAAAATCCTATTTGGCCATAGAATTCTAATCTCTGCACATCAGTATGGCTTTTGAGCCAACTTTATTTAGAAATTATTCAAATGTTTAGTTAGTGTGTACTTAAGAGAAACCACATTTGAATAAAGTTCACCAGTTAGTAATTGACATAATTAGCTAGCTAAAACAAAGAAGTTTGCCTTTCCCTAAGGTATAAACTGAAGCAGTGTAAACTGAAAGGCAATATTGAAAACAAAAAGTAGCTACCTAATTAAAGTGTCTGTCTGTTTTACTATGTCAGAGAATTTTTGTAAGTTGATATTAGTTTATAAAATACACAGGTAAGATTATTTATCATAAAAAGATAAGAGTTCTCCAGAATTTTAATCCTGAAAATAGACAACTTCATTTACTCAAGGACTCAAGTTAAAAAAGAATGCCATGGAGATGATAAGCATATGGGCTACTCTGGTATACTGTAAAAACTCAGAAAGATGTTTGATCTAGAAGGCACTAGAGCTCTGCCAATGACAAAGTAAAAATGGGGTTAAGAAACAGTCTAACTTGTTTTATTTGAATTCTAAATAAGAACAATAAATTATAGTTTAACAAAAATGTAATAGTCTTAGACAAGTGACTCATCTCTATGTTTTCTTCTGATCATGCAACCTGCCTTTAATAGGAACATTCTTTATTTTTGCTTTGGAGAACCTCCTTAAATGTTTTACACTTCTACATATCACTTTGTTTATGTTTAATGAATTGTATAATAAATGTAGCAATACTATATAACATTTTTTTAAAAAATAATACCAAAGAAACAAAAAAAGAGAAGTAACGTTATGAGAGAAAATAGGGCATTTATGACCTTTTCAGGTTACCAGTTTCAAGTATAAACTTCAAGTTCAATAGCTGAGGATACAGAGAATACCTGGCTGACTATGGTTTTTTATTTTCTCTTCCTAGTAAAAAACTCTCTTGGTAATTAAGAGTCATACACTTCTCTGGTTTTTCAGTAGTCCCAGAGGTCCATCAAGCGGGTGTCTGCTCTGAACTGAAAAGGGAGGGAATTCAGTCTAAGAATGAGATACAGCTCTCTCTACAACTCATCTTCAAATCACGAGGCTGGTGCATAGTGTCTCTGACATTGTCCATGGTTTGTTCCTTGAACGTTTAGAGGCTTTCAGCAGGGATGCCATCTTGCTGCCGTTAGAATGCAAGTCATTCCTGGTTAATGCAATGCCTAAGAAAATTATTTTATCCCATCTATTGCGATTCTGGGAATATTAATGGAGACACATAATGGAAGCAGAGTAAGTGACCATTTCTTTTAATAAGAACTGCAAAACATTTTTTTTTCCTGTTCAGAAACTTCATTCACAATTTTTCTATGTTAAAACTATTTATGGTGAAGAGCAACTATAGAGACTATTTTTCTTGGATAACACTGATGTGTGTCAAAGGACCTATTTTACTACAAACAACACATTTTAAAATTTTCAATACTAATAACATCTAAACTTAGCACAGCATTTGATGCTTTCCTTTAAAAAGATTGTAGCATCCATAAGGACTGAATCCATTCCCAGAGCTTTGCACATTCAAGGCAAACACTACATTGTTCGAGCCTCTTGGGTTTGGTGTTCAGAAGGCAGTGCATGTAATACCACACCAAACATAGCTTTTTCAACATGTGTAAGGTAACTACATTCAGGTTGACAGCCAGCTATTTTTGTCCATTCAGCCTTAAACTTGAATAATCAAACATCTTTCTCAACCTAGAGTTATATTTTCCTTGGCTGTCTATTCCAGGCAAGAAAACCTTAAACTGTACGTACAGAACATTTTAAAAATGTTATTCTCTAGTTGTTACAAATATACTTACTTTTAGTCTGTATGAAGTAGATACCATGGTCACTATGGATCTTCCAGTTAATCAACTGTGTTCATAAGGCAGTACATGAAATCTTATATCAAGCATAGCTATTTCAACATGTATAAGGTAACTACATCCATATTTTAGTCAATCTTATGTATATACTTTTATGTACATTATTTAGTAGTTAATAGTATGCCAAATCAGTCTATGTCATGAAAAGATAAGTTCACATTTATGTTGGCCATGTGTTAGAATCTGTACCCAAAAGATAATATAGAGTAAAAACTGTGAGTGGGGCAGAGATTCAATGGTTTGTAATAATGCCAATTTAGGGAGTCTTAAACTAGATAAAGCTCCTGCAATCATAGGAGAAAGAAAAGGAGAAGTGTTCTCATGTGTCAGAAGTGGCTGTGTTATACACATGAGGAATCATCACAAAAGCCAAGGCAAGCCAAAGGTTACAGAGAAGATCCTGGGTAAATTTGAAACACAAAGACTTTGGACATAGATGCCACATTGCTAAGTGAAAAATAGGCAGTAAGTAGTGCTTGGACTCCATAAGACAAACAAACAAACTTAAAAAATTAAAACAGAACTAAACTAAACAAAATGAAAGTGTTGGAAGAGAAACTCTCAGAGTTATTAGGAGCACAGGAAGTGGTAGAGGAAGTAAAAGAAAGAAATGCATGCAGAACTGGCCAGAGGCAAAATGGAGAAGAACTTTCCTGTAGATAGGAAAGACAAACTGTGAGCAAATCTGGATCCTTCCTGCCTTTGTCAATCGCTCTCTCACCTTACAGTTATATCACTTTTGTGACTTTCTCCCTTCATTTAAATAAAAGGTAGATAATGATAACTGTCTTGCCAGATGCAAATTAAATAGGATGGTGTCAAACTACCCTTCATGCACATGGATGCAGTTAAACACACACAAATGTAGGCTTTTAATTTCAAGTTCAGTATGTAAAAGATAGCTAATAATTCCAAGAAAAGAGAAATCAAGCACACTAGTCATCCTTTAGCTAGAACACTGACTATCCACAAATGTTTCTCAAGGTTATTGATGAATCAACTCACTCATTCCTCAGTTGGATCACAAGGCCGAGTTTAAACTTATTTCAGTTCTTCCTCACAGATGAGATATACCTATATAAAAATAAGCAAGGTCAGAGATCAGAGCAATATTACCAATGGCACCAAGGTCCACAGAGGGTTGGTCAGAGGACTCTTCAGAAGCACAGAATGTGAACTTTTTATATCCATCTTCTCTACCATGTCACTCCCTGTTGTCATACTTTAAAATTGAGTCTTTGGACCCATTACCAATCCTTTGCTATGGCATTCATCTGCTAGATGCAACCATGTATGATTCCTGCCTACTTGGGGCAACATATATCTAGGAGATATAGTTATAAATCAAATATCCCAAGAAAAGAAGAAATAGGTATAATATTGGCACTTCTGTGTCCACAGCACAAACTCCTTTTTCTCGAGTTTGTTCTTATTGTTGTAGCAATTCTTTGCCTAAATGGTAAAGTTATTTTGGACTGGAAACTTTTTCCTATAGTGGGCTAAGCTTCTTTCTCTGTGCCTATGTTAGAAAATGCGATGAGAGAGATGAGCATTATACTGGACGTTTACGTGGGAGAGTAGAGAATGAAAAGAGAATAAGCGAAACAAAAACACTTTTGTTGAAGGAGGAGCCAAAAAAGAAAGAATGTCTTCATATCTAATGTGTATTATCATAAACACAGTGTACAGTTTCTGCTGACCCTCCCATGACCTAGCTCCACCCATGAGGACCATGGGTCAGGCTGACCAATGGCTTCAAAGAGTAATGCAGAACAAAGGGTCAGAACATTGTCTGTGAAGCATAAAAGGCCACCACTTCTAGCAGCAGTATGTACTTGCTTCTGACACTCCTGTGATCACCAGCAACCTTCCAAACTTACCATCATGGTGAACTTTACTGCTGAGGAAAAGACCCTCATCAGTGGCCTGTGGAGTAAGGTGAACGTTGAAGAAGTTGGTGGTGAAGCCTTGGGAAGGTAAGAATTAGCTATTGATGCATCTGGGAGAAGGGTGAATAGTCCCTTGAATAACAAGCTAGGAAAGTCAAGAATTCTAAGGATCTGTGCTTTTTCTACTTGTTTTTCTCCACTCGCAGGCTTCTTGTTGTGTACCCATGGACCCAGAGATTCTTTGACAGCTTTGGGAACTTGTCTTCTGCCTCTGCCATAATGGGCAACCCGAGAGTCAAAGCCCACGGCAAGAAGGTGCTGACTGCTTTTGGAGAATCCATTAAGAACCTAGACAACCTCAAGTCTGCCTTGGCCAAGCTCAGTGAACTGCACTGTGACAAGCTACATGTGGATCCCGAGAACTTCAAAGTGAGTCTAGGGCAAGCCCATACATTTATTTTGGATTTGTCTTGGGGACAAAATTAAAAGCTGAGAATATAAGTGTGGGGGTGCTCACTTAGCAGTCAAAGCTCATTGCTTAAGGTAGGGTGATAGGGAGTGGCTGTAAAAAGCCAAAATTTTAAGTTTACAGGCATTTAGAAAATTTTCTCATGATAGAATTTTGTCGAACTTATCGTGGAGAGTAATGTGAAAGAACAGTAGATCTGAGCAAGAAGAAATGGAATTGGGAGAGGAAAAACATCTTAACTTTCTGTGGGTCCTATTGATTGATGTTGAAGAAAAATTTTGAGAGACAACTTAAAGTTGGAATTCCTTAATCAACATTATAAAATTATATTACATTCCCAAGTGAATATCATGGCAAATGGAGGCTTGTTCCTACATTTGTGGAGTTTTAAAACTCCATCAAGAACATTTGTAGCACAGAAATAACTGTGCTACAACTGGAGAATAAGAAAAGTAACAAGACAGGCAAGTAAATACGATGGAAATAGGTGTGAGAATTCAGGCAGGACAGTGGGAAGCAGGAAGAGAGAGGTACAATACAGAACTGGAACCTATGCTCACCAGAGGTGGTTGAGGGAACTTTGATGCTGAATGTGTTAAAAAGTACAGGTTCAAAATATTTATTTGTTTTTTTATGCATATTATTTTTAGAATCTTCGTTTAACTCACCAAATCTCTTTCTTTTGTCCTTCTGTCAACAGCTCTTGGGTAATGTGCTGGTGATTGTTTTGGCTAGTCACTTCGGCAACGAATTCACGGCTGAGGTGCAGGCTGCCTGGCAGAAGCTGGTGGCTGGGGTGGCCACTGCTCTGTCCCACAAGTACCACTGAGGCCTCTACCTAGCTGTCCAGCAATCCTGTGTGTCCCCTATGTCTTCTTTCTGCACATGAGTACTGGACTGGTCTTTGAAAGCATAGAATGTTTAATAAAGATCATTCTTCTTAGTAATCAAAAACTCATTTTGTCTTGTCTGTTTTCTACTTTTATGCCAAAGAGGCATATTTAATGTTTGTGGAAGAGGGGAAGCACAGGCATTTCTCTGAAACCTGCAGGGACTCAAGAGAAAAATGTAGATGCCATGGAAGGCTTCTACAGGCCCAGGGACAGTCTAAAGCTGGGAAAGAATTCTCAAAGAGAAGAAAGAAATTTAGTGGAGAAGGAATTGTGTATGGAGCATACGAAAATTTACTGTAGAGGGTGAAGAAAAGGGTGATAAGAGATATCTTGCAGCAGACTGTTACATCCCATTACCATTAAGAAAAAGCTTTCACAAGATTTGAGATCTAAGATGGAATTATTGTTTTAAATTATTCAACATATATTTTCTTCTAAAAAGCATTTATTGAACAACCATTTGGTGTGCTCTTCCCTGGCGAAGACTCTTGGTCCAGCTCTCAGCATCCCTTAGTTGCCTGTAACACTTTGTATATGGTTGAGGTCTCATGGGCATTCCCCCACCCATTTTAGCAGGTGTGTACCACAGCAAGCTTCCTGTTCTTTTGGTTCTTACAAGCTTTTGCCCTTCTGAAGTGTTCTCTGAAACACTTCAGTGTTTTGTTGATGTAACCACCTGGGGCTGGGTTCCACAACTCTGAAGCTTGATGGTGGTGGATTTTTGTAGTGGTCTTCATCTGTTGCAAAGAGTGTTCTGCATGAGAGGAGACTACAATTTATACACACACACAAACTGTATATATATATATATATATATATATATATATATATATATACAATTACAATTGACAATGACAATTACAATGACAAAATGACGTGATTTTAAAAGGGAGCACAGAGGGTATATAAAAGAGTTTGAAGGGAGAAAAGAAAAGGGAGATGTATTGTAACTATATTATAATTTCAAAAAAAAGTTTTAAAAATTTTATTGTTTTAAGTTTTATGAGTCTGTGTGTCTGTCTGTATCTATGCTTGTGTATGTGAAAGGACCAGAGCTATTGTTTTCCCCTAGACCTGGAGTTCAGGTGGTAATGTTGATAGCTCTGAATATATTACTACTACCTCACATATGTCTTATGTGCAAAATATATATATAGTTGATTTTCTCTCAGATTTTATTTTCTGTACTGACACACTACTATAAAGAAAGATCAAAGAAATTGTTAGAACTGTTACTAGAAAATCAAAACTAGGGATAATTTTTCTAATGTATACTTCTGTCCCAGCTGTGACAGTACATGTGTACTAAATGGAAATATCCCTGCCACTTCTGAGTTATTCCAAAAACTGAAAAGCAGCAAAGACAGAACCTGGTTGAAGCAAACTGACAGATCAATCACTCAGTATTTTTAGTACATAGTCTAACATTGGCACAGAGAAGGCTAAACTCACACTCTGCTACACTTATCCAGTGGGAATCAACAGTGCTTAGTGACTGCCTATACAGTGTATTTATATGGTGGAAAATGCCATTGTTACATACAGTAGATTTCTCTATGCAATCTATATTCTATAGAGTATATACAAGAATACTGGAGAAATGCAGAGACATGTTCTACTATACCGCAGTAATCTATTCCTTCTCAGAAATTGCAGTGTAAAGAGAACCTCTTTCCCCGGGGCTGTTGGAAACTAGGAAGATCATGGCCTAAACCTGCTGAAAATACATCAGTTGAGTAAGAGGCATATTTCTGTCACTTAAGTCCAGAGTCCCATGCCTAAAAAGAGCCTCGGACTCACTGAGACTTTTCCATGTTTGCCTACTCTTCAACTTAAATGTATTAGTTCCTCTAAGTCTGAAACAAAAAGAAAAGAATGTGAAAGATACCTTTGCAAATCTTCTGTTGGGAGAAGGGACCAAAAAGAAAAGAATAAGGAAAGAAAGAGTAAATTCTGTGAAAACTGCAGCAGGAGGGTCTCCCTCCCCAACGAAGGGG
>JANHMN010000003.1:94374526-94437967 GCA_030674055.1 Rhabdomys pumilio | reverse complement strand
TCATGTGGATCCTGAGAACTTCAAGGTCAGTTCTGAGCATGCTCATGTGTTCATTATGGATTTTACTAGGGACAATACTAAGAGCTGAGATTGTGATTGGTAATGCTTTGACAGATGTTAGAGTACGTGTGTCCAGAACCTGTGTCAGTAAACATGTGGTAGAAGTCTTAATTAATATTTAGCTGTGCAAATATTGTGGACAACATGGATTTGGGTTTAGATTAGAGTGTATTATCAGCATGCCTGAGGCCTTGGGTTTGATTCCTAGAATTGAAAACAAAGAGTTGAAATACTGGATTTTATTTTTTTAAGGAGTGTGTTTTTAGAAATTAGTACATCTAGGCAATAAGAAACTGAATTTGAATTTAATATCTTGTCATTAGAAAGTAAAAATAATACCTTATTTAATCGAGTCAATCTTAATGATCAATCCTTTATGAAAGATCTGATGGGAAATCAAAATATAGATTTTTTTCTTATCATTTTGACAAACTTTTACATTCTCACTGAGCATTGGCATAATTTGAGGCTTCTTTCCCATTGGTTGGACATCCAACTCTACTAAGCATCTTATATCGAAATCATGTGTTGATTTAGATTTGGCCACTGACGAATAAGACAGGGAGCAAGGATGACTGGAAGTAAAAAAGGGCAGGATTAGG
Source organism: Rhabdomys pumilio (assembly GCA_030674055.1). Taxonomy (NCBI): domain Eukaryota; kingdom Metazoa; phylum Chordata; class Mammalia; order Rodentia; family Muridae; genus Rhabdomys; species Rhabdomys pumilio. Next base: position 94,437,305 of record JANHMN010000003.1, on the reverse strand, counting down.
AAATGTACGGATGTAGCCAACTGAGTGGTGACTGGGTACAAGAGGAGTCATGAAATTCAGTTGTCAAGTGTGTCACAGGTGGAGTGGTAGGTATTAAGGGATTGGAATCCTCAAGGAATGTAATTCTTACATGCCATGGTTTTGAGCGCCTACCTATCATTCCTATGTGCCATCTTGTTACAGCTCCTGGGCAACATGCTGGTGATTGTGCTTTCTACTCATTTTGGCAAGGAATTCACCCCAGAGGTGCAGGCTGCCTGGCAGAAGCTGGTGACTGGTGTGGCCAATGCTTTGTCCCACAAGTACCATTAAACCCCCATTCCAGTAGATCAGCAATCCCGTGTGTCTCTTACATCCTCTTTGAGACTATGAGGACTGGAATAGTCATTGGGAGCACAAATTTTGTTTAATAAAAATTATCCTTAATAAGTCAACATTGCCTTTTTTGGTTTTGTTTATTTGTTTGTTTGTTTTTACTTTTATGTTGAAGAGAGATCTTGTTGGGCTTATCGGTGGGAAAAGACAAAAGAAGGAACCAGAAAGCTTCTGTAGATAAACATTAGAGGGAAGGATATATTATGGAAACGAATAAAGGTCAAGAAGGATGAAAAGATGAGGATGTCTTCTCCAGGAAGAGATGAAAGCGTCTGTCCAGTATAAGATAGGGTACAAAATATTTACTGTACAAGGTAAAGACTAGGGTTGCAGGTACCTGGGGGTAAGAAGACTAGTGAGGTGTGCTATTTTTTTTTAAGTTTCATTTTATGCATATGAATGTTTTGCCTGCATGTTTGTGTGTGTACTACCTGTGTGTGGTGCTCATGCCGGCCACAATAAACAATTACATCTCCTGGACCTTGAGATACAGCCAATAGTGAGCTGCCATGTGGGTACTGGGAACTGAAGTCCAGTCCTTTGAAAGAGCTATTAATCACTGAGCCCCCTCTCTAGCCCAAGACCTGCTGGAGATTTTTAAGAGAATACTTTAATGTATCTAAAATATGAACTAAATGTATTGTTTTTGATTAGTTATATTTTTGAAAGAGCTATCTTACACCTTGTGAGACTGAGACATTAAAGTAAAGGGGGGAATTGAATGAAAGTTGGTAACATCCCTGAAAACGTTAGAGGGTTACTGTAGCTACACTTTCTTTAGGTACCTGGAAAGGTTATTCCACTGGCAGAGTGAGGAATAAAGGCTACGACATTCAGTGTTCCAGATCTTGTAATGGGGTGTAACATGAGCTTACATGAAATGAGCTTACATTAAGGAGGAGTGATAAATTTGGGGATCATTTCTGAACAAGGAATATTTCATGTAAGTGAAGACTACCTGATTATAAGAAGGCTTAGAGTCTTTAACTACTGAAAGGTACATTGATATTTTTAATAAAGTCTACTCAAGTCTACTCAATAGAAAGAACGGTGAAACAAGGGAAAAATATGACAAAGGTCAGAGGTTACAGGTCTCTGAGTATAAAAACATAACCAAGACTATGTTTCTGGAGATGATAAACGCAATACTTAGGAGGTTGAGGCAAAGATAGCCAGTTTAAGACATTCCAAGTTCATTTAGAACGTCAAGCCACACTAGAGAAATTACTAAGACCCCGTGGCACAATGAAAATGTAAAGAAGGGATGGGGATGTAGCTCATTGTACAGCACTTGCCAGTAGGCACAAAGCTCCAGGTTCAATCCTTAGCTATTCATACAGTACCAAGCCAATGGAGCAAATTTTTAGTAACTACAACTTAGGATAACTATGCTGGAAATTGGGATAACTGAGACAGTGAAGTTCTTTTGTATATAAAATGGATGCAAAATTGTAGACATGAAACAACAGGAAATATAATTGTTTAAACCTAGAAAGTAAAACCAGGCATCCAATCTGTGAAGGATGGCAAAGATAGAAGAGAACACTGTGAAGTAGACATAGTGTCCGATTTACTAGGGAGAATGAGTAGAAAGATGAGAGGATGTCTGATATAATCGCACTTTGGTTAACATAGCCAGAGGAGGCCACAAAGTGACCTGAGACTCTCGTGTCAATGAATTTGCTTGAGAGAGTACAGGGTGTTCAGGGAGGTATGACCTTCTTGTCCTGAGGCAGTCTTACACATAGTGCTTGAGTCTGCAAACAGTAGAAGCTACAGTGTTCAACTGTGGCAAAAATAATTCCAGTTCTCATTTCTTGAACTCCACACACTGTCAGTATTTGACTTTCCTTTTCATCTCTACCACAAGCATGGAGACCTTACAATATTGAGACGAGGACATAGCTGATCTCCATGTGATTTCAATGATGGTCATATCAGAATACACTTGGGATCTCATTGTGTTCAAAGTGATTCAGCAAGCTAGTGAGAATCATATCCATTTTCAGTATGTTATTTCTCTTGCCTCCTCTGAAAGATTTTGGTGATGCAGTGGTGGCAGAAGATATGCCCTCTGCCTTTAGAAAGGTCAATCTATGCCTTTCAAGTCGAAAGTCCAAACAATATAATTTTAAAATAGTTTATAACTTGCTTCCACATAGATCAGGATGACATGATTGTTAACAAACAATTCTTGGTTCTTTAGTAATTTCTATTAATTGAAATACAAAAAGGAGAGAAGATATTTAAAAAGGCTGACAATAATTCACTAACATCAATATTTTTATTATTACTTCTTTATGTATATGTTTGTATTTGATCATAAGGACAAGGGTGTAAGTCTCTCTACTTGTGATACAATATGTTAGTATGACTCTATATTGAAGAATACAAGAGACAAATTTGTCTGTGCTCTGGTAATATTCATCTTTGTCTTTTATTTTGTATTTTTGACACTGGGTTTTTCTGTGTAATAGCTCTCACTGCCCTGGAACTCATACTGCAGGCCAGACTGGCCTCGACCTCACAGAGAATAGCCAGCTCTGCCTCCTCAATGCTGGGATTAAAGGTGCAGGACACCGCACCTAGCTATGATATTCATCTTTTCCTTGTAATTCAATTTTTTAAAATTTTTTCTTTCATACAACACATCCTGACCACAGTTTCCTTTCATTTCACTCATCCCTGTTTCATTCCCCTTATCCCCCTCTGCTTTTCTTTCCCACAAATATACTCCTCCTCCCTTCAGGAGAGAGCAGGCCTCCCAGGGACATCAACCTACATGGCATAAACAAGTTAATACCCTGTTCAGCCTAGGCTGGTTAGCCAGTAAGCCTCAGGAACCTCCCTCTTTCTACCTTCCTAGTTATAGAAACATCTAAAATATTGACATGTCTGGCTATGTTAACTTGTATCTGGCACATGGGGGGCAAATTAAACTCTACACTTGCATAAGAAATATGTCACCTGCTGAGCCATCATTCATACCAATTTGCTGTTGATATTATTGTTACTATTTTGATTTTTATTGTTTGAAGCACAATCCCATGTAGAACTGGCGGCTGTAACTCAGTCTGTAACATTGGATACTTGTCATTGATATTCTTGTACCTCTCCTCAAGGACATCAGTCATCGTAAGTGTGCGCCAGCACGCACAGCCTCATTTGTGTTGTTAAGTTCATTTAACCTAAGTGGTTAGCTGACAAACCTCTCTAAAAATCAACCTTAAACAAGGACTATGGATAAGTTCTTCACTTCCTTTATCACATTATTGTCAATTTTGGCCATAGAAGCACAAAATCAAATATTCAAAGCTCAAGGCATTATTATCTAGACAGGTCACATTTAGAAGGAAATGGCCTCTTCACATTGAGAAATGGGCAAGACAGAGCAGAACTACAGATGCATTTGTTATGTGCTGGTATATTACAGGTGTGGCAGTGCAGATATACCTTTACTCAACAGAAATATTCTATGCTTCTTCACAATTGTTTCAAAAGTAAATCAATAAGGAAAGAGGACACTTGAAGATATTATACGCACAATAAAACTGGCTGTACTCAATATTAAGACCAGTATTCAAAAACTTTAAAGTATCTAGTAGGTGCCCATCCCATATATATACATAATTAAAATTGACAAATACTTCCTAGCAAATTTGCTTTTGCTGGGACAAAACACAAGAAAGAAAGACAGTTCTTCAAGAGCTTCAGCAGTAGGGTCTCCTTGAGGGGGCCTATTTGGCACTGTCTTCACGAGAATGCTATCTAAAGCTTCATCCCACCCTGGCTTGCCCAGGCTCTTTTAACCAATGACTTTACAGCATTTGGAGTAGGGGAAGGGCAAGAAGGCCAGGATTGAAGAATAAAAAGACAAGCCTTGCAGCAGCTGACCATACTTGCTTGTAATTACCTTAAACTATCTTCAAGCTCTTGACAGACACAATGAGTCATTTCAACTGTGAAGAGAAGGCAGCCATCAAGAGCATCTGAGAAAAGGTGAATGTGGCAGATGATGGAGCAGCAGCCCTGGCAAGGTAAGATGTGGAGATCAGGAAAGGAGTAAAGAAGAAAGGGAACTTGCTGGCAGAAATCTAGGTCTCTACTCAGTAGACATGATGTGCTCTGATTTTCATGTCTAATCTCTACCTCATAGGCTCTTGATTGTCTACCCATGGACTCAGAGGTTCTTTGAAACCTCTGGAGACCTCTCTTGTCCCTCACTCACTGTGAAAACTCCAAAGTCAAAGCCTATGGTAAGAAAGTGCTGGGTGCCTTTGCAGACACTGTTAAGAGTATGGACAACCTCAAGGAGGCCTTTGCTCATCTGAGTGAGCTGCACTGTGACAAGCTTCACATGGACCCTGAGAACTTCAAGATCAGCTGAAACTATGTGCATGCATGATTTGTGCATTTGACTAGGGCACCATAGTGGAAGATAAGACTATGATTACTAATGCCAGTTAAAATTTCAAAATATATTGTTCCAGATATAGTGCCAATAAATGCCTAGTGGTCCAAATTAATTTGTAGTTATTCAAAAAAACTTATGTGAATAGAATTAGGGCATTTTGGGAATTACCTCTATTGGTAGAGTGTATCAGTAGCCTGAATGAGGCCTGAGGTTTCATTAACCACCAGGGAAGGGAAAAAAAGAAGTCTGAGTTTATTTGCTATGTCGTCTGAGTTTAGACATCAGCAGATATATGTGAAAAGAAATGAGATTTGGAACAGACCTATTGTTGCAGGGAAAGAGATATGCTACTTCTGTATATATCACTAATTAATATATTGGTAAAATCTGAGGGAATCCCAAAAGGCATATCTTTTTTAGTCTGTTTGACAAACATCTAAATATTAACGTCTCCTTCCAGTTGATCATTGTCAGAAGTTGAAGCTTCTTCATGTATTGTTGACTTTACTTACTAATCACCTTGCTGTACTAAAAATCCTCATTTTACAGCAATTAGACCATTAATGAACAAGGAAGGGAACAAAAAAGACAAGCAAGAATAGCAGAATAAGGAGAGGCAGGAACCCAGGCAAGAAATGTTAAATCAAAGATAAGTCAACTCACAATAATTCAGTTGAGTGAAGTCTGTAGTAGATATCTAGGTAGCCAGGTAGAGAATAGTCCCCAATGATATAGCCTTAAAATATTCTTTCCCAGGAAAAATTTTGCACATCTCTACTTTTCATTTTCCAATTTTGTCTATTATTTAACAGCCCCTGGATAACATGATCATTATTGTTCTGTCTATTCGCTTTGGGGATGCATTCACCCCAATGATGCAAGCTTCCTGGCAGAAGATGGTGAATAATGTGGCCAATGCTCTGACCCACAAACACCACTGAACGTTCTTCCCAGTAAACTGGCATTTCTGTGTACCGAATCCCCACTTTGTCTGCGTGAGTCTTCACTGAAACTTTAGATTATGATCTTCTGTTTAATAAATTTCATTCTCCTGAGCAACCAACACTAGTTTTCTTTGTCTGGTTTTTAATTAATGTTAAAGCAAAAGAAATGGATGGGTTCATGGCTGAGGAAAGACTCAGTATGAAATATGAGCTTTTCTGTACCTTGTGTATGGACTACAAGAATAATTCTTTCTTCTCTCATACACCCTACCACAGTTTTCTTTCCCCACAACCACTGCCACCTTTCCTCTTCCCCAGATCCGTTCTTCCTCCATTTCCATTCAGAAAAGAGCAGGCCTTCCAAGGATATCCACTGAACCTGGCCTAACAATTTACAATAAGATGAGGCACAAATCCTCATATCAAGGTTGGGCCAGACAACACAGTAGAATAAAAGGGGTCCCAAGAGCAGAAAAAAGAATTAGCGAGATCCCTGACTACAACTGCTAGGAATTCCATAAGAACATCACTCTATTAACTGCAATATGTATGCAGAGGACCTAGTGTAGACCCACATGATTCTGGGATTCAGTCTCTGTGATTCCCTATGAGCCCTGCTTAGTTGATTTTGTGGGCCAGTGTTTTGTTTTTCTGGTTTCCTTGACCCCTATAACTACCTATACCTATAACTACTAAGAATCCTTCCTCCTCTCTTCCATGGGGTTCCGTCAGCTCTGCCTAATGTTTGGCTGTCTGTTCCCATTAGTTCACTTTACTCTTTTTTTTTTTTTTTTGAAAATAATCTGTGGCTTTCTGTGCTCCTCCCCTCCTTCCCAAAACACTACTAAAGTCCATTTGAATAAAGATCAGTGTGGTTTGTACTTCCTTTGTGATCTTTTGTCACATTATAATTTTGAACAGTTATGTAGTAAATATCTGGTTTGTGCCTTTATATGTGTCATCAAAAATGTTACCATGGTAACCCATTAGCCCAACCCTATTTTTGTAGGTACCAGAGCACTATTCATTTATTTAATTTTTATAAATATTCATTTCAATAAAGTAAAGTAAAATGACGTTTATTCATCAGGGTTTTGTCAAAGGAGAAAAAAATAAGGAAATATTTTTCAGTTTAGTGTTCTTTATCTTTTTGATGTTGTTTATTTTTTATATTATACATATTTTTAATTGGATATTTTATTTACATTTCAGATGTTATTCCCTTACCCCATTTATCCCCACCCAGGAACCCCCTATCCCATCATCCCTCCTCCTGCTTCCATGAGGATGTGCCCCCACCTATCCCTCCACTCCCACCTCCTCATCCTCAAATTACCCCACACTCAGCGTCCAGCCTTCATGGGACCAAGAATCTCCTTTCTCACCTATGCCCAACAAGGCCATCCTCCCCTACATATACAGATGGAGCCATGGGTCCCTCCCTATGTGCTCCCAGGCTAGTGGTTTAGACCCTGTGAGCTCTGGTTGGTTGGTATTGTTGCTCTCCTCATGGGGCCACAAACCCTTTCAACTCTTTCAGGTCCTTCTTTCTAACTCCTCCATTGGGAACCCCTTGATCAGTTGAACGATTAGCTGTGAGCATCCTCCTCTGTATATGTCAGACTCTGGTAGACCTCAAAGTAGACAACTATATCAGGCTCCTGTCAGCAGGCACTTCCTGACATCACATCAGTGTCTACCTTTGATGAATGTACATGGGATGGATACCCAGGTGGAATGGTCTCCAGACGGCCCCTCCTTCAATTTCTGTTTCACAATTTGTCTACATATTTGCTCCCTTGAGTATTTTGTTACTCCTTCTAAGAAGGATCTAAACACCTACACTTGGTCTTTCTGCTTCATGAGCTTCATGTGGTCTGTGAGTTGAATCTTGGGTATTGCAAGCTTCTGGGCTAATATCCAACTATCATTGAGTAAATACCATGTGTGTTCTTTTGTGATTGGGTTACCTCACTCAGAATGATATTTTCTAGTTCCATCCATTTACCTAGAGATTTCTCTAATGCATTGTTTTTAATAGCTGAGTAATACTCCATTGTGTAAATGTACCATATTTTTTGTATTCATTCCTCTGTTGAAGGACATCTGGGTTCTTTCTAGCTTCTGGCTATTATAAATAAGGCTCCTATGAAAATAGTGGAGCGTATGTCCTTGTTATATGTTGGAGCATCTTCTGGGTATATGCCCAGGAGTGGTTGGTATAGCTGGGTCCTCTGGTAATGCTATGTCCAATTTTCTGAAGAACCACCAGACTGATTTCCAGAGTGGTTGCACCATCTTGCAATCCCACTACCAATGGAGGAGTGTTCCTCTTTCTCCACATCTTCTCCAGCATTTGCTATCACCCGAGTTTTTGATTTTAGCCATTCTGAGTGGTGTGAGGTGGTATCTCAGGGTTGTTTTGATTTGTATTTCCCTAATGACTAAGGATGCTAAACATTTCTTAAGGTGCTTCTCGGCCATTTGAGTTTCCTCAGTTGAGAATTCTTTGTTTACCTCTGTACCCTATTTTTAATAGGGTTATTTGGTTATCTGCAGTCTAATTTGTTGAGTTCTTTGTAAATATTGGATATTAGCTCTCTATTGGATGTAGGATTGGTAAAGATTTTTTCTCAATTTGTTGGCTGCAGTTTTGTCCTATTGACAGTGTCCTTTGTCTTACAGAAGCTTTGCAATTTTATGAGGTCCCATTTGTCAATTCTTGATCTTAGAGCATACACCATTGGTGTTTTGTTCAGGAATTTTTCCCCTGTGCCCAAGTATTCAAGGTTCTTCCCCATCTCTTCTTCTATTAGTTTCAGTGTATTTGGTTTTATGTGAAGGGCCTTTATCCATCTGGACTTCAACTTTGTACAAAGAGATAAGAATGGATCAATTTGCATTCTTCTACATGTTGTCCTCCATTTGAACCAGCACCATTTGTTGAAAATGCTGTCCTTTTTCCACTGGATGGTTTTGGCTCCTTTGTTAAAGATCAAATGATCATAGGTGTGTGGGCTCATTTCTGGATCTTCAATTCTATTCCATTGATCTTTCTGCCTGTATCTGTACCAATACCATGCAGTTTTTTATTACTATTTCCCTGTAGTACAGGTTGAGGTCAGGGATGGTGATTCCCCCAGAAGCTCTTTTATTGTTGAGAATAGTTTTTGCTATCCTGGTTTTTTTTTTTTTTTTTGTTATTCCAAATGAATTTGAGAATTTCTCTTCCTAACTCTGTGAAGAATTGAGTTGGGATTTTAATGGGGATTGCATTGAATTTGTAGATTGCTTTTGGCAAGATGGCCATTTTTACTATATTAATCTTGCCAATCTATGAGCATGGGAGATTTTCCATCTTCTGAGATGGTCTTTGATTTTTTTCTTCAGAAACTTGAAGTTCTTGTCATACAGATCTTTCACTTGCTTGGTTAAATTCACAACTGTATTTTATATTATTTGTGCCTATTGTGAAGGGTATCATTTCCCTAATTTCTTTCTCAGCCTGTTTATCTTTTAAGTAGAGGAAGGCTACTGATTTGTTTGAGTTGATTTTATAACCAGCCACTTTGCTGAAGTTGTTTATCAGGTTTAGTTCTCTGGTGGAAGTTTTAGGGTCACTTAAGTATACTACTATATTATCTGCAAATAGTGATATTTTGACTTCTTCCTTTCCTATTTGTATTGAAGCAAATACACCCAAGAGGAGAAGATGGCAGGAAATAATTGCAAGAAATGATCAATCTCAGGGATGAAATCAACCAAGTAGAAACAAAAAAACTATACAAAGTATTAACAAAACCAGGAGCTTGTTCTTTGAGAAATTCAACAAGATAGATAAACCCGTAGCCAGACTAACCAGAAGACACAGAGACAGTATCCAAATTAATAAAATTAGAACTGAAAAGGGAGACATAGCAATAGAAACTGAGGAAATTCAAAAAAAATCATCAGATCCTACTACAAAAGCTTATACTCAACAAAACTGGAAAATCTGGATTAAATGGACAATTTTCTAGACCCATACCTGGTACCAAAGTTAAATCAGGATCAGATGAACCATCTAAACAGTCCCATAACTCCCAAAGAAATAACAGCAGTCATTAAAAGTCTCTCCAGCAAAAAAAAAAAAAAAAAGCCCAGGACCAGATGGTTTTTGTGCAGAATTCTTTCAGACCTTCAAGGAAGAACTAATACCAACACTCTTCAAACTATTCCACAGAATAGAAAGAGAAGAAACTCTACCCAATTCATTCTGTGAAGCCACAATCATGCTCATACCTAAACCTCACAAAGACACAACAAAGAAAGAGAACTTCAGACCAATCTCCCTTATGAATATCAATGAAAAAATACTCAATAAAATTCTTGCAAACTGAATCCAAGAACACATCAAAACAATCATCCATCATGATCAAGTAGGCTTTATTCCAGGAATGCAGGGATGGTTCAACATTCAGAAATCCATCAATGTAATTCACTATATAAACAAACTCAAAGAAAAAAAGCCACATGTTCATCTCGCTAGATGCTGAGAAAGCATTTGACAAAATTCAACATCTCTTCATGGTAAAAGTCTTGGAAAGATCAGAAATTCAAGGCCCATATCTAAATATAGTAAAAGCAATATACAGCAAACCAGTAGCCAACATCAAACTAAATGGAGAGAAACTTGAAGCACTCCCACTAAAATCAGGGATTAGATAAGGCTGCCCACGCTCTCTCTACCTATTTGATATAGTACTGGAAGTCCTGGCCAGAGCAATTAGACAACAAAAAGAAGTCAAAGGGATTCAAATAAGGCAAATTTAAGATAAAATACATAGCATGTACCACTTGAGTTCATGCATTATATTTTTAAAAAAAGAGAAATAAAGTTGTGGTGCTGTAAGAAGGTGAGGGTGGATCTGGGAGTAGGTAAGAGTGGGGATTAGGGATGAATATGATTAAAATAAATTCTATGATATCACTTATGAATCAGTAAAAACATTTTTAATAAAAATTTAAAAATTACTTTAGAAAGCACAAATTTCTAGAGACAAAGAGGAACTAGAGTCAGTTTGATAAGAATTTCATGCCATATTCCACTCCATGAGACTTAATCATAGATATGGATGAGACTGTGTGTGGTTGGTGGCTGTATGAATAAGCAATGGGTGAACAAGATGGGAGATAAACAGAGGGGATAATGTTCCTGACTCAAAACACAGACTTTAGAAAAGCCAACACTACAGCCAGCTAGCGTAAACGAGAGAGGTGGATATATCTTTCACTCACAAGCCAAATATTTTTTTCATATCTCAGAGTAACTTGCTTATAGGGCAAGGAGGGCAGGAGTCTGGGCTGGGCATAAAGGGCAGAGCAGGGCCAGCTGTACCTGCACTTACTTCTGGCACAGCTGTGTTTACTAGTAGCCTCAACAGAGACACTATGGTGGAGCTGACTGCTGAAGAAAAGGCAGCCATTACTGGCTTGTGGAGCAAGGTGAAGGCAGAAGAATTGGGTCAGGAGGCCCTGGAAAGGTTAGTGTCCGACAGCTAAGGGCAACAAGTGGAAAGAGGTATGTGGAGGCCCTGAGTTTCTCTGTCCTCATGTTTTACCTTCTAGGCTCCTGATTGTCTTTCCACACACCAAGAGATACTTTGACCACTTTGAAGCCGTTTCCTTCCGTGCTGCCACTGAAGGTAACCCCAAGCTGAGGGCTCTTGGAAAGAAGATGATGGAATCCTTTGGTGAGGGCCTGAAACACCTGGACAACCTGAATGACACCTTTGCCAGCCTCAGTGAGCTGCACCGTGACAAACTGCATGTGGATCCTGAGAACTTCAAGGTGAGTTGACTGGATGAGCTGCCATCTGCTCACGTTCCTGATTCTGACTTACTGCTGCTCCTTCATGTTCTCTATTCACTTTCCTATACCACATCATTTAATGATTTTCAACTTTTTGTTCAATACTCTTTTTAATTTACCCCTTTTGAATCTTCTATTAAAGAAATTTATTTATTGTATATCCCGTCTTTTGTCCCCCATTCACAGCTCTACCTTGATTTATTCTCAAGTCCTTTGGCTAGACCATGATGCAAATGATACATTCTGTTTTCTGTTTTCTAATTCTAAATTTGGGGAAACATTCCATCTCCTCCTAATATAGGAGACTTTGAGAGTATTCTCAAGAAAGAGAGACACAGCATCTGGTTCTAGAGGACATGAGAAAAAGAACAATCAGAATTCTATGAAACTAGGAGTAAATGTAAAGATAAGGAAAAAATATGGGTGGAAGGTCTGAACATCATGTTAGAGATGAAATAACAGCAGTTGTAAGGAGATTGCCCATCATTAGACTGATCAGTTGATTATCAAGCATACACATAGGATATATATACACAAGCACACATGTTATATATTTTTTATTTTGTAAGAAATTACTACCTAGGAATCAAATTAGGATAGAATGTTGGCAGAAACCCACGCTGTTGGTACAGTTTTTCAGAAGCCAAGATTAATTTCTCTTTCTATCATATATATATATGTCTATCTTCCTCTTCCCCACAGCTCCTGGGCAGCATGATAGTAATTGTGCTGTCTCGACACTTCGGCAACAGATTTACCCCAGCACTGCAGGCTGCTTTTGAGAAGTTCGTGGCTGCTGTCACTGCTGCTATGGCTTACAAGTATTACTGAGACCCCTCCTTTCGCATAGTCATAGAATCCTGCCTTTTGAAGTTTGGGGGAAAATGTCCATCCTCATGGTATAGCATCTGCCCAATAAATAGTTTCATTATTTACTTCATTCATTTTCCACTTAGGGATGGTCAGTACCATAGGGGATCTACAAGGAAGGGGCTGCTCTGTGTTTATGCAAATAGATGAAAGGAATCTCTATATCGATACTAAGAGAAGACAAAACATAGGATTTGTCATAAGTTTTTAATATAGAAAGGGCCCTACTATTTTAGAAGATTTATGAGAGACCTCAAACTGGGGAAACAGGCTCAAGGCTGGCCACTGTTGTGGTCCAACAATTACCATGCAATGATAATGCCAATCTAATGCATATTGACTATTGGAAAGCATTGTCATGATTCTTCCTTTACCTGTAGATTTTAGCCTACACTACAACATTTCAAGTCATCCTATAAGAAAAAACCCCAAACATCCTTGTCTTACTAGTTCTCAACTATCAAGTTAAAATTTAGGTCCCGAATTATGTTGGCCCCTCATTCAATACTGCCTAAAGAAATCTTTGTAAACTTTCTCACTCTGCCAACTTTTCAAATTGCTTTTTAAATCACACATACTCTCCCACACATGCACTCTTGCATACATGAGCACATGGATGCACACCCACATGGTCATGGTTTATAAATTTCTGGTGTGTAGGAGGACTACTTATACTTCATTCTTTCTTGCGGTTAAATTATATTTTGCAATTAAGTTATTATATAGGTAGTAAGGTGAGATTAATTCAATAAAATAATCATGGACAAAGAAACCATTATTTACTATATGAAAACATCTGTGGCTGGAGGTAATCTGAATAATAATAGGATAATATAAAGCTCTATTCATAAATGTTACAAACAACAAGGAAAAAGGAAGAAACCACAGAATTCTGATCATGTGTAGAAAAATTTCTTTCTTTGAATGTTCTTTCTGCTATATGTGAAATTAGAAAGGTTTTTAGAATTTTCTGACTCACATGTGTTCCTTGAAATTATTTTGTTCTTATTGGCTGCTTTTAGATTGACTTGTTATTCAGAACCTGGCTCTTCTTTCTTTGTGAAGTCTCAGAAAGAACACACACACACACACACACACACACACACACACACACACACACATATACACACACACACATATACACACACACCCTCATGTATGGATTCACATATATGGAATATATATGTGAAAGTACTGTGGTAGTAACTCTGCCTGTGCTGCAGGATATACTGACTACATTACACTGTCCTGTTGGTAGAAAGCCTGAGTGCAGAGGCTGTTTTGTGTTCAATCTGTCCTTTTCAGTGCATAGCACACAACAGACACTGAGAATGCTTTGTAGATAGAAAATATCTTATAGGTCTCTCAGCTCATCTCCCAGAAGCAGAGCAACTCCAGAGCCATTTCATACAGCTCATGTTCCTGAACAGATAAAACCACAAGAGTCAGATGTTAAAGAAGGAAGGATTTTAGGGGAACGTATTTCATTTATAAATACACAGTGTTTAGAGGTTACATCATCACAGTTCCTTATCCCTACCCTGAAAGATAAGTTTTACCATACTTATGGGCAACAGCATAACCTGCTAGGTTCCACTTTATTATTTCCATATTTCCCTCATAGGACCATTATTAGTTTCTATAGTACACAAATTGTTGTTTTTTTCTCCTGTTTCAGAACACTTACTTGGTTATTCTAACTTACAAAATACTTTTTCTCCAGTATTTTTTCATGATAGGTCATTTGGATACAGAAGAGTAGCTTCATCCTTAGAGAGCATGATGATAATATAACCATGTCCTACTCTTATGAATCCCTACTATTAATTTTCCTCTTAGAAAATAATATTAAAAATATTTGATTGACTTACTTTTTTCATTTTCTATATTTATCATCTCCTATTTTATGAGCCTAGAGGAAAATTTAATTTTGTCTTTCATTTCATAAATCCTTAGTACTAACAATTATTATGGTATAGTTACTCAACAAATAGTTGTTGAATAAATGTTTGTTACAATATGAAACTGTAAGCCTAGTCTTTAATGGCTGAGCCATGGGGGAGGAAACTGGGTGAGAGAGGGGGTGAAAAAGAAATAGGAATGGGGATCACATGTGGGGAACATGGGTGGGATAGAGTGAGGTGGGGAGGGCTGGGAGAGGGAACAGAAATTGGTGGGGGCATCTCTGGGATTAGCCAGAGACCTGGGAAAGGGGAGGGTTTCAGAAATCTATGGGGGGTGACTTTAGCTGAGATTCCTAGCAACTGGGAATATGAAGACTGAAGTGACTACCTCCTGTAGGCAGGATTTCCAGTGGAGAAGGGAGGAGACATCAACCTGTCCACAAAACCTTCACCCCAAATTTGTCCTGTCTACAAGATGTTCAGGGATAAAGATGGAGCAGAGATTGAGAGAATGGCCAAGCAATGACTGGCCCAATTTGAGACCCATCCTGTAGGAGAGAGCCAACCCCTGACACTATTGATGATACTCTGCTATGCTTGCAGTCAGGAGCCTAATATAACTGTCCTCAGAGAGCCTCCATCCAGCAGTTGATGGAAATACATGCAGAGATCTACAGCCAAACATCAGGCAGAGCTCAGACAGTGGTGTAGAAGAGTCGGGAGAGGATTTAGAGAGCCACAGGGGTAAGGACACCACAAGAAGACCTACTGAGACAACTAAACTGGGTCAATGAGGGCTCACAGAGACTGAACCATCAACCAAAGAGCATGCATGGTTTGGATTTAGGCCCCCTACACATTTGTAGCAGATGTGCAGTTTGGTATTCATATGGGTTCCCTAACACTTGGAACAGAAGCTGTTTTTGACTCTGTTGC
Organism: Rhabdomys pumilio; assembly: GCA_030674055.1. Classification (NCBI taxonomy): domain Eukaryota; kingdom Metazoa; phylum Chordata; class Mammalia; order Rodentia; family Muridae; genus Rhabdomys; species Rhabdomys pumilio. The sequence continues at coordinate 94,422,011 of JANHMN010000003.1, read as the reverse complement.
CTGTCTTTGTATTACTTTCCTCTAGTTGGACTACCTGGTATGAGCCACAGTGGGCGAGCATGCTCTTAGTCCTGGTGCAATCTGCTGTCCCAGGGTGTATGGTACCTAAGTGGGAGGTTTTCCTTTCTTTGAGGGTAATGGGAGGGGATAATGGGAGGAGAGGTTTGAGAGGGTGGGACTGGGAGGAGAAGAGGGAGCAGAGACTGTGACATACATGCGAAGTGAATAAATAAATTAATAATAATAAAAAAGAAGAAACCCAGGAACTGCTTGTAGGTGAGTATTTAGGCTTGAGAAATGTCATGTGGAAAATGAATGGTACCTTAATAGACATGTAGTAATTAATTAACCTTTGAAAGAAATAGCCCCAAAAGCCTAAGAAAAGAGCAATTATTAAAGATGACTCCAGTAAGGAAATAACTTTAATTTTCCTGCATCTAAGATCACGTATATCCTAAATGTCTAAAGAGACACAGAAGATGGCTTACTAGTTAAGATTTTTGGAAGTTTAGATACTGGACATCCAGGTATCCTCCCAGCTCAGATCCCCAGCTTTGAACCCTATTGGATATTTGGCTATGCTGAAAGAGTTGTATATAGTACTATTGGCTCACAAATATTCTACATTGAAGGAGAATCTAGATGGTATTTTCTCAATCTCTACATTCTGTACCTCTATGTCAATAAAAAATCCTCTCTATATCCATTTCTATATAAAAGATCTAAAAATTGTTTCAGCTGTTAAAAAAGTACTATTGATATAAAAAGCTCTCCTATTTGGCCATATAGTTATCCTCATCCATGTGCAGATATGAGCTTTGCTAGAGATAAAGGCAATCAAAACGATTCATCTTTATTTTTTATTTCATCCCATTTGAGACATAAAGGGATAAATTGATATGAAGGTAAATTCACGCTTGAATTAAAGGCCTAAGAAACTTCTTTATCTACCCTTTAAATGAATTGTTATTATTGAGTGGGCAAGGATTTGTGTGACAAAAAGGAGAGGATGACAATTGGTTTGAGAGAAAGAATTGTGGAATATGTCTAATTTTTTTATTAAATTAAAATTTATAAATGTTTAACTTATACACTAAGATTATTATGTTAATTTACTCGAGTGGACATTTAGAAGCAACTAAATTCTCTTTATTACTTGATAAAGTCATACATACATATAATTGTTTTGATCAAATCCACCCTTCAGTCCTTCTTTTTCAAGTCTTCCCTTACCCACTTGCCCCCTTTCTTTCCCAATTTCATCTGGTTTATTTTTAAACCCAGACATTTGCCTTGACATTTATGGCAAATACTATTTTGCTATAGATGTCTACTACTTCTGGCTCTTAAAATATTTCACCCTTTCCTCTTCCAAAATGATCCTTGAGCCTTGGAAGAAGTATGTGTGATATAGGTATTCCATTAAGAGCTGCCACAATTTTATTCTCTGCACACTGACCAGTTTTATGTTTCTCTGTTTATTGGTATCTGTACAAAGGAATGAGCTTCTCTAATGAGAGTTGAAAGCTGTCCTATTCTATGGGTATAGGGGTAAGTACTTAGGCGACAATTTGCTTTTATGACTATTTAAGAGAATACTTATATTAGTGTTTCCTTTATGACTTAGGCAGCAATGTTTTGGGTTCAGTTAACTGTACCAGGCATGAGTTTTATCTCGTGAAATCATCTTCCCCAGGGAAGAGCACACCAAGTGGTTACTCACTACTAAATGTTCAGACTTGAAAACATATCTGCAAACAATATATAAGCAAGTCAGGTGCTCTGGGTTGGGCATAAAAGGTAGAGCAGGGCTAGCTGCACCTGCACCTGCACCTGCTTCTGACACAGGTTGTTCAGCAGCAGCAACCCTACACCAGGGTGCACTGACTGATGGTGAGAAGTTGGCCACCAGTGGCCTTTGGGACAAGGTAGACATGGGAAGCATTGATAGTGAGTCACTGGAGATGTGACTATTATGTATTAGACTGCATAAGCAGGACACATGGAAGCTTGGTAGGTGAAGAGAGAGCAGAATGTCTGGCAGGAAGTGATTTTCTCTATCCATCAGAAACACCTGGACAACCTCAAGGGCACCTTTTCCAGCATGGATGAAGCTGCACCATGTCAAGCTTCATGTAGATTCTGAGAACTTCAGGGTGAGTGGCCCGGATGCTCTGCCTTCTGCTCATCCTCTTGTTCATTTTATCACTTTTTTTCCCATTTGCTTTTTCTCCACATTTCCCTTTACTTTTCTATACTTCTTCACTCAACACTCTTGTCAACTTTCCTTCACAAGTCTACATTTCCCCCTTTTTTTCTATAATCTTTGTTAACAAATCCCTTTCCCTCATTCTCCCTCCCTCTCCCCAAATTCCCTCCCTTTATTCATCTTTAAATCCCCTTTGTAGGATCATCTCCTGAGTTATCAATATTATCTTTCATCTACTATATCTACATTTGAAAAACATCTTTCTATTGCTACCATCACTTGAGCTTTGAGAGGCTCCTGAGGGAAGAGACACAAGTAGTTCTTGAATCCAAAACTGCACGGATGGAAATGGAGAGGAGTCTGAGGAAAAGAAGGTTCAGCAATAGATCCAAAGTGGGATCCAGCGCAAGGGAAGGTCCCAAGGCCTGACATTATTACTGAGGCCATTGAGCGCTCACAAAAGGGACCTATCATGACTGCCCTCCAAAAGACCCAACAAGCAGCTGAAAGAGTCAGATGCAGATATTTGCACCCAACCAATGGACAGAAGCTGCTGACCCCTGTGCCCTGGATATCCATCTTCTGTGCAGTCACCAAAGGTAGATGCTGATGTGGATCTCAGGAAGTGCATGCTGACAGGAGCCTGATATAGCTGTCTCCTTAGAGGTCTGCCAGAGTCTGACATATGCAGAGGTGGATGCTCACAGCTAAACATTGAACTGCTCAAGGGGTTCCTAATGAATGGAGGTATTAGAGAGAAGACTGAAGGAGCTGAAAGGGTTTGCAGACCCATGAGGAGAGCAACAATGCCAACCAACCAGAGCTCACAGGGTCTAAACCAGCAGCCTGGGAGCACATAGGGAGGAACCCATGGCTCCATCTGTATATGTAGGGGAGGATGGCCTTGTTGGGCATAGGTGGGAAAGGAGATCCTTGGTTCTATGGAGGCTGGATGCAGAGTGTCGGGGAATTCGAGAGTGGGGAGGTGGGAGTAGAGGGGTAGGTGGGGGCACATCCTCATGGAAGCAGGAGGAGGAGGGAAGGGATGGGGGTTCCTGAGTTGGGGAGGGTAAGGGGATAACATCTGAAATGTAAACAAAATATCCAATAAAAAATTAGTGAAAAGCTGGAAGAAGCTGAGGAACATGGTGACCCTGTAGGAGGATCAGCAGTGTCAATTATCCTGGACCCCTGAAATCTCTCAAACTCTGGACCACCAACCAGGCAGGATATGCCAGCTGATATGAGGCCTCTAACACATATACAGCAAAGAATTGCTGGGTCTGGGTTTAGTCAGAGAAGATGCACCTAACCCTCAAGAGACTGGAGGCCCTAGGATGTTTAGAGGTCTGGTGGGGTGGTGTTGAAGGGTGAAGACATCCTCGTGGAGACAGGAGGGAAGGGAGGAGGTATGTGATGTGGAACAGTTGGAGGGTGGACCAGGAGGGGAAGAAAATTTGGAGTTTAAAATAAATAAATAAATAAATAATTTCATTAATTTAGGCATAATAAATACAAAGATTAGGAAAGACAAGGACAGAAGGCCTGAAAGTCATATTAGAGATGGGACAACAGCAGGTGCTAAAAAAGAGCCCACCATCAAACTAATCAATTAAGTAGTAAATATAAATATTATATAAAAACACAAATACACACACATATTTATGTTCTTTTTATTTTAGAAGAAATTTCCTGGAAATCCATGGTGTTGGTGCAATTTCTTAGAAGACTAGCCTGATTTCTGTTAACCATGTGTATATGTGTGTGTGTTCTTCCCCACAGTTCTTGAAAAACACAATAGTGGTTGTGCTGTTCCTCCACTTTGGCAAGGAATTCACCCCAGCAGTGCAGGCTGGTCTTCAGATGTTGGTGGCTACTGTAGCCACAGCTTTGGCTCACAAAAGCTCACAAAAGCTCACAAAAGCTCACAAGTACCACAGACGCCTTGGACTATTTCCTTAAGATCACTGGAGCATTACCTTCTATACTCAGGGAGATATGTTCACTTTTACAGCTTCCCCCCCCAATAAAAAATTAGCTAAATTTCATTTCCTTTATGTTGTTATTTTGCTTGTGTTTTCTAGGGATGGGAAAGATCTCAGAGAGCCTATAAGTAGGAAGCTGTTATACAATATACAAATCTTAAAGGAAATAATTAAACCTCATCACTACTAGAGCTTTAGTGAAGACAAAGTTTTACCAGTATATGAAATACAAAAAAATTATATATTATTTGAAATAATAAATATGCACATGTAATTCTTATTTGATCCGGAGAAAGCTGTAAAAGAACTTAGTATTTCCTACATGGCAAAAAAAAAAAAAAATCTAAGTGAGTTTTGATTGTGTGCTTCCACTGAGGAGTTGGGACAGGTAAAATGAGAAATGTTCCATCAATGGAGGAGAGGTGACTTGAAGAAGAGGCATTAAAAATTGTGTAAATCTCCTGGGATCAACGAACAACAGAGAATCCATTCTAATTTGCTTGATAACTTGAGAGAAAGGCAGTTTTTATTTATATATTTATTTTTTATTTAATTTTAATTCAGATTGTGGTTTCTAGAGGTTTGCCTGTGCTCTAGTGGTTGTTCTTACATCTATGTTTATACGAGCAGCACTAGCTGAACTCTGGGTTCAAAAAAGAGCATGTGAAGTAAGGATCAGGTAGGAGTTTCTGCGAAGACTTGGGAAGTGAGTTGAGAGAGTGAATATGATCAAAATACATTGTATACAGGTATGGAATTCTAAAGAATGAAATATATATTTTAAAATTTGAAAAACAGGGCTGGATTATAATTTATGAGTATTCAAAAGGGACATTATGTTCTATTACTATTGAATATTTGTTGCTGGTGATGACTAAGGTGAAGGAAGATGTTTTGGAGTAATGGGGCACCTAGATAAAGTAGAGTAACAGTATGAATAGAAAAGTATCACTTGCTGGGCGGTGGTGGCGCACGCCTTTAATCCCAGCACTTGGGAGGCAGAGGCAGGCGGATTTCTGAGTTCGAGGCCAGCCTGGTCTACAGAGTGAGTTCCAGGACAGCCAGGGCTACACAGAGAAATCCTGTCTTGAAAAACCAACCCCCCCAAAAAAAGAGGGTGAAGATTTAGCAGGGAGCTTGGGAGCTTGGGAGTGCTGGGATGCCACGCTGCATCAGAAATACCTCTTCTTCTGTTTACATTCCAGCCTTCAACATCAAAAAATCAAACTACAGAAGTTCTTCTTATCCTAAGAACTGAAAAGTGTATTACACAGGGGAAAATAAAAACAGAAAGCAAGAAGTGTTTTGGAAGAGCTATAGAGATGTAAAAGTAAATTGTGACGAAGTAGACAGATTGAATGAAGAAGGATGCACATAACTTGGGAGTGGGGAGTCTTAGCATTTCTATCATGTGATAAAACTCTAGGATCAAAACCACTGAGGAGGAAAGCATTTACTCATCTCAGCCCTCTCCAGTCTTGCTCCATCAGCAGAGGGGACAGGTCAGAGGGATGTCAGGACAAGACCTCAAGTCATGAACCTGGAGGCAGGAACTAAAGCAGTGGCCATGGAAGAACACTGCTCACTGGATTGTTCCTCATGGCTTTCTCAGTCTGCTTCCTTACAGCCTCATGAGCCACCTGCTCAGGGGTGGCACCATCCTCTATGGGCTGCCCACCAGCATCAGTTATTGGTCAAGAAAATACCCTACAAGTTTGCCTACAAGTAATCTGATGGAGGCATTTTTTTCAACTGTGTTTTCTCTTCACAAATAACTCTAGCTTGTGCCAAGTTGATAAAACAAAATCCAGCCAGAGGTTGGGGTAAACAATTTCAGCCAAGAAAATGATTCAAAATATAATACACTTGGTGGCCAGCATACACAGAAACTGAATGAATGAATGAATGAATGAATGAACAAATGAATAAGTGTCAATCAGTCAGTCAGTCAATCAGTCAGTCACTGATAGAATCCCTTTCAACCTTCTTACTATTTGACTCCAGGCACATTCCCAGGTCAAGATAAAGAGAAACAGGTATAGCTACATAGTCTTTACTTTGAGACAAAAGCTTCTACTAATGTGTCAAAACATTGGGTTCTAAATAATTTTATACTGATTTTTATTTTTTTAGAATTGAAATTTCCCCATTTGCATCTGTAGATCCTGAAAATTGAATAGAATCACTATTGCACAGGATACTCAATTCAAACTTACCTTCTTTTTAAAACATTATTTAGCTATGTGTGAAAGTGAAACAAGCAGGTAAGTTCACATACACATAGAGAGACATACATACATACATACATACATACATACACACACATACACACAGATATACACAGATACAGGCACACACAGACACACATACACACATACACACAGACATACAGAGATACAGACACACACACACTCAGAGACATACTCATGGACATACACACACACACACACACACACACACACACACACACACACACACGCAGCATGTACTGAGGAGTTGGTTCAGGGAATAAAGTTCAAGGCTGCCTGCCTGTAATTCAAAAGCTTGGAAGACAGGACAATCCAGGTCAGTCCCTGGAAAAGCAGGCTATACAAGCTCTGGGTATACTGTGAGCTCTGGGTATACTGTGAGCTCTGGGTATACTGTGAGCTCTGGGTATACTCGAGAGATCCCAACTCAACAATAGGTATAGAGCAATCAAGGACGACTCCCTGAAGGTAGTTATTGAACTCTTTGTACACTCCTCCCACACACATGTGTTCAGAGAACTTGATACACATATACACAAGTAAGTCACACAAACATTCACATGAGAGAAGGAAAAAAACAGAGTAAAGTAAGATGCATTTTCTTATCGGGAGGTTTAGTTGACACCAGAAAGAAGTCATTTAGAACCAAGATGGGGTCATCATCAAGTATGCTAAAGATTTTTCTTTTTTTCTTTTTTGCACATTTTTGGGCAATGTGGACAGAGAAGGAGATTCTTTCATGCACTCAATCTGAAGAACAAGGAGAAGAAATTCACTTTTAAGCTTTGCTTCTCAGTTTCTCGTTTGCACAATGAGAAAAGTGAAAAAGTAATTTTAACAACCAATTTGGGAGTTGATTGAGCAATTTTGTTGCCCAAAAGGATGTTTTAGAGACAGTGTTTTCTGCAGGGATAAGGACAGACACTATTCAGACAGAGTACCCAGAGCGAAGACTCCTAAGCCAGTGCTACAGCATCCAGGGAGAAATATGCTTGTCATCACTGAAGCCTGAACCGTAGAGCCACACCCTGGTACTGGCCAATCTGCTCACACAGGATAGAGAGGGCAGAAGGCAGGGCAGAGCATAAAAGGTGGGGTAGGATCAGTTGCTCCTCACATTTGCTTCTGACATAGTTGTGTTGACTCACAAACCCAGAAACAGACATCATGGTGCACCTGACTGATGCTGAGAAGGGTGCGGTTTCCGGCCTGTGGGGAAAGGTGAACGCCGATGAAGTTGGCGGTGAGGCCCTGGGCAGGTTGGTATCCAGCTTACAAGCAGCTCACAAGTAGAAGTTGGGTGCATGGAGACAGAGTCTGCTTTCTAGCAGGCACTAACTTTCAGTGTCCCTTGTCTATGTTTTCCTTCTTAGGCTGCTGGTTGTCTATCCTTGGACCCAGAGGTACTTTCCTAACTTTGGGGACCTATCCTCTGCCTCTGCTATCATGGGTAACGAAAAGGTGAAAGCCCATGGCAAGAAGGTGATACACGCCTTCGATGATGGCCTGAAACACCTGGACAACCTCAAGGGCACCTTTGCCAGCCTCAGTGAGCTCCACTGTGACAAGCTGCATGTGGATCCTGAGAACTTCAGGGTGAGTCTGATGGGCGCCCCTGGGTTTTCCTTCCTCTGGCTTTCTTGCTCACCTTCCTATCAGAAGCAAAGGGGGAGAGATTCTAGGGAGCAGTTTTGATGATGGTGTGTGGTGTTCCCTGTGGAGTGTTGACAAGAGTCCAGTTATTTTATCTTCTACTCACAACCTCTGCTCCCACTCACTCTGTTCTTTTGGGTTGTCATTTCTTCTTTCCTCTGTAAGCTTTTAATTTTCAGTTGCAGTTTTTTTTTTAATTAGTTAAGTTCCAACCTGATCTCAGCTTCCCTTCCCCCTCTCCTCCCAGTCCCTCTCTCTCACCTCTCTCCATTCCCCTACCCTGTTCTTTTCTCTACAGTCCATTTCTTCCTCTTTTATCTATGTTTTGTTTTCTTTTAAATATTTTCTAGTAACTTGTTCTAGGGACAAGAAATATAAGCATGTCCCTGTTTCTTCCCATAGATCTAAAGAATAGTAGCAGTAATTGGCTTTCATGTCAGGGTGAAAGGGAAGAATATATTTTACATGTAAATTCTGTCTGACAAAGAAGAATTCTTACCACAATTTGTTGGAAACATAAATGCCATTTGAAATGAGACTGCAGTGTCTGGTATTGTTGCTTTACAGTGATGCTGATAGTTCTTCCATCTTTCCACAGCTCCTGGGCAATATGATTGTGATTGTGTTGGGCCACCACCTGGGCAAGGATTTCACTCCCGCTGCACAGGCTGCCTTCCAGAAGGTGGTGGCTGGAGTGGCCAATGCCCTGGCTCACAAGTACCACTAAGCCCTCTTTCCTGCTCTTGTCTGTGTGCAATGGTCAGTTGTTACCAACAGAGCATCTGCCAGTTGTTGGCAAAATGATAAAGACCTTTGAAAATCTGTCTTCTGAATAATAAAAAGCATTTACTTTCACTGCAATGATGTGTCAAGTTATTTGTGTGTCTCATAGAAGGGTTCATGCTAAGGTTTCAAAATATAAAGAAATTTTATGTGTATGGACAACAAGCAGTAAGCCAACTCTTAATGCCCCTGTCCTAACCATTTAGAAAAATTCAAGAAATAATTTCATTTACACACTAGATATTGATTACATTTTATGTAAATTACTTGTTTTCTCTAGTCTTCCTCACTAATGTCTCTTGTCTTTTCTTGACCTCCTCAGCACCTCACAGATCTCTAGCCAATAATTCTTGCCTAAAATTACCACTATCCTCTAAAGTTTTCCCTCCATGTTTACCTAGTTACATTATTTGTTTTCCTGAATCCTGTTATCTCAGACAGCTCCAATAGCAATAGAGGTATGCTTAAAGGTATGCTTAGAGTAAGATGAGAAACTATCTTGTTGTGATAGTTCTAGAAGTGAACTGTTTGCCACACTATGCCTCCACAGACAGTATGAGTTTTCAAATGGTGCTTTCCCTGGGACCATCACACATCACACCATACTCTGGCCTCAGTTAGGAGTTAAGAATGAGAGAAATATAAGAGACAATAAGAATATTTAGTTTTTAAGATTCATTACTGGTGTCCTATGAAATTTCCGTAATGCCCTGTAAATGGAAGCTCTTATCTTTCTCAATAAATCTACCTTCAACATTCAGGAATGGGTTGTGATCAAATCTCTCCTTCATAAAGTCAGATGGCTTTTATTCATATAGAGCTAGTAGAGTTAACACAGTAGGTGATATTCCCTCAATTTCTTTTTCTTTCCATAACCATCCAGGTTACACTCAATTCTGGAAATAAAATATATAGTCTAAGAGGTTTTTTTTTTTAACTCTACTCTCTTTTATAGTTTTAGTAAGACTTTGAAATGACTACATATAATAAGTGACATTTATTTACAGAATAATCTGTATAGGTACAGAATAAAATATCCCAAATAACATGAGTTTGAGCCATTGTCCTAGGGCATAAAATATGCAACTCTAAGTGAGCTAAAGACTTAGAGTAAGATGAGAAATTATAAACCATCAAAAATAAAATTATAAACCATCAAGAATAAAAAAGAAGAGCCAGAGGCCTGGTTGAATGTTACCCTCTGGATCAACTGGAGCTGGAGGTGTGGATACAAAAAGAATAAAATATAGGACCCATTAAGATAATTCTGGGGCCAGGCACTTCATGCACACTTATTATATTCCTTATTTATTATTGCTAAGAAGCCAAGCAGTATTTATAAAATGTGGTCCTTTTTGAATGCAGTATCCAGTGCTCTAAAACCCACATCCCATTTTTCTCAAAGCAATATTTTCTGTTTGCAAATAGAACTGAAAATTTTATAACTGTCCCATAATTCATGAAAGAAAGACTTTTGGGTAACCAAAAATATAGGATGAGCAATTCTTTTTGCAGTAGGTAGAACCCTTGCCTTTTTTTTTTTTTTTTTTTTTGGTTTAATGAAGATCAATAACAGATTCTGGTTAATAGAGACTTAGATGGTGGTACATAATATTTCACAGTTGAACTCCTTGACTGAATCCTAATTAGAATGTATTAGTTTGTTTTCTCTGAGGCAAATGGAGTTGGTAGCTTTTCCCATGGTGCTTCCAGGTCCTGGTGGAGTGGGGTTTAGTCCAGAGTTGCTCTCTGCATCTGCAAGAAGAGCCAGAGGCCTGGTTGAATGTTACCCTCTGGATCAACTGGAGCTGGAGGTGTGGATACAAAGTTCTTCCCCACCCCTTTCCTAAGAAACAAATACACTTTGCAGTATGTGTTTTTAAAAGTTATATAGTAACTATACAACCAATAGTTAGCTGTCTCTGTCAGCAGCCACAGCCTGTAATGTGTTGATGTGTTAGTATAAAAATATTACCACGTACTGCCTCATCATGATAGAAATATTTGTTGAATTATATAACTAGAGTACCAAAAAATGAAAATAAGCTAAGATTCAATTATATTCCTCTAAATACTCTATTGATATGTGTACCAGATATCTTGCTAGCTACACAAACAGGAAGAAACTTAACAGTGTAGGTTGCTGATAACTTAGTTTAGCCTTTTTTACTAGCCCCCTAAATTGACACTGATCTGAGAATGAATGAGATTCAATATGGAAATGCAAACAAATGCAGAAAGTCTCATCAGTCCAGATAAAATGAGGGTTAGGACACAAGGTAAGTGGAAAATAGAGATATGTAAGGTGACTTTAGAAGACGAATGGGCAGCTCAACACACACGCACACTTCCACACAGAGCGAGGGTAAGGGAGAGAAAAATGTAGGTAACACAAGAAAAAGAAGGGGCTTAAAATGGGAAGGATTCTAATGATTTAAGAGGAACATGATTTGATTGTTCTCCTCTTTGTAAGCTAACCCTTTCTTGCATTCTTTTGGGCTAAAGTCTTTAAGCCAACAATGAGTTTATTGTCATAACAAACCACAAGGTACATATCATTACTTGTCCTTCATATCATCATTTTTTTTGGTCTTGTTACCTGAATTTCCAAAATTCTCCTGTTATTTTTAAGAGAAAGAAGTGTTCAATAAACCTCAGTGATCACTAAATTAATAGACATCCATGAACAGCTATCCAGAGGGGAAGTGTTAAGTGCTCAGACTTGGTAAACTAGATAGCATCTGGTTGTGGCTTTCCTTTGCTGACACAATGAGGAAAAAAAAAAGGGGAACTTGAATTAAGCATGGATGAATGATACAGTGTTGTTTGATCTAAAATATGAGGTATGATTTACCATTTGTATAAAAAAAGGAATCTCATATTCTGACAGCCATCAATCATCACAGAATATGCAATAGTCACTTCACTCAGCAATGTAGACACCAAATACAATAATAAATGGTGTTAGTTCAGACTCATTCCAAGATCACTTTTCCTTCTGAAATTTGTCTTATAAAGCTAGTAATTTTTCTTCTGATACTTATTAGTACTTTAACAGTTTGTGTAATATTTAAATGAATATAATTACTTAGTTCTTATGATTGAATGAGAGTGCAGATTCCCATAGTGATGGACTGAGTTAGCACTGACTCTGCCTGAACTCAAGTCCTGGGAGGAGTTGACTGAGAGCACACAAAATTTCTATACATTTTTGAAGAAAACATCTTAGTGCTACTAGTAACCAGGTTCATTATAGGAAAGAAAGTGCACGCATAGATTCTGAAAGTATAACCAAGGTGAGAGATCTGTAAACAATACTGCTAAAACAAGATAATCAACACTTCAGGAAAACCAGAATGTGAGAAATAAAAGTGCTGACATCTTTGTGTTATTCCCAGGGAAAGGCACACACATTTTAGACTAGAGAACCAGACATAAGAATAATACAAAGCAAATATCTGAATTCATGGTGAAAATACATTCAATAAATAGATGAATATGACCATTAGAAGGTGGTATGTGCATTTGTCAAAGCAAGATAGTTGATTACAGGAATAACAAACAAATAAAATACAGGAAAACTATTATTTTGTCTCTTGAGGAGGCTAAGAAGATATAGGTCAAGGGGTATTATGAATGATCAACTCTGAATTTTCAGTATCAGCACTCTATCCATATGCTGGTGAGCCCTGAAGAATATTTAAGATGGTTAGTGATGGCCATATAGTAATAGTCTACAACTCAAACTATGGTTAATTCCATAAAATAATTATATGCAGCCCAGAGTTACAAAATACAAAAAAAAAAAAAACAATTAGAAGTTTATAGAACTTAGTCACAATACTTCCAGCACTTTGGGAATGGCTCGCATACAGAGACCCATGGCATCCTTGTTTGCTGAGACAGAAAGTATTTAAGCTGATGTGGAGATGAGTCAGTTTTGACAAAATAGATGATAGGGAGATTTCTAGGACTCCCGTTATGAGCATACACAGTCATGGAGAGCTGGCAGTGTCAACAGGAGCTTGGAAAAGATCAAACTGGTACATGAAAACCCCTATATGATGTCAGGGGCCACCAACTATGGCCTTTTATTCCTCTCCCATCTGTCTCCCCACCTCCCCTCCTCTCTCAGCTATTCCTTTTTGGTGCTGAAGGTGGTTAGGGAATCACAGGAGTTACTCCAACAGTGGAGTGTGTTTCCAACTAAATTTATCTGTTTTTATTTGCAATAAAGATCAGTGCCATATAAAAATTTGTAAAGGGTGTTTGACCCATTCAACAGAATATTCTACATGTGGGACTTAGACTGTCTCAGACTGGGTTAACAACAATGAAATTGGGTGGACAGGGACGTAATGGATGAGAAAGTTTTAAAGAGATGTAGGTGATAGATGGTAGTAGTTGATGTTATACTAGAACCGTGAGTTGCAGTGACCTATTCCACTGACTGACGGCTTTAGTTAGTGTTTATATATTACATATTTTAAATTTGGTGAAGAATTCATTTGTTATTATTTCTCTTTATTAATTTTTGTTAGTGTATATTACTTGACCAATCTGATGCACCTCATTCGGACATTTTTCTCCATGTATAAGGTGTGCTGATCATATTCTCCTCACATCCTCTTCCCATTTCTTCTCTCTTCCACCAATCCCACTTGTAGCCCTTGCCAGCCCCCTTTCCTCTTCCTTCAAGTTGTTTCTTCTTCTGTTTACAAGCTAGAAAAAAACATGTGAACCTTGTCTTTCTGAGTCTGACTTCTACTCTGATACTTTTAAAAAAACTTCATGCCAAAAAATGTAAAGACAAGCTGGGTAATCAATCAAAATTTAATTGTCTTTGGATCTGACTTTCTTCCTCTGACTGCCTTTCATCGTCTACTTTATCTTTCCTGTCTTTTCCTTTTTTTAACCACATAATTCTTCATGATTTTTCATATATGGATTCTATCACTTCTTCTAATACCCATTATATAAGTCTCTCTTCTCTCTCACAGACTCTATATTTTTGATGTACACTCACAGGCATACACTCACACATGCATGCACACACACATGTACATCACATATCATAGACAGTATGCAACATTTGTGCCTTCCAGTTTGTTTTGTTTTGCCTAAAATAGGTATCTCCAGTTCCATCCATTTCCATATGAATGCAATGATTTTATTTTCTTTTCATATAAACAAAATCCATTGTGCATACTTGAAACACTACATATATATATATATATATATACATACATACATATACATATATACATACACACACATTTAGTCTTGTTCTTGATTGAATCAATAATTATGACATGTAAGTATCTATGTATTATGCTGACTTATATTTTTTAGTTATAATGTAAAAGGTGCTCTGAGACAAAAATAGTGTGATTCAGGTTGGCATCAAACTAAGTGCATAGCTGAGGATAACACAAATATTTCCCCTCCTGTTACTGCCTCCCTGCAGAGTTCAGGGATTATAGGAATATGCCAGCATGGCTGACTTGGTACATTTGCGTTCACATTCTTGGTGGTTTTCATAACTGTTTCCATAGTGCCTACATCAGTTTACACTCCCACCGTTAGTATGCAAATGTTCCCCCTTCATCACCTTCTCCCCAGCATTTGCTGTCATTGCTTGTCTTGATGACCTCTATTCTGACTGAGATGGAACGGAATTCTGACCAGTTTCAGTTTGCATTTCCTTGATGAATAAGGCGACCGAACTGATTCTACTGCTCTGCCATAGGCAACAAATATGAATGTACATAGTTTTGAAGACATAATCCTTGAAAAATATGATGGTCTAATTTTTATGGAAGTTTTTGTTCTTGTTTTTATAAACAATAGTAAGTAGACATCTTGATTAAAACCACAGCTTTCTGATGGCTTTGCCTGAGTGTTGAATCTATGGTGATTTGTGATGAGAACCTGGAAGTTTATGGGATTTTCTCTTTAAGAATAATAGTGGTAGTGCTATAAGCTAATTTAGAGTTCAGTCCAAAACCTTATTATAAAGATTTTGTAAGTTTATATGTATACTGTGCTATGTTATATTTTAATCAATTATAAAATGATCATTACATTTTTAAGGTGAAAGAGTTAATTCTTTGATGGAAGTATGTGTTTAGGATAGTTAACAATTTTTATGGCCATTTTACAGAGATAAAAATATTAAAAAGAAGTCATGATGAGGACTGAGCCTTCCAAAGAACCAACAGTCATCTACCTTATAGTCCGCATTATACATACAAGGAGGAATTAGGCTGATATGGCCACTTCATTCTACGGTCACACCAGTGCTGATGTGTTCTTACAGCTTTTGTGACTGGAGTTTAATATGAGGAATAATACCATCAGCCATCTTGTAGCATAAAGTACATGCTACAGTACCCAGTGAAGTAGCACACAGAAAACCTTCACAGGAGCCTTCACAGTGAACAGAACTGCGCCTTTGGCCACCACTCTTGCTATACATGAAGTTATGAGGGCTTTTAGAGTTTCTAATTTGTGTAGATTTATTTATACCTATGCTGTGTTCCTATTAGTTATTTTTATTGATCTGCTAAATGGAAAAATAACAATGTTCTGTGTGTAAGAGTGCATTCACAGTATCTCTGCCTGTTATACACTGAAATGTATAACTGACAAACTACACTAAATATATTGTTTATTTTATAGATTTTTCCTTGTTTTTGAGATTATAATTCAATTATAATGTTTCTCCCTCTATCCCCAAACAATCTCAAATAACTGTCCTTCAAATTCTCTTTTCATCAATTGTTATTGCATGCATGTATCGGTTTGTATAGATGGTTTGCTGTGTCAAGCCTGAGTGCAAATGCTTTCTTATATCCTTCCATATTTTCCTGCGCAGGGAAGTGTACACAGGTTTTGAGACCTCTTCACACCTGGGAAAGTCCCCAAACATCACAGGCTTGTAGGACAGAAAAGGAGCTACTTCAGAGTCATTTCAAGAAGCTTAATCTTACATTCCTGAGCATAGTAAAATCTTCATAAAAATCAGGTATGAAGAAAGAACCAGAGATAGTGAGCTTAGAGACTTAGGATAGACACAAACATGTCAGGCAAAAACTTTTTTAAAAAGTCAATGAAATAATTCCTGGTGATGCTCTCATATACTCATAGATTGATCAGTGCCCATTTCGCTTATCATGAGAGAACTATCATCCAGCAACTGATAGGAACAAATACAGAGACTCACAGCCAAACACTAGGCAGAGTAACAGGATCCCAAAGAAGAGAAAGAAGAATTCTAAGAGGCAGAAGAGTTGAGGACTCCACCAGTACAGAGTGAGCACAGCTCATAGGGGCTCACATGGAAGGAGGAGAAAGAAAGAAAAAGAGAGAGAGAGAGAGAGAGAGAGAGAGAGAGAGAGAGAGAGAGACAGTGAGAGAAACAGAGACAGGGCAAGAGCAGAGCTAATCCACTGCTCATAAGTGCTTACTGCTTCTCTTCAAGATTCAATGCTTTCACGTATCTCTCTCATGCACATGAGTCATTCTCATCTCATACTGAAGACTTGCTTCTCAGAACCTCCTCCTTTTCAGAGTTTTGTACCTTCTCTTTGTGTGAACCTCAGAGCTTATTTAAAGCTTCCTGGGGCTTTTAATACCAATAAGGAAAAGCACACCTGACGCTCTTCTTAGAATGAGTAGCTGAGGAAATTTTATGTGAGAGTTTGGAGGATAAAATGAGATTGGAAAGGCATGAAGATCAAAATTACATAATTTAATAGTAATGACAAACATAGAGAGCAAATGGGACTAGGTAAGGATTATCAAGCAAGAACATGATTCTAAAACATACACAGTGTACACACTGCCCAGGAAGTAGCAGAATGAGTGACTGAATCAGAGAAGAGAGTAAAGAGAAAGGAAGGGAGAGAGAGAGAGAGAGAGAGAGAGAGAGAGAGAGAGAGAAATCTTGAACACAGATAGAGTGTCTTTCATGCTCCCTGCCACTGATTTTCCCTGTCTAAAAAACCTTTCTCTCTTCTTTCCCTCTTTCTTTCTTTCTCTCTGAATATTGCCACTAATCTTTGATTATAAGTGGCTTTGTATTTATTTATTTTTTTTTCTGAATTGAGCATTTTCTGTTTCCATCTCTGTATCTCAAAAACTAAAAAAGATAGAAAAGTCTAAGACATGGTCAATTTGCCCCTTCCCTGGACCCTGGTGGACTGATCAGCCAGACAGCTGATCTGCTACCCTTTAGAAACTGCATCTGGCGGCATCCTAGCCATCTCAGGGACCACGGAGTTGCAACCAGACAGCTGATCTGCTACCCCGAGGAAACTGCATCCAGAGGCATCCTAGCCAGCGCAGGGACCACGGAGTTGCAGGTAGGAACAGCCGCTCAGCGCCCTAGGCCCCACAAGCTCAACTGGCAGTAGGGAGATCCCAGAGTGCACCTGGCACCCAGAACCCGCTCCGGCGAAAAACCACGCCCCTTCTGCCCCTTGCCTGGACCCCAGTGGACTGAACAGCCCCACAGCTGATCTGCTCCCCTGAGGAAACTGCATCTGGGGGCATCCTAGCCAGGTCAAGAACCGCAGAACTGCAGAGCAGGGGACACCATATCCTGAAGCATCCTAGAGGAGCAACTACACTCAGAGCAACAAACACCTAGCTGGTCTACTGCCGCGGAGACACCATATCCCGAGATAACCTAGAGGAGCCACTGTACACAGAAGAGCTGGAGCTCAGGATTATAGGATCATAGGATCATCCGGACCCCGAGGAGTTCTGACACAACCAAGATAACTGGAAAGGCAGACTCCAGTCAGAACCAGTGAGTATGAGTAGCTCTACAGTTAACCAAATGGCAAAAGGCAATTGTAAGAATGTAAACAACAGAAACCAAAGTTACTTGGCATCACCAGAACCCAGTTCTCCCACCATAGCAAGTCTGGAACACCACATCACACCGGAAAAGCAGGACTCAGAATTAAAATCACTTCTTATGATGATGATGGAGGAATTTAAAAAGGACATAAACAACACTCTCAAAGAATTTGAGGAGAACGCAGGTAAACAGGTAGAAGCCCTTAAAGAAATACAAGAAAACACAACCAAACAGGTGAAGGAATTACACAAAACCGTTCAGGATCTAAAAATGGAAGTAGAAATAATAATGAAATCCCAAAGGGAGACTACCCTAGAGATAGAAAACCTAGGAAAAAGATCAGGAGTTATAGACGCAAGCATCACCAACAGAATACAAGAGATAGAAGAGAGAATCTCATGCCCAGAAGATACCATAAAAAACATAGACACAATGGTCAAAGAAAATGTGAAATGCAAAAAGCTCCTGCCACAAAATATCCAGGAAATCCAGGACACAATGAGAAGACTAAACCTAAGGATAATAGGTATAGATGAGGGTGAAGACTCTCAACTTAAAGGACCAGTAAATATCTTCAACAAAATTATAGAGGAAAACTTCCCTAACCTAAAGAAAGAGATGTCCTTAAATATACAAGAAGCCTACAGAACCCCAAATAGACTAGACCAAAAAAGAAATACCTCCCGTCACATAATTATCAAAACATCAAATATACAAAACAAAGAGAAGATACTAAAAGCAGTGAGGGAAAAAGGCAAAGTAACATATAAAGGCAGACCTATAAGAATTACACCAGATTTCTCACCAGAAACTATAAAAGCCAGAAGATCCTGGACTGATATCATACAGGCCCTAAGAGAACACAAATGCCAGCCCAAACTACTATACCCAGCAAAACTCTCAATCAATATTGATGGGGAAACCAAAATATTCCACGACAAATCCAAATTTACACAATATCTTACCACAAATCCAGCACTTCAAAGGATAATTGGAGGAAAACTCCAACACAAGGAGGGAAACTGCAACCTAGAAAAAACAAGAAAGTAATCCTCCAACAACCCAAAAGAAGGTAGCTATACAAACATAACTCCACTGCCAATAACAAAAATAACAGGAAACAACATTCATCTTTCCTTAATATCTCTTAATATCAATGGACTCAATTCTCCAATAAAAAGACATAGACTATCAGACTGGATACATAAACAGGACCCAACAATCTGCTGCATACAAGAAACACACCTTTGTGAAAAAAACAGACACTACCTCAGAGTAAAAGGATGGAAAACAATCTTCCAAGCAGATGGCCCCAAGAAACAAGCTGGAGTAGCCATTCTAATATCAAATAAAATCAATTTTCAACCAAAAGTAATCAAAAAAGACAAAGAAGGTCACTTCATACTTATCAAAGGAAAAATGTACCAAGAGGAACTTGCAATTCTGAACATCTATGCCCCAAATGCAAGGGCACCCACATACATAAAAGAAACTTTACTAAAGCTTAAAGCATACATTACACATCACACAATAATAGTGGGAGATTTCAACACCCCACTCTCAGCTATGGACAGATCATGGAAACAGAAACTAAAACGAGACACAATAAAGCTAACAGAAGTTATGAACCAATTGGACTTAACTGACATCTATAGAACATTTCATCCTAAAACAAAAGAATATACCTTTTTCTCAGCACCTCACTGTACCTTCTCCAAAATAGACCATATAATTGGTCACCTAACAGGCCTCAACAGATACAAAAAGATTGAAATAATCCCTTGTACTCTATCAGACCACCATGGATTAAGACTCGTCTTTGACATAGACAAAAACAACGGAAAGCCCACATACACGTGGAAACTGAACAATGCTCTACTCAATGATAACTTGGTCAAGGAAGAAATAAAGAAAGAAATTAAAGACTTTTTAGATTTAAATGAAAATGAGGACACTTCATATCAAAATTTGTAGGACTCCATGAAAGCAGTACTGAGAGGAAAATTCATAGCTCTAAGTGCCCACAAAAATAAAATGGAAAGAGCGTACATCAACAACTTGACAGCACACCTGAAAGGGTTAGAACAAAAAGAAGCTAATATACCCAAGAGAAGTAGACAGTAGGAAATAATCAAACTCAGGGCCGAAATCAACCAAGTTGAAGCAAAAAGAACTATACAAAATATCAACAAAACCAGGAGCTGGTTCTATGAGAAAATCAACAAGATAGACAAACCCTTAGCCAGACTAACCAAAGGGCACAGAGACAGCACTCAAATCAATAAAATTAGAACTGAAAAAGGGAGACATAACAACAGAAACAGAGGAAATTAAAAAAATCGTTAGATCCTATTACAAAGGCCTATACTCAACAAAATTTGAAAATCTGGATGAAATGAACAGCTTTCTAGATAGATACCAGGTACCAAAGTAAAACGAGGAGCAGATAAACCATCTAAACAGTCGCATTACCCCTAAAGAAATAGAAGCAGTCATTAAAAATCTCCCCACCAAAAAAAGTCTGGGGCCAGATGGTTTTAGTGCAAAAGAACTAAAGAAATACAAAGAACTCAAGAAATTATACTTCAGAAAACCATACAACCCTATTAAAAAATGGGGAACAGAGCTAAACAAAGAATTCTCAACAGAGGAAATTCGAATGGCTGAGAAGCACCTTAAGAAATGCTCAACATCCTTACTCATCAGGGAAACGCAAATCAAAACAACCCTGAGAGACCATCTCACACCAGTCAGAATGTCTAAGATCAAAAACTCAGGTGATAGTAGATGCTGGCTAGGATGCGGAGAAAGAGGAACACTCCTCCATTGTTGGTGGGATTGCAAACTGGTACAACCATTCTGGAAATCAGTCTGACGGTTCCTCAGAAAACTGGACATAGCATTACCTGAGGATCCAGCTATACCACTCCTGGGCATATACCCAGAAGACGCTCCAACATTTAATAAGGACATATGTTCCACTATGTTCATAGCAACCTTATTTATAATAGCCAGAAACTGGAAAGAACCAAGATACCCATCAACAGAGGAATGGATACAAAAAATGTGGTACATCTACACAATGGAGTATTACTCAGCTATTAAAAATAATGAATTCGAGAAATTTATAGTTAAATGGATGGATCTAGAAATTATCATCTTGACTGAGTTAACCCAATCACAAAAGAACACACATGGTATATACTCACTGTTAAGCGGATGTTAGCCCAAAACCTTAGAATAGTGAAGACTCAACCCACAGACCACATGAAGCTCATGAAGAAGAAAGACCAAGAGGGCACGCCTCAGTTCTACTTAGAACCAGTAACAAAAATACTCAAGAGAGCAATTATGGAAACCAAACATGTGACAGAAACTGAAGGAGGAGCCATCAGGAGACCATTCTACCTGGGCATCCATCCCATGTACTGTCACCTAAGCTAGACATTGATGTGGATGGCTGGAAATGCATGTTGTCAAGAACATGATATAGCTGTCTCCTTAGAGATCTGCCAGAGACTGACACATTCAGAGGACAATGCTCACAGCTAACCACTGATAAGATCAAAGGTTTCCCAATGGAGAACTTAGAAGACTGAAGGAGCAGGAAGGGTTTGTGACCCCAAGAGGAAAGCAACAATACCAAACAACCAGAGGCCCCCAGAGTCTAAACCAACAGCCTGGGAGCACATAGGGAGGGACCTACGACTCTAGCGGTATACGTAGGGGAGGATGGCCTTGTTGGGCATAGGTGGGAGAGGATATACTTGGTCCCATGAAAAACGAACACAGAATGGGGGGGGGATGTGAGGGTGAGGAGGGAGTAATGGGGGTGGGGGTAGGTGCGGGCACAGCCTCATAGAAGGGATATAAGGAGGGAGGATGGGATAAGGGGTTCCTGGGTGGTGGGGGAAATGGGATAAGAGGATAAAACTTGAAATGTAAATATTATAACCAACTACATAAAAGGGGGAAAAAGTTGTTAGAACCAACATCTTTAAAAAAAAATGTCAGCCCTCTAGGAAAAAAGAATTTTTTTTTCTTGATACTAAAACTTGTCCAGAGAATTGTATATTGCAGAATGCACAGCCTTGGTGTATCTACTCATCAAGCAAAACGAGCAAACTTATTCAAACCTCTGGTGTCTGGGAATTCCATCTGGATGCTGTGAAGACACAGCATCAGAAGCTTATCAATTTACTCTTCCCCTCCACCCCTCTTCTAATATCTCAACGTCCGTAATCAGCTTGAAGAAGTTAAAGAAGAGTCAGCGCCCCTATTCCCTGGGCTTGGGGACTAAGGTGGTTAATACTGGGCTGTCTCTCTGGGAAAAAGTAGTGGTTTTGTTGGAACAGGGAGGATTAGCTAGGATTTATGGCATAGCCATAACCTATTTGTAGAAATCTGTATAATTTAGTATCATGATGAAGTTATAATTTCTTAAATGGTACAAAATTCACTTGGATTTCAAATTTAAGGTTTTCATTGGTATAAGCTTCTTATTGATATGAAAGTGAAATGAATATTGATACTCTCCTGGGCATTGTGCCTGTATAACACATTTAGAAATACAAGGTTTAGACCCAGTCCTTCTTTAACTTTTTTAACTGATTTGGGATGATTAGCCTGCGAGTTAAGGGACTATAGCAAATTCATGACTTTGAGTTTATTTTTAGGGTGTTTTCTACATTTTATTTAGAAATAGCTGAAAGGAGTTAACAGAGATCAGTCCAGGTTACTTTACATGGATAGTTGGATTTCAAAACGTCAGAAATCCATAGAATTGACATCACAAATATTTCTATATTAATGTTCATCTTGATTAGAGACCTGTCTGCTCCTGACAGCTTCCTGTCTTGGATTCTAAGAAGAAATTGAGCATTCTTGGAGTTACTCCAGTTGTGATGAGATAGCCACTAGGCAAGAATTGCCTCTCTCCATCTACAGACAAATTACTGTCCAGAAAAGGACACACTTGCAGAATAGTCGACTGATTGTATCTGCCTAGACAGAGTAACCAGCCCTTAATAATTCTGCAGCACTAAAGTCTGTCAGATGATCCTGGGCCAGAAGGCTGAAGATTTGATGTTCCAACGTTCGGTAGTATAGGGGCTGTCCAGGTGTTCAGCGGTCTCTATAAATTGGCTAAGTTTTAGAAGCTATGCTTAGTGCTTCCCATAACTTCAGTTAATTTAGTCATTCTGGATTTCTGACGGCATTGAAGACCTATAGACTCATAGCCAATCCTGGCTATTTACCTTGAGAGAAAAGATCTGAGTGGATGGTTTTCAGCTGACATTCATTCTAAAGCCAAGAAAAAGCCAGGTTCAAAATTAAGTGTTTTAGTCAAGAGAGACGACAGAGATTCTGGTTAGTCAAAAAGAGGAGGGACTGGGTATTAAGACTATCTTGTACCTCACTGGTACAAATAGGAATAATTATGCTCTAATTGTATTTTGTGAGAAAAGTTTTATTTTAACAGGAAGGGTAATATGTAGGAGGAGCTAAGGGGGAAGGAGCACGGAGAGGAAGAGATGGAGTAAGGAGAGGAGAAGATGAAGTAGATGAGAAGCTCGGTAATGAGAGAGAAAAAGAGAGAGAAAGAGAGAGGGGGCATGGAGGCAGAAGTTCACATGTCTCCACCAGTCAAAGATAGTTTACATAGCTAGGTTGGGTATTAGGTTAGTTACACTTCTGATTGAGCATTATCATACTTATAAAGCCTTTGATTAACATTTAAAAAAATTGTATAAAAGCAAAATGGAAAAGGGGACACTGGATAGGGGTTTTCTAGGGAGGGGAAATGGGGAAAGGTGTTGGCATCTGAAATGTAAATAAAATATCCAATAAAAAAAATAATAATCCAGGAAAACACAAACAGTATGAGAAAAAACAAAAAACAAAGAAACAAAAACAAACAAACAAACAAACAAAAAGACATGGTCAATTCAGGTCTATGCTACTTTCTATAAATGACCTGACTAAATTAACAAATTAAAAAATAAAAGAAGAAAACAGACAAAAGAAACATGAATATAAATGAATATATATTTATTTTCCTAACTGAAGATTTTTTACAAACATGAAGAAAAATAAACTTAGAAAAATAATAGAAGAATGATTATTTTGTCTTCTTATCTTATGTTCCATAAGAGGGGAGATCCTCTCATGCACTCAAACTGAAAGCAAATAAAGACCTCCCCCCCAACAAAACAAAAGAAAGCAAAACAGGCACATTTTCTTATGTATAATGTGCTTCAATATTTTGTTTTTGTGGTAAGCAACATTGAAGTATATAACAAATTGTGTTATTGATACAAAAATTCACAAATATAATAGGCAAAAATGTTTTAGAAGCAAAGTTTGCTGCAAAGATAAGAACTGACATTATTCAGAGTAAGAACTCAAAACTCAAATGCCTAAGCCTGTGCCATAGCCGTGGCTGTCATCTCTGAAGTCTCACCCTGAAGAGCCACACCCTGGCATTGGCCAATCTGCTCACACAGGATAGAGAGGGCAGGAGTCAGAGTTTGGCATATAAAACAGAGCAGGACCAATTGCTTCTTACATTTGCTTCTGATACTGTTGCGTTAACTTGCAACATCAGAAACAGACATCATGGTGCACCTGACTGATGCTGAGAAGGGTGTGGTTTCCGGCCTGTGGGGAAAGGTGAACGCCGATGAAGTTGGCGGTGAGGCCCTGGGCAGGTTGGTATCCAGCTTACAAGCAGCTCACAAGTAGAAGTTGGGTGCATGGAGACAGAGTCTGCTTTCTAGCAGGCACTAACTCTCAGTGTCCCTTGTCTATGTTTTCCTTCTTAGGCTGCTGGTTGTCTATCCTTGGACCCAGAGGTACTTTCCTAACTTTGGGGACCTATCCTCTGCCTCTGCTATCATGAGTAACGCAAAGGTGAAAGCCCATGGCAAGAAGGTGATACACGCCTTCGATGATGGCCTGAAACACCTGGACAATCTCAAGGGCACCTTTGCCAGCCTCAGTGAGCTCCATTGTGACAAGCTGCATGTGGATCCTGAGAACTTCAGGGTGAGTCTGATGGGCGCCCCTGGGTTTTCCTTCCTCTGGCTTTCTTGCTCACCTTCCTATCAGAAGCAAAGGGGGAGAGATTCTAGGGAGCAGTTTTGATGATGGTGTGTGGGTGTTCCCTGTGGAGTGTTGACAAGAGTCCAGTTATTTTATCTTCTACTCACAACCTCTGCTCCCACTCACTCTGTTCTTTTGGGTTGTCATTTCTTCTTTCCTCTGTAAGCTTTTAATTTTCAGTTGCAGTTTTAAAGTGCATCTTGTTTCTACTTTCTCTTTCTTTCACATATTCCCTTGTAACTTACTCTGAGGACAAAATGATAAATGATTCTCTGATTCTTTGCACAGCTCTAATGAATAATAGAGCATGAATTGGCTTTTAAACTAGGATGATAGGGAAGAGTATATTTTGATCATAAATTTTGCCTGCCATAGACTAATTCTTATCAAAATTTACCGGTAGAATCCAGTTGTCATTCTGCCTAGCTTTTAAGATTCTACCTGTATATTCCATTTGAAGTGGCCCTCAGCATCTGCTATTGTTGCTCTATAGTTATACTGATGGCTCTTTCATCTTCCCACAGCTCCTGGGCAATATGATTGTGATTGTGTTGGGCCACCACCTGGGCAAGGAATTCACCCCCTGTGCACAGGCTGCCTTCCAGAAGGTGGTGGCTGGAGTGGCCAATGCCCTGGCTCACAAGTACCACTAAGCCCATTCCTGCTGTTGTCTATGCACAAAGGTTATGTGTCCCCTAGAGAACAACTGTCAATTGTGGGGAAAATAATGAAGGCCTTTGGGCATCTAATAAATGATGTTTACTTTCATCAAAATTGTGTGTTTTGATTACTTGTGTTTCTTGGAAGGGTTAATGTGAAGCATTTATGGGATAAAGCAGTTGGGACATGCTGGAGGGAGGGAAGGGAAGGTGAAAGTCATGTCATTCTATTTCAATCCAAACTATTCAAGAATAAAATGCTAAGGAAGTAGAGTTCAGAAACAAGCTGTTCAGTTTGACTTCGTGCTAATTGACTTCTGGTGCTTTGGGGTAAGTGGTGAGACAGTAAGTGGCTACTCTGTGGGCAGCCTTCCCTGATCCCCAATGCTTACCCCTCAAAAAGAAGTCAAGTGAGGGCTTAATTTACAGCATAGTTTTCTACTATGATGTATAGTAATTCTTGGTATTGTTCTAATTTTTCTCACACATGCCCCTTGTTTTTTCACTTTTTGCCTAGTACCTTAGAGACTTCAGTCTAATCTCTCCTGCCTCAAGTGTCCATTACTCCTAAAGGGTGTCTTCCTTGTTTGCTTTTCTACGAACATTTCCCATTTTCTCTTGACCTCTTTTATAAAAAACAACAACAACAAACCACTGTGTTACAGAGTTACGCTTGAGGAAACCCAGGGGCTTTTGAGTCCTTGTCCCCAGTTTTTCCCATTAACAATGATATTGAATCTTCACATATTCACAGTTTGCACTGGAGGACAAGAGGTGTTAATAGGGGGTAAACACAGTACTAGAATGTTTTGTTATTTGATAGTCTTTGCTGACTTAGGAAGCTTTCATTGGCTCACCTAAAACAGAAGTACATTTTCCCCAATGTCTGTCTTGAATATCCATGAAGGGGATGGAGATTAGACTCTCTGAACTGGTTTCTGGGTTTTTTTCCTCCTAGTTTTGTAATTGTTTTATTCTTGGCAATACTTCATGTTTGCAGTTCTTCACTCTGTAAGCATTTAGGTCAGGCGAAATTCTGGAAACAAAATATGAATTTCAAGTGTTCCTTATTCTCAACTACAAGGCAATGTTGTTAGAGTAATACATATGATACATATAAATACAGACCAATTATGATAAAGCCATCAAAACAAAATTAAATTGATCTGTTGTCTTAAACTTAAAAATTAACCAAAGTCTTAAGAAATAAAATTGCAAAATATCTATGAAGGGCCAAGATTTTTAAGATTGACCCTTAGGCAGGTTTATAGTGCATGCCTATGATGTCAGCACTAAGAACCTGAGGCATAACCATAATGGCAGCCTAGGATACATAGTGAGGGGTTGTTTTAATAGACAACAGCAAAATCCAACATTTTTAAAAAGAAAATGTACCACTAGAAGCATGGACAGACTGCAGGAAATAATAAAACTTGGGGCTGAAGTCAACCAAGTAGAAAGAAAAAGAACAATATAAAGAATAAACAAAACCATAAGCTGGGTCTTTGAGAAAATCTACAAGATAGATAAACCCTTAGCCAAACTAACCAGAGGGCACAGCGACAGTATCCAAATTAACAAAATTAGAAATGAAGAGGGAGACATAACAACAGAAACTGAGGAAATCCAAAAAATCATCAGATCCTACTACAAAAGCCTATACTCAATAAAACTGGAAAATATGGATAAAATGGATAATTTTCTAGACAGACACCAGGTACCAAAGTTAAATCAGGATCAGATAAACCATTTAAGCAGTCCCACAGTCCCTAAAGAAATAGCAGTAATCATTAAAAGTCTCCCAACCAAAACAGAAGCTCAGGACCAGATGGAATTAGTGCAGAATTCTATCAGACCTTCAAAGAACATTCTCTTCAAACTATTCCACAAAATAGAAACAGAAGGAACATTACCCAATTCATTCTATGAAGCTCCAATTATGCTTATACCTAAACCACACAAAGACACCACAAAGAAGGAGAATTTCAGACCAATCTCCCTTATGAATATTAATGAAAAAATACTCAATAAAATTCTTGCAAATTCAACGCCCCTTCATGTTAAAAGTCTTGGAAAGATCAAGAATTCAAGGCCCATAATTAAACACAGTAAAACCAATATACAGCAAACCAGTAACCAACATCATACTAAATGGAAAGAAACTTGGAGCAATCCCACTAAGATCAAGGACTAGACAAGGCTACTCTCTCCTACCTATACAATATAGTACTTGAAGTCCTAGCCAAAACAATTAGACAACAAAAGGAGGTCAAAGGGATACTAATTAGAAAGGAAAAAGTCAAAATATCACTATTTTCAGATGATATGATAGTATACTTAAGTGATTCAAAACTTCCACCAGAGAACTCCTAAACCTGATAAACAACTTCAGCAAAGAGGCTGGATTTAAAATTAACTCAAAAAAAAATCAGTAGTCTTCCTCTACTCAAAGGATAAACAGGATGAGAAAGAAATTAGGGTAATGACACCCTTCACAATAGTCAAAAACAATATAAAATATCTTAACGTGACTCTAACCAAACAAGTGAAAGATCTGTAGGACAAGAACTTCAATCCTCTGAATAAAGAAATAGAAGAAGACCTCAGAAGATGGAAAGATCTCCCACGCTCATGTATTGGCAGAATTAATATATTAAAAATGGCCATCTTGCCAAAAGCAATCTACAGACTCAATGCAATCCACATCAAAATTCCAACTCAATTCTTTGGAGTTAGAAAGAGCAATTCTTAAATTCATTCGGAATAACAAAAAACTCAGGATAGCAAAAAGTATTCTCAACAATAAAAGAACTCCCGGGAGAATCATCATTCCTGACCTCAAGATGTATTGCAGAACAATAGTGATTAAAAACTGCATGGTATTGGTACAGAGACAGGCAGGAAGATCAATGGAACAGAAGTGAAGACCCAAAAATGAACCCACACAAGGTCACTTGATCTTTGACAAAGAAGCTAAAGACATCCAATGGGGGGGGGGAACAACATTTTCAACAAATGATATTGGGTCAACTGGAGAACAGCATGTAGAAGAATGCAAATTGATTCATCTTATCTCCTTGTACAAAGGTCAAGTTCAAGTGGATCAAGGATCTCCACATAAAACCAGATACCCTGAAACTAGTAGAAGAGAAAGTGAGGAAGCGTCTCGAATACATGGGCACTGGTGAAAAGTTCCTGAACAGAACACCAATGGCTAATGCTCCAAGATCAAGAATTGACAAATGGGATCTCATAAAATTGCAAAGCTTCTGTAAGGCAAAGGGCACTGTCAATAGGACAAAATGATAACAACAGATTGGGAAAATATCTTTACCAATCCTATATCCGATAGAGGACTAATATCCAATATATATGAAGAACTCAAGAATTAGACTCCAGACAACCAAATAACCCTATTAAAAATGGGGAACAGAGCTAAACAAAGAACTCTCAACTGAGGAAACTTGAAAGGCCAAGAAGCATGTAAAAAAAAAATGTTCAATATCGTTAGGCATCAAGGAAATGCAAAACAAAACAACCCTGAGATTCTGAGATAGTCAGAATGGATAAGATCAAAAACTCAGGTGATAGTGGATGCTGGTGAGGATGTGGAGAAAGAGGAACACTCTTTCAGTATGGTGGGATTGCAAGCTGTTACAACCACTCTGGAAATCAGTCTGGTGGTTCCTCAGAATATTAGATATAGTACTACCTGAGAATCCAGCTATACCACTCCTGGGCATATACCCAAAAGATGCACCAACATATAACAAGGACATGTGCTTCACTATGTTCATAGAAGCCTTATTTATAATAGCCAAAAGCTGAAAACAACCCAGATGTCCTTAAACAGAGGAACAGATACATAAAATGTGGTACGTTTACACAATTAGGTACTACTCAGCTATTAAAAACAATGAATTCATGAATTTTTTTTAGGCAAATGGATAGAACTTGAAAATATCCTCCTGAGTGACATAATCCAATCACAAAAGAACACACATGGTATGCACTCACCAATAAGTGGATATTAGCCCAAAAGCTCGGAATATGCAAGATACAATTCACAGACCACATGAAGCTCAAGAAGAAGACCAAAGTGTGGATGCTTCAGTCCTTCTTAGAAGGTAGAACAAAATATTTAAGGGAGGAAATATGGAAACAAATTGTGGAGCTGAGACTGACGGAAAGGCCATCCAGAGACTGCCTTACCTGGGGATCTATCCTATATACAGTCACCAAACCCAACACTATTGTGGATGCCAAGAAGTACTTGCTGACAAGAGCCTGATATAACTGTCTCCTGAGAGGTTCTTCCAGATTCTGACAAATACAAAGGTGGATGATCTCAGTCAATCATTGGACTGAGCATGTAGTTCCCAATATAGGAATTAGAGAAAGGACTGAAGGAGTTGAAGGGAAGGGCTGTGTGAGGGGAGGACTGGGAGGGGGTTGCAATAGGGATATAAAGTGAATAAATAAATTAATTAATGGAAATAAATGCATTCCTGCTAAGAGAGTCAAGCTGCAGTTATAAAATGTGGACATCCTGTGAAAGCCATACTCAGTTTTTCTGGAGGCAATGCCTTATTGTTTCATTTGAAACTCAAGACTTTTACAATTTTCCACTAACTGACACAAGTGGACTTTCTAACCCCCCAAGGAGATAGAATAAACAACCTCCACACAGCAGCTGAGCTCTCAGCCTGCTTTGTCAGGGTTCAGAAGACCACCAACAGATACAGACTAATAAGAGGTAGTTTAAGTCATTTAAGAGTTGTACCTATAGATTCCACTATTGTATAATGTATTATCTTTGGTTTTCTGTCCATTGGTTATTGTTGGTTTCTGGGCTGATTTAATCAGAAACTCCTCACGACAGTTTTGGAAACTGAACTTTTATTCAGCACACAGAAATAGACATTCTGTTATCTTACTTCATGTATTGTTAGGAAAACGAAAAGCAGTCACACTGGGAGGAAAACAGCAGCAATGACAACAACAACAACAACAACAACAACAACAACAACAACAACAATGACAACAACAACACAAAACGACTAGACCCTTATGATGATTTTTACTGTACCAAAACTATAACTGAGAGTAAGACTCTCTCTCCCTCCTCCTCCTCCTTCTCCTCCTCCTCCTCCTCCTCCTTCTCCTTTCTCTCTCTGTCTTTCTCTCTCTCTCTCTCTCCCTCCTCTCTTTCTGTCTCTTTCACTGTCCATCTCTCTCATAGGTGTATATACTTCAAAACCCAAGAATGTAGGCAAGACGTATTTTTTTAATTGCAGTAACTTCACACCACACAAACAGCTCGTCTTCCTTATCAGCAAAGACAGTCCTCAATGTGGTGGTGCATTGATATGAAAACACTACTCACTGCTACTGCATCCTGACATAATTTGTCGATTCAGTACCCTGAAGTACTACAGAGAATAAAGGGGAGAAACCTAAAACAGAAATAAATGCCAGGTGCATAGAATAAGGGTTGGGGAACAGAAATGTTGATAGCTCAGGGGATCAAAAGACTGGGTCACAAATAGAAACTAAAAGGAAGACACATAATTTCATGATCCAAGGGTACTCCTTTTAGGCAAATTTTATGTAAAACATTTCAAACTAAGGAGAAGCTTATGGGGAAAACTGTATTTGGTATTAAATTTTAATTTTCTCTCATATTAACTCATCTTGTTTTTATTATACAAATTTTCAAATTGTCCCTTTTCTTTTTTCCATTTGTAAATGTCACAAGAATTTTTAAATGTAACACTAAGAAAAGAAAATGTGCATTAAACATTGCTGATCACCTAACTAATAAGCATTAATGAAGATCTATTTAGCTTAAAGTGTTAGGGTCCTGATTTGACGAAACCCATAGTATCCAGCTAATTATTCATTCCCACATTGGCATTATTTAGGAGAGTAAGAAGAAGAAAGAACAGATTCATCATAGAAATACAAAATTTCTCTTTTATTTGAAAGCCAAGTAAAATTTATTCTTTATGCGGAAACAATTCTCGCAATCAGGCAGCCAGCCACTACATTGACTAGTGGCATCACTGTTCACATTAATACACAGTACAAACAAATATATGCAGTGGCATTTAAACAAATTAAAGTAATAATTGGCTTCAAATTAATTTTACCTTGTAAATTTGTTTAATAGGTTTATCCATATTCTAGGTATCTTTAATATTTTCTGATGTTGTGAGTGACATTAAGATAAATATATCCACTAAGTTCTTATAATTAAATGAGAAAAACATTCACAGGTGAATGTCATGACACTTTTCTCCAGTGAGGGTTTTTGGCATTTTTTCTCCAGTAAAAACATCAGGTAGCTATCGATGCTTGTGTTTCTTTTTGGGTCGTCTATTATAGCTGGTTGGTTTACATGTGTGTTCGTGTCAGTCCTGCTCTTTTTCCTGTTATTACTGGCTTGCCCCTATCAAAAACTGACTGTGACACTCAACACAGAATTTTCAAAAGAAAAATAATTTTGCCTATAAATATTTTGAAAAGTTTTCAATATGTGTAGCCAAAAGGAAAATGTAAAACAAAAGTATGTTGAGAGTTCACCTCACTCTAGCGGAAATAGCCATCTATCGTAGAAAAATGAGGCAAACACAAGGAAAAACATACGGAAAGGGAAATCCTATTCACTACCGATGGGTGCGAAAACCAGTGCAACATTATGGAAACCAGTGGGCAAAATTCTTCAAAAACTCAAACCAGAACTATTGCGCACCTGGCTGCACCACTCAGAAAGATTTTATATGGAAGTGCAGGGATGCTTGCACACTCATGTTGATTACAGATCGATTCACAGTCGAGAAATGGAATCAGCTGAGATGCCTAGTGACAGTGAAGTGGATAATGACAATGTGGCATACAAGATTTTAAGACTCTGTAAAAAAAATATATGAATTTTTGAAAATCTCAACAGAATGGATGGAACTAGAAACTGGCTTACTAAGTAAGGAACCTCATGCCCAGGAAGACAAATGCTGCATTCTCTCTTTAACTTTGAGTCTTTCCATCTGTATGCTTAAGTTGAAATGAATTTTTGTGATTGTAGGGATCTAACATTGTGTGGGATTAAGAATAGTACATCACCTGGGGTGTGAAGTTAGACAGATTATTAATTCCAGTGCTGCTGTTGGCTGCTTCCCTGTCAGTCACTGCTCAGAGAGACCTGGAGTACAGACAGTATTGTCCCCACCAGTCCAGGCTATTTCCTACATGTTGACATCTTGTAATGAAGACAGCTCACACTACAGTTGTAGGCCACAGAGAAAAGGAGCTGGAGCTTGCCTGGGAACTTGCTCCCTTGCTTTCACTGTGCTGGATGGTGGCATATAGGACTCCCTTTAAAATTCTGTAATACTCCACTTTGGTGTTCTTACCTTGTGTGTTCCACATATAAGAGAAAGCATATCACACTTGTCTTCCAATGTAACATATCTTTTAGCATGATAAGCTCTATTTCTATTTTCTTTCAAAGAATAAACTTTATTATCACTTAAAAAGTAACTTACTGAGGTGGTAGATAAGTTAGTTGCTGGATTGATGCTTTCCGTAGTTTATCCAGGTACATTGTAGTCCATAAAAACACACAACTGTTATTTGTCAGAAATGATAAGAAATACATTTAAAAGATAGGTTCATTTGTCATTTTATTTTCTGCTTTATTGATTTACAGTCATCTTTATGGTTGATTTTATTTTTTCTGTGGTTCCATAAATAAGGAGAGATTATTTAAAGAACAAAACTCGCTTGAGAGAGACCATTTTTGTCTTATATCAATTAAATAATTTAAATTTTGGTGGCACCTACTCAGAAACCTCAGATGGCCACAGTTAAATAGGTGTATTATTCATGTATACTTTATTATGTTGCTGTATATTATAAAATATGAAATAATATGTTTAAAATATATTAAAAATAGAAAATAATATTAAATAGAAAACACTTTATATTTGTTAAGATTAGCATATTGTTTATACATATCTTATAAAATATGCAGTGAATAAAATACTGGAGACACTGTGAGTAACTGAACAGAGCATGTACAGAATGAGCAGGCATGCAACTCATCTGCACCGATAGCAAAGTCTCCAAGTGTGTGGTCAACTGCGCTGTCTGCTATCAGCATATCTGGAACCTCTAAGCCCCAGTTCTTTGGAAAAAAACTTTGTAGAGGGTTCTTATCTATGTTTTCAGCTATGCCAAAACCCTAGATGACCTGACCACATTTAGAAGTAGACTTGCTTGATGCATCTTTGGAAAAAAAAAAAAAAAAAAAAAAATCAGTGGAACACTTCTGCCCCCTACCGGTATGCAAGAGGATCATTAGAGAAATTACCTTCAGGTGGTGATAACAGTATATCCCAGTTAGCTTTAACTGACAACCTGAAGTAGCTTTGAGTCATCCTAGAAAAAAGTCTCAATTAAGGACTAGATGAGATTGGCCTGTGGGCATAGCTCTGGAAGGTTGCCTTGGTGGTTAACTGATGAAGGAGATCCCTGCCCACCTTTAAGAGAACCCATCTTTAAGCAGGTGGCCTTGGGCTTTATAGGAAAGCTAGGTAATTGGGCTAGAGAGATGCCTGGGGTTCAGTTCCCAACATCCACATATCCACATTAGCCTTATAATAGCAGCTCATAATGACCTTTAACTCCTGGTTCAGGATTGCCTGATAGCCTCCATGTAATGTATATTTACACACAGACACATACTTTACAAAAACAAAAATTAACATCTTAATATTTTAATTAATTATCAATTAATTAAATAATAAAAAATTAAAATAATAAAAATCTCACTCAAAAGCCAAAAGAGATTTCTATGACATCCTTTTGCAGTTTTGGACCCTTCTGATCCTGAATAATTCTAGCATGTAACCCAGGGAACAGAAGGAAAGACAAAGAGACTTAAGATTTGAAGGAACATGTGCTGAAAAAATAACTCCTTATAGTGGCTTCCAAATCAAATTCAGCACTTCTGCAATACATTGTATTTAGAGCCCTATTACAGTAGGTGCTTCCAGGGAACAGGATACGATTGTGCTAGTACATATCTCTGACATGCAAAGAAAACTGGAACATGTATTAATTTTAGTGCCTGGGAATGCTCACCATAAGAAATGTTTCTCAGACTGTGGAGGAGGAGGGAAGTTCTCAAGAGAAGAGCCGGTGCTGGGCGTTTCTTCTATGTTAGGATACAACTCAATGCTCTTGGGCTAAACGTTTGGGACCCAAGAGATAGCTAAAAAGAGGTATAAGTAAATGCTCCAGATTTGCTGTTTAGGCTCTTGGAATCTCCTTGCTTTTGCTCTTTCTCCTGTTAAATATTTTCAGATTCCAAACAGAAACAAGTAAGTACACAGCTATGCTCAAAGGAAGCTTGCAGCAGATGACAGGAGAAACTTAAGTCTTGTTTTCTGCAGTTCTGACTCATAGAGTACAGCACTTAACTCTGTACTTAACACACACACACAATCTTAGTACATTAGTCTGGCAATGTATTGGCTTTTATCTTTTATCCCCTCATGTAAAACTTGTAACCAGCAAACCACTTTTTCTTTTTTATTAAAGAGCTATGCATTCTTTACTGTGTGATAGGATCTATTTGATTTATAGCTATTATCATTTGCTTATGTTCTGTGCTTGATAATATAAAGTTCTATTGTCTAATTTTCAACAGAAACTTAAGTTGATTCTAGTAAAAAATTTTTTGACTACATAGTAGTCTTGTTCATTTCAGAGTCCAATAAAATCTGGTATTTCAAATAGTTCAACTAGACACATATTCTGTGTCTAGTTTTATTTTGAAATATAGTAATGGAGGATGACTAAGATTAGAGCTAAGATTTTCTTTGCCTGAGTTTTTGATTCAATGAGTTCTATGGAAAAAGACTCAAAGCTTATGGACCCTTTCTTTTCTGTCCATATGAATAATATGTGAATGCAATAGGTTAACACAGAGACCCCCCGACTTGGTCACCATAAGAATTTTATAAGCTTATATACATAAAGTGCTAAAGTACATATTAAATATTTATTAAATGATAGCCATTTTTCAAGGTTCAATAATTAATTGCTTGATCAAAGGTGTGTATGTTTAGCCTAGTTAATTCTCCTCAATGCTTTTACACAGATGCAAATATTGGGGAAGACATGATGAGACCTCATCCAGCCTTGGTTGTACTCCTCAATCTTTAACGCTGTAGTGCGTGTTAAAGAGCCAAGGCTTGTGTATACAATGAAGGTGTCCTCTTCCTTTCACAACCACACCAATCCACAGGATGTGTGGTATGTTCTGATTGGAATCCCAGGACTGGAAGATCTACACACCTGGATAGCCATCCCCATTTGTTCTATGTACATTGTGGCTATCATAGGCAATATCCTCCTGATCTTCCTCATAGTGACTGAACGAAGTCTCCATGAGCCCATGTATTTTTTTCTCTCCATGCTGGCATTAGCAGACCTCTTGCTCTCCACAGCTACAGCCCCCAAGATGCTGGCCATCTTCTGGTTCCATTCCAGGGGTATATCCTTTGGTAGTTGTGTGTCCCAAATGTTCTTCATACATTTCATCTTTGTGGCAGAGTCAGCTATTCTTCTGGCTATGGCATTTGACCGCTATGTGGCCATCTGTTACCCACTGAGATATACCACCATCCTTACTTCCTCGGTCATTGGCAAGATTGGCACAGCAGCTGTGGTCAGAAGCTTTCTCATCTGTGGTCCATTCATCTTCCTTGTATATCGACTTCTGTATTGTGGGAGACACATAATTCCCCATTCATACTGTGAGCACATGGGCATTGCCAGATTGGCATGTGACAATATCACTGTCAACATAATATATGGGCTTACTATGGCCCTCTTGTCTACAGGGCTGGATATACTACTCATCATTATTTCTTACACCATGATCCTTCGCACTGTTTTTCAAATCCCTTCCTGGGCTGCCAGATATAAGGCCCTCAACACATGTGGCTCCCACATCTGCGTTATTCTTTTGTTCTACACACCTGCATTCTTCTCATTTTTTGCCCATCGCTTTGGAGGCAAAACCATTCCTCACCACATCCACATCCTAGTGGCCAACCTCTATGTGGTGGTGCCCCCAATGCTTAACCCCATCATTTATGGGGTGAAGACCAAGCATATCCAAGATCGAGTGGTTTTCCTTTTCTCTTCAGTGAGTACATGTTAACATGAGAGCAGATGTTAAAGATAGTGTATTCTCAAACAAAACTTCTTTTAAATGTCAGCTCTGTGAGAAATAGGAATAAATGAAACTTATTTAGAGTGCTTCACTTTCAAAATAACAATATACATGCAAATTTTTACTATATAATCTAATACATCCAGAGAGTGTGGGAAAATATCTTAGTGACGTCCTATTAGTGTGGACTTCAAATTATTTTATATTTATATATAGATAATAGTGAAAATACAATTTCTTATGTAAAGAAAGTAAAAACAGAATTCCATTGAATATCTTTAAACTATTTTTATTAATTCTCTGAAATCATTACATTATGTTTTGATCAAATTTCAAAAGATCTCACTTTCTGCTGAAGTGTAAAGCATTTCTCTGTCCATCAGCAGATATATGAGGCAATAGAATGAAGCCTTTATATTATAGTTATTTTTGTCAACATAATTATAATTTATACTAAATTAAGAACTCTAAAATCATTTATTTAAGATTTCCTGATATTTCATGAGTTCTATTTTTTTCTTTTGAGACTATGTTTCATGGAGGTATCTGCTTGTCCTTTATAACTGTTGTTATTGCCTGCAATTGTGTGTGTGTGTATATATATTTGTGGCAATTTTAACTATGTGTGTGTATAGTTACAATTAGTTAAAGCCACTTTAAATAATAAACTTAAACAATGTATAAACTTATACAATGTATACATTAAATAAATTGTCAATAGTAAGTTAAACATATATTCTAAGATAAAGCTAGCTCTCAGTATCATTCTAGTTTTCTAAAAGCTCTAATTTTCCACATATGTGTTGAGACTTTAGTTTAAACATACTAGGGAGCATCCTGGTGTCAACAGAGCCTCTGTAAGAGTAAATGCCTGGAAAGTCCCATCCCCAATAGTTAACGGAAAAATCCAAAAGAAGTTTCATTGAAACATTAACATAGAAACTTCCACTGAAAAAAGGATGCAATCATGTGCGTGAACACATTATACAAAAATTCAACTTGCTAAAAATCTGTCCCTTTTTTGATAAAAAAAAAGACTGTTCAGTAACATTTAGAAATTAGAAGTGAGCTTAATAACTTTGTAACCTGGTCAGAGTTTGTTACTATCCTATTTATAAGTGTGTGTGTACATACAGTTATTTGTCCATATGTATGCACAAGCATTTTCATATATCTACACTAGACTAACATATACCAAATGCTTTAAAAAGTTGATATTACCTTTATGTATTATTTGCCTCATGAGAAGACAGAAGACAGCTAGCTCTAACAATCAAGCACTGTACTATGGGCCACACTGTGGATGAAACTCAACTACTCTTTCCTCAATGGCCATCACCTGCCAAGAGCTCCTCAGATAGGGTGGGGTCAAGCCCATCACCTATCTATATCCTGTCACAGGATATAGATATCCTGTCACACTGTTCACAGACTTATCTAATTTGACTTTTATGTTGGTGGGAAACTTTTCCTATTTGCCCAATATGTTAAGAGATAAACTTTCACATATATTAATGGGAGTGCATGAATGTATCTCTGATTTGTTAACAAAGTGTATCAAATGAATTTATGTGGAACATTGATTCATCTCTACTTCCTGTGTATAAATAGTGCTTTACCATAGAGCACTATTCTCTTAATGTGTCCTTTCATTTTGGTTGTTAGTGTCTTGTTGAAGATACGGTTACATTTATATCTACAGTTGTGCTATAACTGGTTTTTTTTTTTTTTTGCAGTGTCTTTGTCTCTTTTGGCCTTAAAAAATTAATTTGTTACATATCTTTTCTGCTTTTATATTTGTTAAAAGCTAAAGTATTGATATAACTCAAGCATTGAAGTCAAGCCATCTAGTCTCAACTTACTTTTTTCTCTCTCTCCTCTTATTTTCTTTTTGTTTATTGAGACAAGATTTAATTCTGTGATCCATATTTTCCAGAAAGTCAGCAATCTTCAACTCTAAGTGAACCACCATACCCAGTTCTAAAATATCTGTCTGTGTGATGAGAGACTTTATGTATTTTTATGTATATATTTATGATTCAATTGTCCTTTTTCTTGTCTGCTCAGGTTTTATATTTCATTATTCAGCTCTAATAATTCAGGTTAAATCTGTCAAGAAAGCCATCCATTTCTTTTAGTTTGTTCAATTGGTTGATGTATAATTTTACTATTATTATTATCATTTATTTTGGTGGTGGCAATGGCAATAGCTTTTCAACAGCCCAGAAAATAAGGTGGCCCACACACTTCTGAAGCCTGTAGTATAATTGAGGTCTTTGTGGAAATGAGATAATTAATAATAATAATATACATTTTATTTCAGATAAATGTTTTTGTTGGTGAAGACAGGATAATTTAACAGAAAACATGGGATATGAGTTTCACTTGATAATGTAAAAATGTTATATAGCAGCAGCAAATTATAGTAAACTAAAATTATGAAAATGTCTAATTCTAAGTAACAATAAAATGTGTGCTTAAAATAAATGAAGCAATTGTTCATTCTATCACAATGTTGATTCTTTAAAAATATATAAAGTATAATACAAATTAAAGCATTAAAACTATTTCTTTTATTTTAATGCATGTGTGAATATGTACACACACATGCACATTTATGGAGGTTATGAGGTAACTTTTTAACACTCATTTTCATTTTCAACCATGGAGTCTAGGGACAGAAATCAACTTATCAGGTCTGGCAGCAATCATCTTTGTTAGCTGAGCCATCTCTTTGGCCTTTAATTAAAACATTTTTGAAGTTTGAATTCAAAGCAGTGGTTATCAGATGGCTTGCTGTAAAGGTGTTACATAATTTATTCACACTAACTACTCACATTAGAGTTTATGAAACTGCCATTGTCATACTGCCAAGATCATAAGGTAGCAATGTTGAGGCATATTTTTCATAGAGAAAAACATTTTAGAACAAATGACTATTTACTCCCACAAATACTTAAAGAGAAAGATAGTATGTATACTACCCATTTATAAAACATTTCAAAATGATCCTCATAGAAGCAAGAGGAGAGGGGATGGGATAGGAGGTTCCTGGGTGGTGGGGGAAGGGGGAATTAGGGGATAAAATCTGAAATGTAAATATAATATCCAATAAAAATAAATTAAAAATTATGAAATTTGGAAACTTACTTTAATAGATTTTACTGAGTGTTTGATTGTTCTATATTTGGAATGAATGTCTCTCTCTTTTGTGGTCACATGCTGGGAACCTTGCAAAAGAAACAGGAAACAGCTTTAAAACTCAGCCCATGGGTTAGCCCAACTATGATGGGTGTGCCTCAGAGAGGCAGAACCCAGAGGACTACCAGACTTGAGGACTTCACGCTGCTAGGGAATATCACTCTGCTTGTTACCTTCATGCACATATCTCTCATAATCTATGAGTTGTATGAAACTCTAAGGGACCTCCAAGGTCCTCACTGGGCAGTATCATTGTCATTTTCAATAGTAGTTCTTGGTCTTTTTCAAGCATTGCTGCTGGAGCAGATTAATAACTTATCCATCATCCCAGGAAATAAATTAGAGATGTACATTGCCAGCAATGACCGCCACCCTTAGAAAGAATTTGGAGAAATAGATTGTTAATAAAATTAGGTTAAGATTTTTTTTAATGGCTCTGTTGTAGAAAAATCTTAGAGTACAATTTGAAGCTCAGAAAGGTACATTCATAATAGTTAAATTGGGGGAAATTTTAAGGTCAGGGAACAAGAACAATGGAAGCCCAGCTAGCACTGGCTGATGTTAACTCTTGCTGAAGCTGAGCTGAGATCAAGGTGATGATTAATTTCTTGTACTCATTTTTGTCCTCAGCTTTCTGAAATGATTTAATAAAAAATTGTTAATGAGTAGATGTGCACCCTGAAGATTTAAAGTAGTAAGGACTGAATTTTCATATAAAAGTTTAAATTTGTGATTCTCTTAAGATAGTTTTAAGATAATTTTTAAGATAAATAATAAAGTAATTGAGCTTTTTTTTTGTAACCACAAATTGCCGCCTGCCAGTAAAAGATACTGGCTGAGGATATTACCTCAATCACACTTTGTTAATCTATAACAAGTTAATTAGTTATGAATGTATGTGGGTTCTTGGGAATAATTTGTTTCTTTTTCATTTGTACATGAAATGTTTATTCATGTGATGGTGTTGAAGAACATGTTTTTCTCTTATCTATGCTTATTGTGATCATTCACTAGAAGAAAAATAGAATGTAGCTACATTGTAACTGCTATATTGCATGAAAGATTTGGCTTTGATATTTAAGCAGTGTGAGAAAAAATAAAGTTGTTGGAGCTTTGCTCCACCCAACCACAAAAAGTGTGAATGAAGGTGTATGTATGTGTATGTGCAAAGCTGTTAGAGCTTACTGAAGCTTGCTTTATCCACCCAGTGTGTGTGTGTGTGTTTGTGTGTGTGTGTGTGTGTGTGTGTGTGTGTGTGTGTGTGTGTGTGTGTGATATCCTCTTTTTGTTGGTCCCCAAGGAATTTCTTTTGCCGACCTCAGTGTATCAAGCTTTTATTTCCTCAGAGAAAAGTCTGCTCTTTGCCCCACCTCAGTTTACCCTGGATGTTGAAACTGGTCTTCAGCAGAAACAAATTAGAATTTATAACACAATAAAGAATATGTAGCAGATTGAAGCAAAAATATGTGAACACATGCAGGTGAAACTCCAAACCTCATACATGAAGTAAGTATGTGGAAAGATACACATGTAGGTGAACAATGTCTTCAAACCTCACACATGAACTAGAAACATATCTTTGTAACCCTGAAGTAAAGTGAAGTGATCCCTGACCTTTTCAAGAGCATCAGGCATGAGCTAAGATTAGGGTGGGGAGTTCTGACTCTTTACTTGGAGCAGAGAAATAAAATCTGCATCTGAAACTCTAGCAGTTGACAACATGAAGGTGGCACATGGCCTGTGTATATAAAGACCAACGCTTTGGGATAGCTTGAGAAAAAGGACACTGGACATAACTTCATCTGACATTATCGTGAGTTAGTCAAATAGAAAATGAAAGAACTAATGTATTGTTATTTGTTGATGACATGATTTTATTTACTTATTTTTATTGAATATTTTATTTATTTACATTTCAGATGTCATCCTCTTTCTCCATTTTCCCTCCCTAGAACCCCCTATGCCATCCCCACTCCTACTATTTGCTTTTATACCATTTTGATTACATGCAAGTATTAAGGTCAGTTCTAGGTTGAGGAACTAGCAATACAATAGATGCAAATAATCAAGGAACAAGCAAGACAATAAACACAAATAGTCA
This sequence comes from Rhabdomys pumilio, assembly GCA_030674055.1. NCBI lineage: Eukaryota > Metazoa > Chordata > Mammalia > Rodentia > Muridae > Rhabdomys > Rhabdomys pumilio. The sequence goes on along the minus strand of JANHMN010000003.1, from coordinate 94,379,953 downwards.
GAGAACAAGCAAGGCAATAAATAAAATTTCATGAACAGTCTCATGATCACTGTTTCTAAGGGCTTATCAGGATGACCAAAATATTTGAGCCAACTTTCCTGTCCTAGCCCAAAGTCATTTTCATGGATGACGTGTTTTTAAATTGAGAATTTTCCCAGAGGCCAACCTTGTCCCCAAATCAACTAAATTAAGTGTCAACCAGCATAATTATTTCCTGATTTGCTAAAAGTATGTCAGATTCCCAATCTTTCATCTTTATTTCTTATCCACAAATGAATACATCTGGAGTGGCTTTCCCTCTTCCGATTTTCCCTAAATTTACTAAGATCTGAACGTTATGTCAATTTTCTCACAGCTACAGACTGGATATTCTAGAAATTTTTTTGACAAAAATGTTCAAGGAAAAATGTTTGACAATCATTTTATCATAAGGATTTTAAAAATGATTTTTATGATTTTTCTTGTTCAATGATTTATTAATTTATAATATGGCTGCTGATTTAAACATTGCTCCATTTCTTTTAAATCCAGAGGACATAAAATGATTCCTAGGCGAGAGATTGCATTGTTTTTGAAAGAAAACAAGGAAAGAAAAGAAAGAAGATAGAAGAGGCAGAAGGTGCAGAAGGGAGAGAGAAAGGGAGGGAGGGAGAAACAGGCAGGCAGACAGACATGGACAAAGACAGAGATAGACAGACACAGAGACAGAGACACAGAGAGACACAGAGACACACAGAGACACACACAGAGAGACAGAGAGAGACACACACAGAGAAAGAGACAGAGAAACAGAAAGACAGAGAGAGACATGCAGAGAGACACAGAGAGAGACAGAGAGACACACAGAGACACACACACATTGAAAGAGAGAGAGAGAGAAAGAGAGAGAGAGAGAGAGAGAGAGAGAGAGAGAGAGAGAGAGAGAGAATTGATTCAGTCCAAGTGCAGCAATTTGCTTAGAGTTCTGCATGGCAGACATGTCTGTACAATTGAACTCTCTGGAAATGTTACTGAGCTTGTGAAAGGGGATCAATAAAATAAGGTTGTGAAGTATAAGACAGGAGCAAAACAAAGGTAAATATGAGAGAAGTGAGTAATTATGGATACAGGATTTTTGTTTTTGAAAAAGAGAAAAATACTTTTGTCAATACAAGTAAGTGCCTACATTTATAGAGCATTAGATTTTATAAAGGAAGTTGTGCATCTTATAAAACATCATGTGTATCAGTACTAACTCTTTTGTATTTAGGTTACTGGGAAAGATTAATGAAGACTAAAATAAAATGTATAAGTTTTCATATTCTTTTCTAAATATCTGGGAATCCTTCAGTCTATATTTGTAACTCTTCTTTCCCCTTCCTCTTTCCCTTCCTCTTCCCATCCTCCTTCCCTCTCCTCCTCCTCACACTCAGCTTATATGCTGGGACTAGGCACAGGCTTGTGGGAATGAAGTATCCTTTTGAAATATTCCCCCAGGTCATTATGAACCAACAGAAAAAGGTTTTTGAAATCATTCTTGGCTAGGAGGTACTGCCTGCAGAAGCCACCTATATATTAGGATAAATGAGAGTTGTATTTATTTTCATGACTAAATGATAGTCCTTTTAAAACAGAAATACCCAGTTCTACTCTTGAATGTTATAAGCATGTCTCTGGCTAAACCATACTTTTCTATGATTCCTATTTTTTTTATTTAGTCAATTCAGAAAATTCTATAAATTATATAAGGCACTCACCCACTTGCAGTTTCAGAGGGCTACTCCATGGTCATCATGTTGGGAGGTATGGTGGAAGCATAGCAACACATGCGGTGCTGACGTAGTAGATGAGAGCTACATCCTGACCCACAGAACCATGAGAAGTCTGGGCCTGCCATGGGCTTCTGAAACCTCAAAGCCCACTCACTCCTCTCTTGACAAACTTTCTCCAACAAAGTCACAATTCCTAATTGTTCTAATGCTTCTCAAATAGTACCAATCCTTGATGACTAATAAGCATTTATATATAGGAATCTATGGAGGCTATTCTTACTCAGACCATCACAATGTTTCTCAATTGATATAATTTTATTGGAGTGGCACATGTCATATGGTAAAAGATTCTGTTAGTGTAAAGAGTTCATTTGAAGAAGACAAGACATGGTGAGACAATGAAATTTGCTGGACTCTCACTGTTATGTTCTCTAAAGCAGAACTAAAGAGCTCAGGGTCAGTAGTGTACTTTCTACATAAGCAGAAATGAGGAATCTTATTCATTGTATCTCTTAAAACCAAATTTTTCGATCCTTTTTTTAACACAAAGTATGTAAAACACATTTATTTATTTATTTATTTATTTATTTATTTATTTATTATCAAATCATAATTTTTACTTTTTAACACAGGGGCTATAAACACAAAAATGCAGGATGTGGGGAAGGGGATGACACAGGAGCGTAGGTGTTCAGGGGGAGTACAGATATCTTTCAGAACAGGGTATCAGCTGGGTGAAGGTTCAGGGGACAGGTCATTATGACTCTGCCTATGATTCACTTGTCCTTATCTAAGTTAGTACTATCTGCCAAGGTCTATAACTACTCAGGCTGGTAAATTTCCTCAAAAGCTGCCTGTTTACAATAGCTTATAGCCATCTGTTTCAGTGTTTTTCCACAGAGACCCAAGACTTTGTGTTAGCAGGCATGTATGTCAGTCCTGTTGCTGATTTTAGGCTTATGGCTGATTTTAGGTCTTCAGTGTATAAGCAGGGCTGCCTCTGACATCTCCTCCCTTCTCCAAGTATAGAAGGGCCATGGTGATTCTGATCTTGCCAAGGCGGGGATAGAGGCTTGACCTCCCGTAATTAAAGGTGACCTTGTAATGGCTCTGGTCCTCCTGTCGTTGTCCAGTGAGGCATGAGGACCATACCCATCCTGATGTCTTTTTCCTGGAGAGAGGATACTTTTCTCATCAACCCCTATGCAGTCAGGCTTGTCCCTCAGGGAACCCAGAAACATATTTTTAACTTTTATTTATATTCCCTTGAAGTGCTTAGCCTCACAGCCTAAGCAAGAAGTGAAACACATTTTAAAGTATACAATTTATTGTTATCTATCTGTGCAGTTAGATTTAAAGTACCCCCACATTGAACATGTCTTTATTATTTACAAAAATACCTCAAAAATCTTTTTTCTTAGCAATTTAAAATCACAGCAACAACAAAAATAAAATTGCAACATGCTATTCTTGTCTTAAATCATCTTGACTTATTGGACCTGCCAAATGAAAATTTGTGTCTTTTGACATGTATCTTCCCAATGTCTCTGTACACCCAGCCTCTAGTAATCAATATTTTATTCTTGGTTTTGAAAGCTCTACTTTTAATGTCTTTTTTTGAATGCTCACACCATTGTTACTGTTAAGCAAATACTAGGCATAACATTTGTTCTGAGTTTATTGATATGATAAATGTTATGAAAGTCTGATAAAAGTGCCTAATAGCAGTTAAAAATTTGAACAGCACAATGAAAGCCATATTAAATACAGAAGGACTTCAAGTCATCTATGTTCAAATGGAAGACTTCCAGGTTCTGAAAGCTGATAGAAATTCTCAAGTATACTCACTATCTCAGTCCTATTTCTGGGTCTGAAAAGAAATTGCCATTGATTGCACCAGATTCACTTTTAAAAGTGTCCTGTTTCTCATTGTAGTTGATACTGGCTAATTTGTCCTCAAGCTCTTTCTTGTATCTGCCCCTAGAATGTGGACAACCTTTACTTGCAAACCTCTCTCCACAACCCATTTAGCAAGAATAAGCAGAAATTCTGCTGGCTTTGGGACAGGTGAACTTATAATTCATTCCTTTATAATTCAGGCAGGTGAGAGACTTCCATAAGGAACATAAGTATCCCATCTCTCGGAAAACTGTTCAACATTTCTAAAGATAACTTGGTACATTTGAAAGTCAAAGAAGTGTGACATACTCAAGGAGATTTTACTTTCATGTTCAAGTTGTTATTTTGAAAATCAGTGCCTGTTCTTAATGATGTCATCAAGAGACCTTGTCTTGTCATTAGCTTTCAAAGTAAGGGTGATTTTAGTTCTGTGATCCAAACAAATAGAAAAGTTGAAGAAAGACAATCTGACAATCAGCACCTGTTAGTTAATTAATTACATAACTTATCAACCATTTTCTGTTTTTTTTTTTTGTTTTGCTTTTGTTTTGTTTTTTTTTTTTTTTGTTTTTCATTGTTGGAAATAAACCCATGGTTTCACAAACGATAGGCAACTCTCCTCCATGGGCCTCCTGGAGCCTTTCTCTGCTTCTTTTCTCACTTTTGTTGTACAGTGACCTTAGATGCACTAGGGACTAGAAAAACTCAGTTCCACAGAGACACACTATCAGATAAAACCACCATCCTTCTCTTATTGAACTATCACAAAGATCCTATACTATGAGTGCTGTGTGTCTCATCACATAGTTTCAGGTAAGCCTAGGAGAATAAGGTTCTGTACCATGGTAAGAAAGTAGAAGGAAAAAAGCAAGCTAAATAGCTTATTGACTTACCTGTCTTTAGTATTCATCCCATTCACTCAGTGTTAGCAACAATTATAACTTTATTCCTATTCATTGATAAATTGTAGTTCATTCTATAGAAATGTCTAAATCTACCCTTGAGTTTAACATAGTTTTTCCACAATTCCTCTGTTTTGAGGGATTTAAAGATTTTAGAAAATTTCATATATAATAGAAGTATAACAGTCAAGACTATTGCATATTTTTCTTATGTCATGTAAGTGTGTTTGTTCTTCCTTGAACTTGGCTGACTGTTTATTGTTAAAAGTTCCCACAAGACTGGCAGGAGGTGTAAAATAAATGATTGAGTTTAGGAAAATGCCAAATTTTTAAAAGATGAATTTGAGTGCAACTCTAGATGGGCTTTTTATAAAGAGAATACCTGAGATGCCAGTAGTTGAGGTATAGACCCAAAAGATGTTCCAGAAAAAAACAAAAACAAAAAACAAAAACACTCTAACCTTCTTTTGAGAAGAGTGAGAATTGTTCCACACTGGTGTATTGTCTGTGTCTAGAATAGGTATGTGTGAGATCATATAATATCTTCATCCTATGAGTTGCACTTGGACGTACATTATGATGCAGTGAAAAAAGATAATAAGCAAAAAAAAAAAAGAATTTTGGGGGACAGGGTTCGTGGGGGGTGAAAAAAGCCACAAAGCAATTTTGTCTTCACTAATTCAAAATGATTAGAATGATGACAAATTTAGAATGTACTGGCTAATTTTTAAATCCTGTTGGAAAGGAAGTCAAAATTAGGAGGAGCTGAGATAATAAAAAGTATAATAAAGAGATAATAAAAGTATATTACTTATTTATGTTTTGCTAATGAATTAATTTCTCTTATATTTAATGCATCTAGTCTTAGTATGGAG
>JANHMN010000003.1:94337283-94374516 GCA_030674055.1 Rhabdomys pumilio | reverse complement strand
TTCCCAATGATACTGCTCATCAAATGTCGTCTTAATTACTACAGAACTACTGTTATCTCCCACTCTTACTGTGAACACATGGCCATTGTGAAATTGGCAGCTCAAGATATCAGAATCAACAAGGTATGTGGCCTCCTTGTTGCCTTTGCGATCTTAGGGTTTGACATAGTCTTCATTACCTTCTCCTATGTGCGAATCTTCATCACAGTCTTCCAGCTGCCCCAGAAGGAGGCTCGATTCAAAGCCTTCAATACCTGCATTGCTCACATCTGTGTCTTCCTACAATTCTACCTTCTGGGCTTCTTCTCCTTCTTTACACACAGGTTTGGGGCTCACATACCCTCCTATGTGCATATCCTCCTGTCAGATCTTTACCTGTTAGTTCCACCTTTTCTAAATCCCATTGTCTATGGTGTTAAAACTAAACAAATCCATGACCAGGTCCTGAAAATGCTTCTCTCCAAGAAACCTCTGTGAACATTAGTGACTCCCTCTGTTTCAATGTTGTGTGCTTTCTAATTAGAACTTGAATAAGTTAAATGCTAAGTCTTCTACAAATAGGAGAGTGTGAGGTAGCATGTGAATTTCACATACTCAAAATTTAATTAACTATGAGTTAAATAAAACAACTTTGTTTATCTTTGTTTTAATTTCAAATTGTGTAAAGCACTTTTCTGCCTTGAAACTATGAATATAGTCTTGTATGTTCCTTCTTAACACCATGCAGTCATATTTAAAAATAAAATTTAAAGTTAGCGTTTTCCTTGGGTAAATTTCTGAGCAAGTGCTGTGAATCACTATTCTGAATCTTCTTACCCAAAATAGTCATAATTTTGATTATGCTTTATTTTTTGGCATTTCCTTCTAAACTGTATTTTGGAATTGCTAATCAGTTATACACACTTTCTATGAGTAAAGCTATAGTGATAACTTATAAATAGTTTCACAAAAGCATATTTATTGAAACTCAAACCCATTAAGACACCAAGAACCATGAATAGAGAAATGACAAAGAATGAGCAAAGTAATTAGCATATTCTCAAATAAACTTTTAGAAAACTGAAGCAATGAATAATCATAAGTATATTAATGAGACCCTCATATGTAATTATTGCAATGTTCATTTTAGTTTTACTTGTTTTTCACTAAAATTTAGACATTGAAGAGTAACTGAATACAGAGGCAGAACTTCTGTATTTAAAAATTGCCTACTGCCAGCATCATCAGAAATTTCTTACCCACCTTTATGTCATAAATTTTAGAATACACTGCCTGGATCTTATTAGAAAACAAATTTGCATGTCTGGATGCTAATATAATATTTACATCAATGATACTAAAAATCTGTACATTCAGAAGTTTATCCACCATTATTAAGGCAAAGGAAGCACTCAGATCTGAAAGGATAATTCTATTATTCTGGTTATGAGCAGAGACTGGGCATTTATCTTTACAATGTTCTCATCCTTTGTATAGCCTCATGTAAAAGTAACTTTTGTTTTCCTGATGTAATTATCAACACAGAGGCTTACTTCTGAGCAAGTTCACTTTTTGTATTTATTTTTCAACTCTTACTGGCTGACTCAGCTGAGCTTTTCAGACTCAAATGCTTCTCCAAGCTTCTCATTGCTCAGCTTGGCCTCAAACTGATTCTGGAAATTTGTTTTTATTTTCTGGCTACTTTTTATTCTCTGACTTCAACTGCCTCTGCTGATCTACAATGAATTATGTGAACTCATGTATGAACTCAACTCCACTGCACTCGCTGCACTGACACCCAAATCCCCGACTGTGCTGTTCATAAAAAGCTTTGCTTTCCTGTGCTGTTCTTGTGAGACTTGGACATATACTATCTCTGACTCATGATGTCAAATCTTTCTCTGACTTGTCATTTTGTCTGCCTCTCAATTAGATATCACTTTCAAACATGACTTTTCCTTCTATAAACTAATTTTACATTAAAGAGCCTGTTCTAAGAGTGTGTCTGTATTCCATCCAGAGGGATTAAAAGTGTCTGTCGCATGTCTGTGTTCTGGCCAGATCACTCAGACTTAGGTCTTTGGCTATGATGCCTTGTCAGAGCAGCCATCTTGCTGGATTAAAATTCCTTGAAATTTCTCAATATCTTCAATTTATTATTTTGATGTATCTATAAATATCATGTCTAAATTTTATTCAACACAAGAACAAGTCTTAGAAGTAATAAGTTGCTTATAAGCCACACTAAAAAGAGCATTGTAGATGGAAAAGTCATATGGATTCCTTATTTTGGATAAACAAGTGTTTTAATAAATAAGAGAGAAAGACAGAGAAAGATACAGAAAGAGACAGAGACAGATACCCACACACAGAGATTGATAGACACAGACAGACATACACAGAATCATTCAATAGGTAGATTTAAACATCAATTTTAGAGAAGAAAGAAGTTTTCTTTTATTTAAATTTACTTTAATTTTTTTGCTTATTTACTTTACATACCACTCACTGTCCCCATCCATGTACTCCAATAATCTTTTCCCCATTCCACTTCTCCTTGTCCTCTGAGTGGGTGGGGCTTTCCTGGGGTATCTGGCTCTTCAAGTATCTGTGAGGCTAGGTGCTTCCTCTCCCACTGAAGCCAGACAAAGCAGCCCAGCTAGAAGAACATATCCCACATATTGGCAACAGCTTTTAGGATAGCCCACATTCCAGTTGTTCAGGACCCACATGAAAGTCAAGCTGCACACCTGCTACATATGTGTGGGAAGTTCTAGGTCCAGTGTGAGTATGTTCTTTGGTTGGTGGTGCAGATTCTGGGAACCCCAAGAGTCCAGGTTAGTTGACTCTGTTGATCTTCCTCTGGAGTTCCTATCTTTTTTGGGTCATGCAATCCTTCCTCCTACTGTTCCATAAGAGTTCCCAAGCTCCATCCACAGTTTGGCTGTGGGAATCTCTATCTGTCTGAGTCATCTGCTGGGAGAAGCCTCTCAGAGGGAAACACACTTCTGTCTGCAATCATAAGAGAATATCATTAATAGTGTTAGGGATTGGTGCTTGCCAATGGGATGGATTCAGGATCAGGTAGGGAGAAGGACAGGAGAGATGGCTAGATGACCTTGAAAATGAGTAGTTTTTATTTTTATTTATTTATTTATTTTTTATTGAATATTTTATTTACATTTCAGATGCCAATCCCTTTCCCCATTTTCCCTCCCTAGAAAACCCCCATCCCGTGCCCCCCTTTTCCATTTGGCTTTTTATACAATTTTTTAAAATGTTAATCAAGGGCTTTATAAGTATGATTATTAAGAGTTTTTAAAATGAAATTTAGTAGGTCAGAAGAAATGGCTCAATAGTTTAGCCTTTGCTACTCAAATTCAGAATTCAGATCCCCAGAAATCCTTGTAAAGTGCCTGGTGGGCACAGCAGACTGCCTGTAATTCTCACTTGAGGAAGATGACAACAGGGCTTACCCATGTTAGCTAAGCAAGATAAGCCACATGGGCAAGCCCTGGTGCAGTTAACATACCCTGCTTCAATGAGAAACGTGGCAGAAGAACTACAAATGATTTTTGACCTCAAAGTCAGGCCTTCAGCTTGACTTTGCACATACATTTGCACATTTACCTACACATTTAAGAATTTGCAAATGCACACACATACATCTACCACATACATGACATACGAAAAAAATAGGAAACATTAAATATATTTATTATATAATAAATAAAACAGTGATAAAGACAGAATATAATGCTTTAGTTTTGATAGGCAGTGAGAAAAGGTGTTGAATGAGATAGTAGAAGTGAGTAATTAAACAACTTATTTTAATCCTGAATTGAATACGTGTTGAGACATGTATTTCAGAGCAATTAAGCAATACGAAATCAACTTAAAATAAACATGACAAAGACAGAAATCCTGTCACAGATATAAATTAATGAATATATAGTATAGATTAGGTATTCCTAAATATAGAAACAAAGATAATAAGACATGAACTAAACAATCTAAATTTTAGGTAATAGATATAAAAATATACTAAGTACACGAATTAAATTAGACTAGCATTTGTTGTCAACATAAGCAACTGGAAAGGGAAAAACCTAACCTAATTGTAGCAGGAAAAAGTTAATGTCATTTATCTTTATGGTATCATGGATCCACTCATTATAATATGAATATGAGGAATGATAATCCATAAAAACATTGAAGTGCACACTGAAGACACTTTTAGTTGTACTTTAATAGTGGAGATCAAGCCATTTGGGGTTATAATTAAGCATGATTGCAGGGGGTAGTTTAGCAAGAATTCCTGTGTATAAAGTGGTTTTGGTAAAGGAAAACTATTAAGAGAGGAGACAGTTAAGAGGGAATAGTCCTCTTACACGACTTGTGTGAGTTTAGTCTTTGATGTAGGTGATTTGAGACAGGCAAGTAATACAGCCTTTTACCATTATTTCAGATATGTAATTCATAAATAAGGAGAGGTCAGAAAACCCAAAGAAACAGTCATAGAAATAGCACTAACTAAAGAGATGAATCACTACAAACTCCCCAGAGTTCTTGTAATGTTCCAGCTATTACCATAAGTGTCTCATTTTCCCCATGGCAAGCTTTATTAAAACATTTAATATAATTGCTTGTTTTTTTTCTTTATCTACAGTAGGTGTAAAGTGCTAGTCCTACACTGCTGTTTTGATTGTTTAACATTTTGTACAAATTATGTTATACAATATATAATTTGTATAGTGGACAAAAGTGGATTTTTCTCAGGTCATTGATTATGAATTTCTTCTAATTTTCTCTCTTGAATAAGAGACTATGGAAATACACACTACAATTTTCTTACTATCCTATGTTGATGTGCAATAAAAGTAGTGAACTTGGTATGATCAATGCTTCTATATGTGTCTTCATGTACTCACAATATTGATTTCCATGTCTAAGAATTAAATTATGTCATGGGCCACCAAATTCTCCATTTGATCCACCAAAACATTGATGGATATTTTATGTATTTAACATATACCTCTAGCAACTAAAAAGACACAAGGTACTTGCATTGGTTGATGTCTTTACTAATGATTGAAGGCACAACTTGTTATTTCGATCAGGTGGTCCATAAATAGTGTGGGAATTCTCCTATCTCATTCAGCATTTCAATGAAATCAGAAATATTTGATTCTATGTATATATTTCAATTGGCTAATTTTTTTCACAATAAGACTATTCTTCATTGATCACTTGGTCATCTGTACTAGTTTCTACTAATACATATATTAAGTGTAATCCTTTCTTGTGTTGTACATACTGTGAATGCATTTGGCTTTTCAGAAATATGACTGATGCACATTTTAACAACACATATCTTTATTTTGAAAGATCCAGTATTATCCAACTCTAAATAGAGCTTTGTATTTTCATAACTATCCAAAATTGCCTAATGTATGTTTATTAATACATTCCCCATGAGTATTTTTTTTTTGCACCAATTGAGAATTAGGGCAGAAAAAATGACCATAGATCTGTATGTCTTCTAACTTTACATAGGACCAGTAAAACATAATACTTTACAGATTGAAGAGTTCCAGTTTCCAACAAATAAACTCTATACCATCCTGGGTGACATCTGGTAATCCTTGGCCCAAGATACTCAGATTTTACCTGGCCTACATCATCTATGCATAGTGACATAAGGCTTGTACAGCAGCAGGTAGACTAGGGCTCTGTGTGCTTGGTCCTGGGTTGCTGTTCCATTGCCTTTGGTGGGCTCTGGACTCAGAGGCCATATATGATTGTTTTGTTGCTTCCCATGGTACTACCCACTCTATTTCTCCCCTAAACACAAACATTACAGTACAGAGAAACCATCCTCTATTTTTTGTAAAAGCAACTATCAAGTGATTGCATATTTGGGCTGAATCGTTCATAGTGGACATAGGATTTGTGGTCTATGAGAAGAGACCAATTACCATGGACAAGAATGAGGATATCATGAGTTTTTTAGGCAAATGGATGGAAACAGTTTAAGTCTTATAACTAGGCATAATCTTCTTGTGATGGAATTAACCTTGTGAGATACTCTCTCAGATCCATATGGAACACCAGAACTGCTTTGGGACAATTCTAGGCTTGGAGCACCCTCTAAAGATAAGAGAACTGCATATCAATAGTAGACTCTCTGGAACCATGACTTAGAATGTTACATAGGCTGGGGGAAAAAACAAACTATATCATGTTATTGGAAGGATGAATCACTAAGAAAATCAAATTATGAAAATTAAGATAAACATCTTGACCATCAATAAACCTATAACCAACATTATATGCCAACAAGTCCCATGAACTTTCATATAACTAAGATCTCATTTAAAGAACAAATAAGGTGACATAAGGGTCTTTTTGTATGTCTATCATTGTTTTCATATTCATATATCTCTATCTATCTATCTATCTATCTATCTATCTATCTATCTATCATCTATCTATCATCTCTCTACATATCTATCTATATCTCTCTATATAAAACAATTAATAACAAAGTGGCTATGAAAAGAGCAAGGATGGATATATGGGAGGGTTTGGATGGAGGAATAGAAAGGGAAAATAATGCAATTATAGTATTAAAACTAAAAAAAAAAAGTACAAATAAAATTACAGAATATGACCCCACTGAAACTCAATTCAAAAAGAAAGTTAGGCTGATTGTTTTAAGAAAGTTCAAAATTTTCAATAAACACATAACAACAATTTAATATTTTCTCATTAAAAAGCAATATGAAACTGAAGAGATATTCTCAAGCTGAAAATCATACCAAGTGAAGTTGAAGTTATAAAAGGCAGCATTAAATGCTGTAAAGGTTCTAGACAGATGAAGAATTAGTGACATCAGATACTTAAAATGGAAATTTTTGAGCAAACAAGAATGAAAAATATGTTTGGACAGTATAAGAGAGTACATTTTCAAGTGTTAATTTATGAAGGACTTGAGAATACCAAAGGGGCCCAAAGTCTATTTAAAGAGATAACAACAAAAAATTCTGTAGTCCTAGAGTCAGACATAGATATCCATGTCAGTCAGGCAAATCTAAATACATCAAGTCTGCCTCAAGATAGAATCTTAACAAATTCTTCAAGATTAGAGATACATGAGTTAATGTCAAGGGAGCAAGAGAAAATGAATGAATAACACACATGGGCATCTCTTTTTGTCTGTAATTTCTTAGAAAAAGCCTTATAGTTAAGTCACTGAAGAAAATAACAAATCCAAAGGCATCCAGCAAAACCTCCAATCAGGAATACAAAGTGAACTTAGCTTACAAAGCTGAGTGAACTTAATACCACCAGGGGGTTTCACTGTTTTGTTTTGTTTTGTTTTGTTGTTTTGTTTTTTTGAGCAATATGTCCAGAAGAGTTCTTAAAATCTGTTTGAAGAAATACAAGTGATAGAGAACAAAATGTTTAGTACTAAAAAAAAAAAAAAAAAAAAAAAAAAAAAAACCTCATCTCGAAGAGTGACTTTGGAGAAAAATTTAGAATGTTCTAACTTGATCATGGTAAATAAACCATTCACATATGGAGTATGAAAAGCAAAAAGCAAAATACTTCCAAACAATAACCATTAATATGAGGTGGAAAATACAGAAAGATGTAAAGGTGGAGATAAAAAATTCAAAATGTGTGGAGGAATTGAAGAGAAGTCAATATTTTACTGTATTTAAAAAAATTTTTTGGAGGTATTCTGAATAATTGAATCAAATTATGCCAGTTATCACATATAATTGAATTTGAGTACCTATAGCTCTCAGATACAGACTCTGTGCTTTTCCACAATCTAGACCACATCTGAAACTTTTCACTGTTCTCATGTTCTCGGTGAAAACCCATATCTCATTACAGGTTACATCACATCAGCTTTTCCAGACAGAGACAACACATATTTAAAAATCTCTAGAGAGAATTCATTATCCATTACACTTAAATAGTGACATCCTGCCATGATCTGGTTAGTAGTAGTGCAGAAAAGAACCAGAAATTGAAATGTCAGCATTTACAGGGTTACAGCCTCTCTGTTGCATGTATGCAGATTCCTCTCTGACTACAGGGAGCCTTATTAATTCATCCTGCTTACTTTCAGGGTTGGAATGGTCCTTTATAGGGAGAAGAACTCTTCTACAAAGTATGTGAGATTGTGAGAAAGATAAATGGGAGGATATAAGAAAACACAGGAAGGGTTCTGAGAAGCAAACAACGGAAGGAGGAGGGAAGGCAGCAAAAACTGAAGAGGGCCAAAAGGATTAGGTATTTAGGTATTTTTTTAGTGATTCTCTCTCTCTCTCTCTCTCTCTCTCTCTCTCTCTCTTTCTCTCTCTGTTTGTTTCACTGTTGTCTCATGTTGTCAATGTAACCCATATTTCATTCCAGGTTGCATTATATTAGTTTTTTTTTTCAGATACAAAGACAACAAATATTTAAATCTCTCTCTCTTTCTCTCCTTCTTTCTCTTCCCCCCTCTCTCTGTGTGTTTGTGTGTGTGTGTGTGTGTGTGTGTGTGTGTGTGTGTGTGTGTGTGTCTGTCTGTCTGTCTGTCTGTCTGTCTGTCCTGTATTGATTCTTGGACCATCCAACTTCAAATAGAAAAAATTCAGAATATCAGACCGTAAGATGCCTAGACTTTCTCTTCAGGTAGCATCTGCCCGTGTAATTGTCTACAATGAGGCAAAGGGTTATTTCAGATGTAACTTAAGCAGGCAACTTTAAAACTCCCACTCCAACCCAAACAAGAGTAACTTTTAAACATATTTTTACATCTCAAGTCTCAAACCCACTTTGCAATTTCCTTAGACTTTCAAATTTAGAATGCAACAATAGAAACTCTTCCTCCTCTTTCTTTGACTTAGGAAAATGCTGAAAATGATGCCATGCCCATGTAGGTGAGTTACCTGATCAGGGTCAATAGAAATTGGACTATCAAAGTAAATCAAGCAGTATGAAGGATTATAAGGTAAAAGGAGTAGCAGGCTCTAGCAAATGTTGTATAACCTTGGGAACATGAGGATGCTAATGTGGCTTCACCCTCTCATAGCTTGCTGAAGTTTCTAAGGTTTCATTTGCACCCTACCTGGGGAAGTTTTTTCATTTCAGAATTGATACCAGATTGAATACAAAGCATAGCATGTAGTCCATAGTATCAGAGGAGCTTGGTGGTAAATAAAAGGTTAAAAGGTGGTTTACATCTTGATATATTGGGACATCATTGTGTGACAAAGAGATGAAACATTTACATCGTGTGTGTGTGTGTGTGTGTGTGTGTGTGTGTGTGTGTTGGGTTACTATGCAAAGTGATGAATTTCATCAAGGAATCTTCATACTTACATATCATTAAACTTTGCTCTCATTCATTTTCCTCCTCAATCGCTTTTCCTCAGGTCAGTATTTCCAAGCTGATTCACATTCTTTCTCAGTTAATCCCAACATCTGCTGTCATATTGTTGTATTCTGCTGCCCTTTCAAGTTCCCTTTTCTCTTAAGATCTCTTCTCTCACACTCAAGATCAGAGAGGGCTTTAATGGGCTCGCATTTGGGAAGCTGAATGGAAGGTCTTGATGGCAGTAAAGTAGATATTGTACTTTGATGTTAACTAACAATGAAATGGAGATGATGGAGTAGAAACGAAGAATGGATTGAAGAGTGAGTATATATAAGCGCTGAAGGCTTTTTAAAATTATTGCTGCTCTTATCATTCACTGTCCTCTACCTCCAACCCCTGACACAGATCCTGGCCTTGTCAATGCCTTGTACATTAGAGAATAACCGTGGGATTGGATTGTGCTCTAACCATCAGCCTAATGGCAACCTCAAACTCCAGCACCATTGTGTCCTCCACATTCTACCTCACAGGCATCCCTGGTTATGAGGAATTTCACCACTGGATTTCCATTCCATTTTGCTTCCTTTATCTTGTTGGAATAACAGGAAACTGTATGATCTTACACATTGTGCGGACAGACCCCAGACTCCACGAGCCCATGTATTATTTTCTGGCTATGCTTTCACTCACTGACATGGCCATGTCTCTGCCCACCATGATTTCACTTTTTAGGGTATTGTGGTCTATTTCACAAGAGATCCAGTTCAACATTTGTGTGGTCCAAATGTTTCTGATTCATACTTTTTCCTTCACTGAATCATCTGTGCTCTTGGCCATGGCCCTTGACCGTTATGTGGCTATCTGCCACCCTCTGCGATATGCTACCATTCTCACGCCGAAACTTATTGCCAAGATTGGAACTGCCGCTCTGCTCAGAAGTTCTATTTTGATAATTCCACTTATGGCCCGTCTAGCTTTCTTTCCCTTCTGTGGCTCTCATGTTCTTTCTCATTCCTATTGTTTGCACCAGGACATGATCCGCCTGGCTTGTGCTGACATCAGATTCAATGTCATATATGGACTAGTCCTCATTACTTTGTTGTGGGGCATGGACTCCCTGGGCATTTTCATATCTTATGTTTTAATTCTTCACTCAGTGTTAAAAATTGCATCCCGGGAAGGTAGGCTTAAGGCACTCAACACATGTGCATCCCACATCTGTGCTGTGCTTATTCTGTATGTGCCCATGATAGGATTGTCTATTGTCCATCGTTTTGCCAAACATTCCTCTCCTCTCATTCACATCTTCATGGCTCATATCTACTTATTGGTTCCACCAGTGCTTAACCCAATCATCTATAGTGTGAAGACCAAACAGATCCGTCAAGGAATCCTCCATTTGATTTTTTCTCCCAAAATCACTTCTATTACAATGTAGGCATGTCACCAAGACAAGGCAGGCAATATGAATCATGGTAAATTGTTTACTCCAGCTATATTGACATAGATATGTCAACAAAAGCAGAAACAAGTCAACAAAGATCACAAGGAGGTTCTGGAGAAACATACTCTGTCCACTGTGTTTGGAAAGTCTGTCTCCACATATACTTCATAACTCTTCTTCAGTTACGGCTATGTTGCATGGAGTGTATTGATAATCATTGCCAGTTATTCTTTTCCACTTCCATCCTCAAACTTTATTCCAGATGATTTATCTATGAACATAGTGACCTGACATTCCGTTGCCTTGATACACCATTCTTCTATAATTATTATGTGTGTAAATGTGCCGAAAGTTAGTGAGTTGTTATCTTAAAATGAGCATTACTGTAGCTTGGAGTAGACATTAATCAATACTCATGGGATTAAAATATTTATATACATGTCCCTTTACTACTAAAGATTTAGTTTCTTAAGGAATAGAAAGGGAGCCTTGAATTTTTATTGTTTAACCTTTGTTTCCTTCCTTTTCTTTTTGTGATGCTTGAGACCAAGCCTAGGCCATGGTACATGCAAAGAAATGCTATTACTGGTAAGCTAATTCACTAGTCTAATGAGTTCAATTTTAAAGAAGGTCGAGACTGAATTTTGACAGTTTTCTAATTGTCATGTGATCATGTGAAACTAATATAATCCATTGAATTATATTATCCATATGTCCTAATAATAATTTAGAGTAACCATTATCACAAATGTAAGATCTTACAAGGTTTGTTAGCAGGAAACAGATGACATAGATCTTTAAATATTCATCTAGAACTCTCCCCAATGTTCAAAGCCATTACTTTTAATAAACTTTTTGAAGTTGTTTAGTCTGTGGTCATGCATAGAGTAGAATAATAATACTTTCACAGTTAATTAGGATTTCTTGGATTGTATGTTTACACTAGCAAAAAGAGGCTTACAAGCAAGCAAACAAGGAAACAGAAGAATAAGTTAAAATTCATGTCCTATGAATCAAAATCCATAATATGATAGATATGAATAAAAAATAGATAATGTATCTTCTTATACATTTTTTCTAGCTATTAAATAGGAATTATTGCAATTGAATTGTGCTTGATAATGAAGACTTAAAGTTACTGTATATAAAATGATTGTGAAATAAATTAGCACTTGAAAAATAGAATGACTCATTTGTATATTCATTTTAGTATCTATAGTTGTCAAAAGGCCACATTTTATATAATAAGAGCTATTTTAATAATTTAAAATTAAAATCTTCAAATTTTAAGCACCTGATGCCACCCAGAAAAACCCACAAACTTTTGTTTGCACTTTGATTTTGGTTTGATTATATCTATTTATTCTTCTTTTGGTCTTGTTTACTACCCCTTCCTGCAACACATTAATGTCGACAACAAGCAAGATATATAATATATATTAAAAATTATATATATAACTTTATATAATTTTTAATATATATTATATATCTTTAATATATATGTATATATAATGATTCACTTTATAATATGATATATCTTTAAAATCAAATTGACTTTATGAAGATATTTTTAAAATTTTATGTACTTTTATTTGATGTGTATGAATGCTTGCCTGCATGCATGCATATGCACCCCATAAGAGGTTTGTGCCCACTGAGGCCAGAAGAGGATATGGAATTCCCTGGAAAGGATTTACAGATAGCTGTGAGCCACCATCTGCATCAGGGAATCAAACCTGGTCCTCTGCAGAACACTAAGCTGGGGAGATGCTGAGCTATTTTTAAATTGTGTATGGCGAGCACATAGAATACAGAGAGAAGAAGCAAGATGTAACTATACACATGAAAATTACTTCACAGTAGGATGGCATAAGGCCAAAGTAAAAACAAATAGAAACACAAAATACTCTGAGTTTCATAATCTTGGTGGAATTATTATTTTCTTTCATGGACATTAGAACTGAATGTTTCTGATCCTGTGTAAAGTTTGGGATATCCTGTTAATTTTAGGATGTATATTTCTAATATCTTTTAGCATTCACATAACATTGTATACAGTTTAAGTCTTTATACTCCACTCCAGCTGATCAGCATGGCACTGTCTCTAGAGTGTACATTGTGAAACAAAAACAGATTAGTTCAATTTTCTTATCAGCACTGGAGAATCTACAGGGCTTGTACATGCAGATGTTTGCACATAACTGTAATTGGTTTTTTTTTTTCTTCATGGTTTTAGACATGAGTTCTCTATTTCTTCCAAAGAGCAGTAACACAATTACTCCTCAGTATAACTGTGGAGCTACCCTAACCCCCAGCTTTTCTACCTAGGACTTTGTGTTCCAAAGCCACAGCTCTTGTGTCTTTCAACCATTCCCAGGTCCATGGCTTTGAGTCAACACTACAGCATTCCTCTAAAGATTTATATAGAATACAATTTATTTTAGTTACTATGTTAGGGATTATAAATGACAATGTAGTTGAAAGACAAGTGAGAAAAATATATTTGTAGATAAAAAAATCACAGCTATGTGCTTTAAAAGAATTAAATATTCATCAAACTTAAGAAACTAATCTAATAAAGTTGTTAATTACTTCTTTGTGGTAGAACTCCATGTCTGTATTTATCACTATCAGATTTATTAAAAATATGGAGACCTCTAAGACTAACAAAGAGCTGGTGTTTGAGAAATGCCACTTACAATAATAGCAAACATTGACTAGGTGCCTACTTCCTGCTACGTGTTCCACAAAACATTTTGTAGCATGAAACTCTGTAGGTGTTTGAAAAAAGTATTTTTAAGTTTCCTCAATTTTATTTGTTTATTATTATTATTATTATTAGTAGTAGTAGTAGTAGTAGTAGTAGTAGTAGTAGTCGTAGTAGTAGTAGCAGTAGTGGTAGTAGTAATCTTTTTTCATAGTCCAGTCACTAACCCCTCCTGCTCCACCCTCCAACAATTCTTTATCCCATCCTTCTCTCCTGTCTCCAAGAGGATGTCCCCACACCTCCACAATGCCCACACCCTGCCAGACCTATCCACTTCCCGAGGCTAGGTGCATCTTCTCTCATCGAGGCCAGACCAAGCAGTTCTCTGTGTATATGTATTAGGGGCCTCGGACCAGTCAGTGTATGCTACCTGGTTGGTGGCTCATTGTCTGAAAAAATCTCAGGGGTCCTGATTCATTGAGACCGCTGGACTTTTTATGGGGTCACCCTCCTCCTCAGCTTCTTCTAGCCTTTCCCCAGTTCAGCTGTAGAGGTTCCTGACTTCAGACTGTTAGTTGGGTGCAAATATCTGCCTCCATCTCAGTCAGCTGTTTTTTGGGCCTTCCAGAGGGCAGTCAATGCTAGGCTCCTGTCCCTAAGCATAGACCAGCATCAGCAATAGTTTCAGGCCCTGGAGCTGACCCCTGAGACAGGTCCATATTTGGGCTTCTCACTGGACCTCTTTTCCCTCAGTATCCTCTCCATTTATGTCCCTGAAGTTCTCCCAGACAGGAACCACCCCAGGTCAGAGTTCCTGACTGTGTGATGGCAATCCCATCCTTCCACCTGATGCCCTGTCTTTCTACTAGAGGTAGAAAGTTCCCTCTGCCCACTGTAGGGCATTTCATCTAAGGTTCCTCCCTTTGACATCAGAGAGTCTCTCACCTCCCAGGTCTCTGCTACATTCTAGAGGGTCAACCCACCTCCCAACTCCTGAGGTTGTATATTTTCATTCATTCTTCTGGATCTTAGGGCTTCACTCCTGGTCCCCCCATAAAGCAAAAACTGATCATGTTCCCTTTTCCACCTACACATCCCCTTCCCTTGCCCACCAAGATCCCTCCTTTCCTTGTCTCTCTGCTTTCTTCTCCTGCCCAAGCATCCTCACTTGAGCCCTTTAGCT
This sequence comes from Rhabdomys pumilio, assembly GCA_030674055.1. Taxonomy (NCBI): domain Eukaryota; kingdom Metazoa; phylum Chordata; class Mammalia; order Rodentia; family Muridae; genus Rhabdomys; species Rhabdomys pumilio. The sequence goes on along the minus strand of JANHMN010000003.1, from coordinate 94,359,827 downwards.
TGTTAACCTTGAGATCTGTGGATTGTATCTTGGGAATTCTGTACTTCTTTGGCTAATATACTCTTATTAGTGAGTACATACCATGCATGTCTTTTTGGGTCTGAGTTACCTCACTCAGGATGATATTTTATAGTTGTCATCTATTTGCCTGCAAAACTCAGGATGTTCTCATTTTTAATAGCTGAGTAGTACTCCATTGTATAAATGAACCACATTTTCTGTATCCATTTTTCTGTTGTGGGACACCTGGGTTGTTTCCAGCTTCTGGTTATCACCTATAAAGCCACTATGAGCATAGTGAAGCACGTGCCCCTGTGGTATGGTGGAGAAACTTTTGGGTATATGCCCAAGAGTGGTATAACTGGGTCCTCAGGTAGATACATTTCCAATGTTCTGAGGTACCTCCAGACTGATTTCCAGAGTGGTTGTATTAGTTTGCAATCCCATCAGCAATGGAGGAGTGTTCCTTTTCTAAACATCCTCACCAACATGTGCTGTCACCTGAATTTTTGATCTTAGCCATTCTGATTGGTTTAAGGTGGAATCTCAGAGTTGTTTTGATTTGTATTTTCTTGATCACTAAGGACTTTGAATATTTCTTTAAGTACTTCTCAGTCATCTGAGATTCCTTTGTTATGAATTCTGTTTAGTTCTATACCCCATTTTTTGATTTGGTAGTTTGGGTGATTTGGAGGTTATCTTCTCGAGCTCTTTATTTATTTTGGATATTAGCTCTTTATAGGATGTGAGATTAGTGAGGATTTTTTTCCCATCTGTAGGTTGTCGATTTGTCCTATTGACTATGTCCTTTGCCTTACAGAATCTATTCAGTTTCATGAGATTCCATATCAATTCTTGATTTCAGAGCCTGAGCCATTGGTGTTCTGTTTAGAAAATTTCCCCCATGTCCATGAGTTTGAGGCTCTTTCCCACTTTCTCTTCTATCACATTCAGTGTATCTGATTTCACGTTGAGGTCCTTGATCCAATCAAACTTGAACTTCATCAAGGTGACAAATATGGATCTGTTTTCCTTTTCTACATACAGTTAGACCAGCACTATTTATTAAAGATGCTTTCTTTATTCCATTGTATAATTTTTGCTTCTTTGTCACAGATCATGTGTCCATAGGTATGTGGTTTTGTTTCTGGATCTTCAATTTTATTCCATTGATCAACATGTCTGTCTTTGTAACAAAACCATGCAGTTTTTAATCATTATTGCTCTATGCTATAGTTGAAGTCAGGGATGGTGATTCAGAATTTTTTTTTTTTATTGTTGAGAATGTTTTTTGATATCTGGCCTTTTTTGTTTTTTCATATGAAATCGAGAATTGCTCTTTTCAGGTCTGTGAAGAATTGAGTTGGAATTTTGATTGGGATTGCATTGAATCTGTAGATTGCTTTTGGCATAATGACCATTTTTTTACTATATTAATTGTGCCAATCCATGAGCATGGGAGATCTTTCCATATTCTGAGATCATCTTTGATTTCTTTGGTCAGAGACTTGAAGTTCTTGTCACGAAGATCTTTCACTTGCTTGGTTAGAGTCACACAAGGTATTTTATATGATTTGTGACTATTGTGATGGGTGTCATTTCCCTACTTTCTTTCTCAGCCTAGTTATCTGTTGAATATATGAAGGCTACTGATTTGTTTGATTTAACTTTATATCCAGCCACTTTGCTGAAGTTGTTTATCAGGTTTAGGAGTTCTCTGGTGGAATTTTTGAGGTCTCTTATATAAGCTATCATTTCATCTGCATAGTGATATCTTGACTTCTTCTTTGCCAATTTGTATCTCCTTGATCTCCTTTTGTTTTCTTATTGCTCTAGCTAGAACTTCGAGTAATATATTGAACAGACATAGGGAGAGTGGGCAGCCTGTCTTATCCCTGAAGTTTGTAAACGTAAAATGTTGCTCTCTGCTCTTCTTTTTTTCTTTTTAAAACTTTAATCAATTACTTAATTATCCTCATATCTCCACCACATTTTCTCTACCTCTGCTTTTCCCAGTCTTTCTGTCCCATCCCTCTCCCCATGTACTTCTCTTCCCTTGCTCTTCAGAAAAGGGCAGGCATCCATTGGCATATCAAGTTGCAGTAAGGCTAGGCACATCCTCCGTTATTGAGGCAGCACAGTAGGAGGAAAGGGTCCCAAAGGCAAGCAACAGAGTCAGAGAAGGCCCCTGCTCCTGCTGTTAGGAGTCCCACTGGAAGATCAGGCGACACAATGTAAGATGTGCAGATGGCCTATGTTAGACCTATGCTCTGCTATTGTAATATGTTGGTACATTTTAAATTATTACATTTGGTAGTCATCAATGAAAGCAAATCTTGAAGTAATGATTTCACATATGTATGCAGGTACTTGTACTGGCCAGAAGAGGGTATTGGATCCCCTAGTTCTGGAGTTATAGACGGTTGTGAGCCTCTCTATGTAGATGCTGGGAATCAAATGCAAGTGTTCTGGAATAGCAGTAAGAGCTCTTAACTTTTTGAGCATTTTTCAGGACTCAGATTATACTTAGTAAAATGAATGCATGAGGGTTAAGAAATAAACTAAAATTTGAGTTTTGGGGGTTTGATAAAGACTAAAATGATACCTGGTACATAAAGTGATTATTGAGTCTCATTATAGACTTATTCAGACTATTGTTTGATTGACATCTTAGAGCCTTATTGACTGAACAACCTCTTAAACCCATAGTCTCTAAAGGAAAAGGACAGAAACACACTTCCTATCAGAGCTCTGGGGAGATTACAAGTTAATGTAGCTATGCCTAAAGAAATTACCTCTACCTGTGTTTGTCTCTGTCTCAGGTCTCTATTTCTTTGCTCACAGGCCATGTCAGAGAAAGAGCAGATGAAGAGGCCAACAAAAGAGAGGCCAACACATATAGCCACACTCACTGCACAAACAATGCTTCTGAGATCATGTGACAGCCTAGGATAACAACGGTCCTCTTCATTCTAAGCTGAAATTGCTAGCTTGGCTCCTCTACTTGATGTGCCTAGCTTCTTTCCTCAAGGCCTTTCTTTTCCACTTAACTCAGTCTTATCATCTCTGTCCTTCATTAGATCTCAGGGTAGGATAAGATTGAAAGTAAACTGTGAATAGAATTTTATTATTTACTTTTTCCAAAATAATACTTTCTGTATCAATATTAGTGATATAAAATTGAATGAGTCAGTGGCCCTTTCTAATTTACAATGGCCAAGGTGTGATCACATAGGAATTATAATGAGTGGAATTTATGTATGTTTCTCACTACCCAAATCCTCCTAAAAATTCCTATCTCAACAATATAACATAGGGCACAATAATTAGTGAAAAAGTTACAAGAAACATACATGAAGAAAAGGTGTGCTTATCAGATTATAGTTTACTAAATAATTACAATTCAGTTTAAAATTGAAGATAACATTTATATCTTTGTATAGCATAGTTTAAATGCATCTACTTTTAATAAAATTATGTCTTTATTCTGTGTGTGATGGTTTTTACCTGCAGGCATATAGGCATGATGTATGTATGGCAGAGGCTGAAAGAAGTCTGAAAGAGTATCATATCTCTGTAACTGGACTTACAGATGGCTGTGAACCTCCATGTGGGTACTATGAACTGAACCCAGGTCCATTGCCAGCCATTGCTCTTAGGTGTTGAGTATCTTTACAGACCTTGAATATAAAACAGAAAGAAACAGCCAAAACCTGAGAGGAATCTAACCCCTGTCTTTGGGAGAAGTGATACAAAAATGTAAGTCCAGTTTTAGGGAATGATGTTCATTAAAAACTTCCAAGCTTTGCAGAATTTACAGGGTTAACATGGTGGGGCAGAGGGACATTATGCTATTCTGTGTTTTCTCCTGTCCATTCTGGTTTCCTTGATCTTTTGTCTCTAAGGACCAACAGCTCTCCAACTGTGAGGAGACTCCTGGGAAGTGGACTACTATATTACAAAGCAGCCATAGCAGCCACCTGACTCAGAGTTTGCACTGTATGATGAGACAATTCTTCCCAAATCTCCTCTGCATCATAGATATTCAAGCAGTATTCAAGATAAAGAAAAGTCGAATAGAAAAGAAAGAACTGCGCACACATAAATGTCAGTACAGAGTTTAATAATTTGATTTGGCAGAGGAGTATTACTTAATATCATATTGGTAACAGAAGGACAAAAGGACCTTGTTAATTTGTCAGAAGACTATATCAGTTCATTAATTTATCATAGAAATGATTTGGAAATAATATATTCCAAGCAGACAATTGGAGTAAGTGGTGTTTAGACAGTAACTGAATGACTGGGTGATTTATAGAGAAGCAGAAACTTTAAATATAAGGTAAAATGTCCATGAAATTATTATCAGAGTATATAAGATGCAGAGATTTTCCCTGAGAATTCACTGTGACTTTGTTTGACTTTTGTAAATCCTTTTGGTGTATAAATCTAAGGAATGAGACTGAAAGCAGACAGAAATCAAAAGGTAAGAGCCAACCAAAGAGTTGAAGGTATCCATGGTTCCAGATACATATGTAGAAGAGGATGCCCTTATCTGGCATCAGTGGGAGGGGAGTCCCTTGGTCTGTGAAGGCTCGATTCCCCAGTATAGGGGAATGCTAGAGCAGTGAGGTTGGAGTGGGTTGAGGTGAGTGGTTGGAGGAGCACCATCATAGAGGCAAAGGGGAGGGAGGAGAGGGATTTGTGGAGTGATAACTTAGAAGGGGGATATCATTTAAAATGTAAATGAATAAAATGATTTTTTAAAAAAAGAATTCTAAAAAAGAATTCTAGCAGAAATAGAGTTACCAGCTGATGGGAAAGTGTCATCAAGTAAACCCAGAGATAAGTTTCTGAGTAGCTTGTTCTGCCACTGAAGAAAACATAATGTGATGCTAGGAATGTGAGATTTATGGAATTCAGTAAGGGTTATGTGTATTGTTATAATACATTAAGATAAAATATATATTAGATTAGAAATGTACTTTTGTCTTTTAATTGATTCTTTTTTAAAAATTGACTCTTAAAGAAAGAGTAAGGAATTTGATTCAGTGACTGAGAAACTGCAAAGTGTGGGTGCTGGGAACTTGGTATGAAAGTAGTTCTTGTATTGTGTTCTAATAAGAGAGATGAAGAAAGAGTGTGGATTTGGATGAGTGTGGTAATTGGGGAGTAGAGTAAGGAAAAAGTAACCAGAATCTGTTATAAAAATTTTTTTAAATAAAGTCAAGATTGTAGAAAAATGAGAATTAGTTGAATAACTGTGTGAGCAGAAATAGGTGAGGGCAGTTCATGCAACATCCTGTCTGTTGCTGCTGCTGCTGCTGATTCAAATGACCTCCCACAGTAAATGACCATGTCCAGATTCCATTGGAAGGAAGCTTGGGTGACAGAGATATTCCACTTAGGAGGAGAATGATGGTCAAAGCAGACCATATCTAGGTATGTATTGACATTTATTCTAGTGGAAATCACTTTCATTTTAAAATAGATTGCACATGTTGTCTTCATGCAGGTAAATTTATCAGAAAGAAAATATTTTTTTATTGTAATGACATGTATTTGCCAAGGATAAATATACTTCTTCACATTCTAGCCAAGTTTTCTTGTTACATTGTATGGCTATATTTCTTGGTGAGCTAATTTTCTTCTCATCACCACAAAGCACCAAGTATTGGCTTACCATGTTCTGACAGCTACCATTAGCTGCATGTATGTTTTATTCTTCCAGAGACAAAGAGCAGAGTTGACCATGGCTTAACAACTCTCTCAGAGGATGTCATGTGCAGGCTTATACATTAGAAATTGTTTAGTGAAAATGTAGTAAAACATATTGTCACATGACTTACACTTTTGCATTGACTTCTTTATGTGTTGCTATAAGCTTCATTTGCTGTACGATAGTTTTAAAAACTTCCTATCATGATGAAAAAATATTTTTTAAGGTTTTTGATGTGTCTGATAAGTCCCTGATTATTTTTCAATTCCTCTCCCCCCAAAAAAACATCCCTCAGAAAATAATTTGCTTTGGTAATGAGAAGCAAATGATTAAGCACAGAATGCAGGTACCATGTTAGATTTTTCTCTGTGAAACTATTATTTGTATATACAGAATGAATACTTGCCATTGAGAATATTTGAAAAGACATGTTATGAACACTTCTAGTTATACTCCACAGTTTGACTGATAGGTGGAAACTAGAATTCAAGAATGACAGACAACTATACTAGAAACTTTAGAATATAGTCAGGAAAAGAGTCCTAAACAGTTAGTATTGTTGCAGAAAGGAACACTGAATTGTTGGGTCTTTGGTCCCCATTCTCACTACAAAAGTTGAATGCCAGAGCTGAAGAAAGGGTCTGTGCCTAGCAAGGAAATTGATTAATTTCTTTTGGTTAACTAATGTGCTTATAAACAATAATTTGAAACCATCTCACTGCACAAAAGTAAGTAATTGTTTCTTAATTTTATATTTTTATAGTAACTTGTCCATCAAGAGATCTTCCTATGGAATTAATATTGTTATGGAAAAATATTATCAGTTTACTATTTGAAATAAATATCTTCCTGTGATCCAATTCCAAATCGAAACTTATCAGAGTATCTCTTATTATAAACGTCCAAGTCATCAAAATGAATGGAAAATTAGGTGGATATCAGACCTTCAGGAAATAAGTATGGGTTTGAAAGCTCAGTGGGGAAAGGTGCCTACTCTTAAACCAGATGACCTACATTCAATCTCAGGGAACACATATTGAGAAATAACTTTTAAAATTTGTCTTCCACATATGTACTGTGGCACATGTGTGCACATGACACAAAATAGAATAAATATAGTAAAATGTTTTTTAAAAAGAACAAAGTAGTCAAATAACAATCAAAATTTCCAGATAAGACTCTTGTGATCAGCATCAGCCATTACAAAACAATGTCAGGCTGTGGTGACTTAGTGCCAACTAATGAGTGGCCTGTCCTCCTGTCTTCATCTTCAAAGGGAAATGAAATAAGGTTTAAATAACCAATCAAATTGTTTCTGTTTCTCTCTTCATCCTTTTCTCGACATAAAATGAGCCTCTTCTGCTGATAGAGTATTCATTCTATTTCTATAATGAGGCTTCACCCAGCTCTGAAGTGGAAAATGAGATAAAGAAGTTATTTAAATCTTCATAGTGGTCACCTTTGACAACCTAAAATATATCTAAATTTACCTTTAATGGATTAAGAAGCACCTGTTTCTGTAATTGTATCTTCTTTATTCTTATTAAATCTTTTTGAGTTTCAACAATTGAGCTAGGTGTCCTAAGGATGAAAGTGTCCTACGATAAATGATTGCTTGAAATGTCTACTGATGGCTGGTGTGTCTGCATTCTATGTGTATGCTTATGACTAATCTATTAACTGCCTATGTACTAGCAAATTAAATATTTGTAATAAGACTTAATTACGTGACAACATCAGGGGAAAAGCTAAGTAAATTTAACACTTTCCTTTGTGAGTGCAGATCCTGTGCCTCCACATGCAGTTCCTATGCTACTAAAGATTGAAGAAAAATTTCCTGAGGATTTACAAAGGTTCTGAGAACAGTATGGTCTTCAGGGTGAGTTGTATAAAGTGACTCTAGGTTATCCAAGAAAGACGTTTAAAATTAACCTAGCACTCATATTTTCTGCCTGTTGGGCATTTTCCAGGTTGCCATATTATTAAACTTGCACTTGAACGTTTCTAGTTGTTTTATTTTATTAAACATCCCTAGTTTTAACATGGCAGGAAACGGTACACATCATATTGAATCTTTCTTCCTGGTTGGTATTCCTGGGTTGGAAAACTTTCACTGCTGGATCGGCATCCCTGTCTGTCTCCTGTTTGCAGTGACACTGGTGGGGAACTGCATAATCATTATTACTGTCAAGCTGGAGCCAAGTCTCCACCAGCCTATGTATTTCTTCCTTTGCATCCTGGCAATGAATGACACATGTCTTACCTGCTCTACAGCTCTGAAGATGCTTGGCATCTTCTGGTTTGATGCACATTGGATTGACTTTGATGCCTGTCTAACTCAAATGTTTTTTATCCATACACTGTGCATCATGGAGTCAGCCATCCTAGTAGCCATGGCATTCGATCGCTTTGTGGCCATTTGCATCCCACTGCATTATACATCAATCTTGACAACACCCATGGTGATTAAAATAGGTTTAGTTGGCCTAAGCCGAGCTATACTTCTGACTATGCCATGCCCATTTCTCATTAAAAGACTGTTGTACAACACCAAATTTGTCATCCATCATGCGTATTGTGAGCACATGGCTATAGTGAAGATAGCTACTGGTAACACTCAGGTGAACAGAATCTATGGAATCTTGGTAGCCTTTTTATTGACAATATTTGACCTTGGGCTCATAATCACATCATACATAAAAATTCTCCAGGCAGTTTTTCAGCTCTCTTCCCAGAATGCCCGCTCTAAAGCCTTGGGCACCTGTGCTGCCCATGTGTGCACCATTCTTGCCTTCTATACTCCTGCACTATTCAATTTTGTAACTCATCGTTTTGGTAAGAATGTGCCTCCAAGTGTCCATATAATCTTTGCAATCCTTTACCTGCTAGTGTCTCCCACAGTGAATCCCTTGGTGTATGGTGCTAAGACCAAACAGATTCGTGACAGAGTGGTGAGCATTCTTTTTTCTCAAAAACAAAAATTTTGAATACTAAAACATTTTGATACAACTTTAGTTGGAAGAATGTCGTTTTCACAGTAGTAGTGTATTAGCCTTATTTGCTACTTTCCTCTCAAAATGCTAGTTAACAGCATTTATATTATATTATACATATATCATATTTCTGTATATTTCTTCAATTTTTAATTTTATTAAAACTGCTGATAAAATTATTTAATATTCCATTGGGTATCTGCAAATTTCACAGTCTGGTTTCTTTTTGAGATGGAGTCTTGCTATGTAGACATGAGTGTCCTTCAACTTGTAGAGATTCATTTACTTCTGCTTCCCAAGTGCTGAGATCCAAGGTGTGTGATACTATGCCCAGTTACATTTATCCATTGTTATTTATCTTCTTATCTATTTTGCTATGTCTATAAATATTGATAAATATATGTATATTCAGTAGAACATTTCAGAGTAAAATAAATGTAGAAGTGGTTGTTTTGATTGCAGTGTATTAAAATTTGTCAAATATCATCAATAACCTTATGAAAATGTAAAAAAAAAAACCAAAGTAAAATATCAACTTTTTTTCATTCATCAATAAACAAACAAACAAACAAACAAACAAATCAGGTTAGATGGGAAATAGTAACTCCAAAATATGGGAAGAGGAAACAGAAAATCACAGTTGGTATGAATTGAGCTGAAATAGAATGCTGGCCTTAAACAAATGTTCAGAACAATGCTTCTGAGTGTGGAAATTAACATAGGTCAAAGATATAAATATGTGTGAAAACAGTCAGTCAGAAAGGAACACAGCTAAAATATTGATTTCATTTTTCATTATGTAGTGTATTTTTCATTATGCACTGTTCAAAGAACTAATGATATTGAGGCAATATGTAGATATCAATATGATGAGCTAGCAAAGAGAAGACATGCCTTGTACATAAATTGTGATACATTGATTTTTAAAGAGAGATACAAATAAAGGCACAGTCATTTTTTTAAATTAAATTTTATTTAATAATGAAAAATGGGTGAGCACATTTGTGGAGGAAATTAAATTCAAATACAGAAATTTATCTTATAAAATAGACACTAAACATTTTGCTTTATTTTTGAATACACATGCATATATATTATTTAATTGAATATATATATTCTTCTCTTGTTTTTATTGCTCTGGCTAAGAACTCAAATAGAGAGAGTAAATATCTTTCCTACAGTTATGATTTTAGAGAAAATAATTTTAGTTTTTGTTTTTCCCATTGAGAATAGTATTTGCAACTTTTACTACACATGTCTTTTCCTATGTTAACCTAAGATCCTTCAACTCATAGTTTCAACAGGGTTTTTGTCATGAAATAGTTTGAGTTGTGTTAAAATATTTTTTCGTCTTTAGAGATGAATTGTTTAATTTATTTTTATTTTGCTTTGAGTATTTCATGCATATATACATTGATATGAGTGTTTCTTCCTCTTTTATGGAATAGTTTGCAGAACACTGGTATTAGTCTGGTTTTACTTCTTCCTTAAGGGCCTGGTAGATCCCAGTTCTGGATTCAGTTTGCACTGGGTTTTTCCTTATTATAAAACTTTTCGTTACTACTTTAAAATCATGATTTGTTATTATACACTTATTTAAATAGATTATATTAGTTTAGTTTGACTTTGGCAGGATCCATATGTTTGGAAATTTACATATGTCTTTTACAGTTTCTAATTCAATTGCATACAACTTTTCATACATTTGCTAACAACCCTATGGATTTCATTTTATATCTTCTAATACTTCCCTTTTGAACTTTATTTTATTAACTTGTATTTTACCTGTTTGGGGTTACTTTTGCTAAGTGTTTTATAATTCTTTTTTTACATTTAACACACTATTTGTTTTATTAGTTCTTGACATCATTCTCTTAGTATACAATTCATTACCTTCTACCATATTTATTTATTTATTTATTATTTATTTTTTATTTTTTTCATTAATTTATTTATTCGCTATAAATCCCAATTGCAGCCTCATCTCTTTGATCCTCCCAGTTCTACCGTCCTACCTGCTTTCCTGTTTTCCTCCCCTCTTCTCCTCAGGGTACCAACCCACCCTGACACATAAAGTCATAAAGTTGCATCAGGACTAACCACTTCCTCTCCCACTAAGGCCAGGCAAGTCTTCCAGCTACAGGAAAGGGATCCAATGTCAGGCAGAGTACCAGTCAGAGATAGCCCCCTCTCCAATCTTAGGGGATTCTAGAGGGTTCCCCCCACCTCTTATTTCCTGAGATTAGCTGTTTCTATTTTTCTGGTGGCCCTAATGGCTTTAGGTACCCCTCTAATACCTGATCATGTTCCCCACTTCCCCTCTCTGTCCCCTCTCCCATCCAAGTTCATCCCTTCCTCTGCCCCCTGTAATTGCTTTCTTCTACCTCCCAAGTGGGATTGAGCATCCTTAATTGGGCCTTTGGACTTCTTCACTTTCTTGAGTTGTATAGATTATATCCTAGATTTTCTGTACTTTCAGGCTAATATCTACTTATTAATGAGCACATATCTTGCATATCATTTGGGGTCACAATTATCTCACTCAGGATGATATTTTCTAGTTGTCATCCATTTGCCTGCAAAAATTCATGATGTCCTCATTCTTAATAGCTGAGTAGTATTCCATTGTGTAAATGAACCACATTTTCTGTATCTTTTCTTCCATTGTGAGATATCTGGGTTTTTTCCAGTTTCTGGTTATCACAAATAAGGCTGCTATGAACATAGTGCAACATGTGGCCCAGTGGCAAGGTGGGGCAACTTTTGGGCATATGTCCAAGATTGCTATAACTAGATCTTCAGATAGAGCTATTTCCAAAATTCTGAGAAACCTCCAGATTGATTTCTAGAGTGGTTGCATAAGGTTGCAGTCCCACCAGCAATGGAGTATTCCTCTTTCTCCACATCCTTGCCAATATGTGCTGTCACCCGAGTTCTTGATCTTAGCCATTCTATTGGTGTAAAGTGGAATCTCAGGGGTGTTTTGATTTGCATTTCCCTGATCACTACAAACTTTGAACATTTCTTTAAGTGCTTCTCAGCCATTCAAGATCCTCTGTTGTGAATTCTCTGCTTAGTTCTATACCCCATTTTTTGATTGTGTTGTTTGGTTTTTTGGTGGTTAACTTCTTGACTTCTTTATATATTTTGGATATTAGCCCTCTATTGTATGGGGGGGGGTTAGTGAAAATATTTTCCCAATCTTTAGGTTGCCAATTAGTTCTATTGACTATGTCCTTTGCCTTATAGAAGTTTTCTAGTTTCACGAGGTCCCATTTATCAGTTCTTGATCTTAGAGAATGAGCAACTGGAGTTCTGTTTAGGAAATTTTCCTCTGTGCCAATGAGTTCAAAAATCTTTCCCACTTTCTATTCTATTAGATTCAGTGTGTTTGGTTTTATGTTGAGGTCCTTGATCCATTTGGACTGGCACTTTGTACAAGATGACAAATATGGATTTATTTTCATTTTTCTACATATAGACTGCCAGTTAGAGCAGTACCATTTATTGAAGATGCTTTCTTTTTTCACTGTATATTTTTGGCTTCTTTGTCAAAGATAAAGTGTCCATAAGTGTGTGGTATTATTTCTGAGTCTTCAATTCTATTTCATTGATTAACCTGTTTGTCTGTGTACTTATACCATGCAGGATTTTTTTTTATCACTATTGCTCTTTAGTATTGCTTGAATTCAGGGATGGTTGTAGGAGGAGCTAAGGTGGGAGGAGTAAGGGAGGAAGAGGGGGAGTAAGAGAGGAAGAGGAAAAGAAAGAGGAGGAGCTAAGGGAGAGAGAACTAGAGAGGCGAACATGGAGGCGGATGTTCATATGTCTCTGCCAGTCAAAGGTAGTTGGTATATCTAGGTTGGTTATTGAGTTACACTTCTGATTGTATGGGCATCTTGTTATTGATCATTACAAAATATATAAGCCTTTGGATAATCTAAGCATTAGAGTCTCATCTGTACTGAGCCCGTGTGGTAGAAGGGATAGTCTGGGCAATGCCCAGCCTTGCAGAGATAGTGTGAAAGACTGGCAGAGCCATCTCCGAAGCTGGCAACTCATGGGTGGCAGGACTGGTGTCTCTGGCTGGCTGTTTCTAGCTGCAGCATGCACGTGGCCTCTGGCCATGTGGTTGAGCTAGGCAGAGCCGCTACAGCTTAGATAGTACACCACACCTGTGGATGTTTTTTAAAAAATTACTACAACAGATGGTGATTCCCCTAGAATTTCTTTTATTGTTAAAAATTGTTTTTGCTATTGTGTTTTGTTGTTGTTGTTGTTTTTCCAGATGAATTTGAGAATTGTTATTTCCATATCTTTGAAGAATTGTGTAGTGATTTTGATGAGAATTGCATTGAATCTGTGGACTGCTTTTGGTAGAATGGCCACTTTTCCTATGCTCATTCTTTCCATTTTCTGAGATCTGTGATTTCTCTCTTGAGATACATGAAATTATTGTCATACAGATCTTTCACTTGTTTGGATAGAATGTCCCCAAAGTTATTTTATACTATTTGTGACTTCTGTGAAAGATGTTCTTTCTCAGCCCATTTATCATTTGTATAAAAAAAAGTCACTGATTTATTTGAATTAATTTTATATCCAGCTACTTTGCTGAAGTTGTTTATCAGCAGGAGAAGTTCTCTGGTAGAATTTTTGGGCTTGTTTATATATACTAACATATCTCCAGTAAATAGTGATATCTAGGCTTCTTCTTTGCCAATCTGTATCACCTTGATCTCCTTTTGTTGTCTTATTGCTCTAGCTAGAACTTTGAGTACTATATTGACTAGATATGGGGAGAGTGGGCAGCCTTGTCTTGTTGCTAATTTTAAGAATTGTTTCAAGTATCTCTCCAGTTAGTTTGATATTTGTTGTTGGGTTTGTTGTATTTTATTATGTTTAGGTATGGGTCTTGAATTTCTGATCTCTTCAATACTTTTAACATGATGGGATGTTGAATTTTGTCAAATGCTTTCTCAGCATCTAATGAGATGATCATGCGGGGTTTGTTTGTTTGTTTATAAAGTGTATTATGTTGATGGATTTCCATATATTGAAGCATCCCTGTATCCCTGGAATGAAGCCTGCTTGATCATTATGGATAACTGTTTTGATGTGTTTTTGGATTTGATTTGAGAGAATTTTAATTAAGTATTTTTGCATCGATATTCATAAGTGAAATTTGTCTAAAGTTCTTTTTTTTTTTGTTGGGTCCTTGTGTGGTTTAGGTATTAGAGTAATTGTGGCTTCGTGGAATGAATTAAGTAGTGTTTCTACTGTTTCTATATTATGGAATAGTTTGAGGAATATTGGTATTATCTCTTATTTGAAGGTCTGGTAGAATTCTGCACTAAAGCCATCTGACCCTGGGCTTTTTTCACTTGGGAGGTTTTTAATGACTTCTTTTATTTCCTTAGAACATATGGGCCTGTTTAGACATTTTATCTACTCTTGATTTAACTTTGGTACATGGTATCTGTCTAGAAAATCATCTATTTCATCTAGATTTTCCAGTTTTGTTGAGTATAGACTTTTGTAGTAGGATCTGATGATTTTTTTGAATTTCCTTAGTTTTTGTTGTTATTTCTCCCTTTTAATTTATGATTTTGTTGATTTGGATACTGTCTCTGGGCCCTTTAGTTAATTTGGCTAGAGATTTATCTATCTTGTTGCTTTTCTAGAAAAAAAAAAAACTTTAAGTTTTGTTGATTCTTTGTATAGTTTTCTTTATTTCTATGTATTTGATTTCAGCCCTGAGCTTGACTCTTTCTTGATGTCTACTCCTCTTGGGTGTGTTTTTAAAACAATTTTTTAAAAACATGGTTTATTTGTGTGTGTGTGTGTGTGTGTGTGTGTGTGTGTGTGTGTCTGCTCATATGTGGGGTCCTGTTGAAACCAGAAGAGGAAGTCAATGATCCCAGAACTTGGGCTACAGTGTCTATGAGATTCTTAATATGGTTGATAAGTCATTTCTCTAGCTCTAAACTTTTTGATATTAAAAATAGTGTTTAAATTACTGACTCGAGCTTCATAAGAAACTGTTCAAAGACTTAGGATTAGAATTAGAACTAAACTTCCATCAATTTCTGAAATGATCTTAATTTTTTTCCTATTTTGTACTTTATGTTAACCATCATCTTCCACAATGATGATCAGGAAGTCAAAATATAGATCAATTTTGAAAAGTAGTGTTAATACTCTATATCTTATAGTAGCAAGTATTCATCCAAGCTTTAATGTTTTCTGCCAATCTAAGTCATCATATCCTTCTTAAAAATACATAATTTTGTCTTACTCTTTAGCATCTAGTAAATTTATGGGAATCCAGAAAGTTGTGGTCAAATAAATTTCATTATGATTTATTACATTAATATTTAATTAATAAACTTACCATATATACCTATGTGAAGGTAGATTAAAAGTACTTGATAGAAAATGGCTAACAAGAAGAAAACCTTAAGAAGCACTGCTCTAGGGAATAAAAAATATAGCCAACTAGCCAATGTAAAGTTCTTGGGGGTATGCTCAGAACGCAAGTGGAGAGCTTGGTGCAGTTTTTCTGGTAGTCGACAAGCCCTGTGACTGAAAATCTGTATTAGTTGGAGGTAGTACAGTTATTTAAAACCTCGTGCTGTAGTGGTGACAGTATAAGTCATCAAAGGCTCATGGATGGGACACTGCGGACTGGAATTACACAGATTAAGTAGATCTTACCCCAGCCCCAGACAGTTTATAATTAGAAAAGAATAATATAAACATTAAAATGTAAATAGTATAAATGCATCTAAAATTGAAAGTAGTCTATGTAGTACATTCAAGGTCATTGAAGTGGAGTAGAGAATTCAGAACTCAATTCAGGTCATTGAGTAGAGAATTCAGAACTTAGGTTTCTTCTTCACAGTGGTGTTGACTACATGGCAGAGGAGGATGGGACATCTTATTTGTGAAGCTGTAAAGGAATTCTTGGTCAGAAAGGATGGTAACCTTGGGAGTCCACAATTCTATGGCCACTCTTACACACAGAAATGCCCACATAGTGACCACATATACATAGTGACCACAAATATACCATGTCTGAATTTATTTTCCTAAATCACTATCAAAACCTTGAGTATTCATTGGTATCTTCTTAGATGCTCATTCTCAGCTACAGGTTTTTTCCTATTTGATGTCTGTGACTTCTATCCTCAAGGGAAAGTCCAGGCATTCCAAATATCAATTTGTATTTTTATAATATTTACTATTCATTGTCAGGGGCAGCCTTGCTTATATAGTGAAGGCCTAAAATCAGCCATAGGCCTGTGTCGGCCATACATGCCTACTAACACAAAGTCTTGGTCTCTGTGGAAATTTACCAGCCTGGATAGTCATAGACCTTGTGGATAGGTAGCGTTGGTGGAAGTACCAGCTTAGATAAGAAGCAAGTGAATCATAGACAGAGTCATAGTGACATGTTCCCTGAACCTTCACCCAGATGATACCCTGTTCTGGAAGATATCTGTACTTCCCTGGAGAACGCCTACACTCCTGCGTCATCCCCTTCCCCACATCCTGCCTTTTTGTGTATATAACCCCTGTGTAAAAAAAAATTAGAATAGGCAGGTTGATCAGCCTGTAGACAAGCCGCTCATTCTTTGAGTCCCCTGTACTCCAGTTCTCTCTTCCAGGTCTTTTGATCCCAGTTCAATGCCCCCTGGGACTGGGGCAATTCATTAGAAACCTTACAAGAGTAGTATAAAATTTAATGAAATTTTATTTCTTTATTAAAAGTATTATTTCTATATAACCATTGAATGAAAATGAGGGTGTGACCACTCTTAGGTATGGCTGAAGAGAAGATTTTGATTGTAGATATGAGGGACTGAACAGCCAGAGGCATCTGTAAAGTACAGATTGAATATGGCCAGCAGAATATACCAGGCTGTAAGAGAACAGGAAGAGGAGGGAAGGACAAGAGAGGAAGAGATGAAGGAAGGAGGTAAAAGAAAATAAAAGAGTAGAGAAAAGAGAGCCCATGGTTGGAATGGCTGGATTATATAGGGAAAAGCACGGAGGAAGGGAGTGAAGCTCAGGAGCTGGAGAAGTTTAAGGTAGGGTGCTGGGATGAGAACTGCTGAGAAGAGCCAGGATGCTTTGACAGGTGCTTGCAATGCAGGAGATGCTGGGAGAACCTAGCAGCCAGCATCCACATTGATATGTTAATAGGTCCCTCAGTTAGCCATTTTCCTGGATTTCATCAGGATTTAACAGCATGAGATACAGGGATGAATTCTTGCCTCATTTCCATTCCTTTTTTTGTTTTTGCTTTTGTTTTCTACTGTCAAGTGGACATGCAAAGAATTCTATTTTCTTAAATATTCATTTCATCAGCAACACAGGTATGTTTTATCTATGCAGCCCATCCCAATAAAGTCATTTTTATCTTTTAAATTTCTTATTTCAGCAGTTACCAAGAAAGAACACTGAAGCAAACATGAGAGGGTTTGTTCAAGGCATTACTTATTAGGTGACACTTTTATGAGAAAAAGTGTGTGACACTAAGTTATAATATTTTACACAGTTGGAGATGTGTTCAAATTACAGAACTGCACATACATATTGATATAATATAGTTTGACTACAGTATGGAGAACAATAGATGTTGAAGAACAAAACAAAGCACAAAAGGAAACATCTTGGGAGAAATGACCACAAAAATAAAAATATAGGTGGCCAGAGATACAACCTAGTGGTTAAGAGCACTGGCTGCTCTTGTAAAGGCCCTGTGCTCAAGTCCCAGAACAGGCACACACACATACACAAAATAAATAAATAAATAAATAAAGAAAGAAAGAAAGAAAGAAAGAAAGAAAGAAAGAAACTAAACATCCAGTTTTAGAGAATAAAATCATTTTACCAATATCACACCAGGGTAAGGATTTGCTGATGGAGGACACACCATGTGAGAGTGAGTGGAACATGAACATCTGAAAACTTTCTTAAGAGAACACAACACTTTCAAATGATGCCCAAGTAGAAAACAGCTTTATATTGAGGCCACTGGATTTTATTGAATTTAAAGATGGTTTTACTTATGGTAATTTTGAAATGTAGAGTGAAAAATTATAAAGACCATTTTATAAAATATATACAGGCTCACTAGTTCCAAGAAGGCGGAACTGAATGTAGGATTTCAGGCCTTCACTGCCCTGGGATACATCCCGGGAAGAGTATTAACATTCCTCAAGCCTCAAGGAAAAGAACACACCTGTGGGTGGGGAAGGCCCAAAGCAGGAAGACACATTCCTTACCACAAAAAGATGCAAGTCACCTAGGTGGGACTTTGACCGGAGCAAGTGAGAAATAGTTTAACCTGAAATCGTCGGTAATAACATGGTAAGACTACATTCTTGAGAAGAATGAGTGTGCAGAGTGATTTTCACATGATCCTGTATCATTTAGGTTTGGGCTCCTCTGAAATGTTTTGCTATTCTTATGTTATGTATCCTTGACAACCCCTCACCCTCCTTCCCACTCCCCTGGTTTGTGGTTTAAAAACCCTCCCCAGACTGACTGGCGGGGTCAAACTGTACTCCTGTGCGAGTGTGCAGTTTGAACGCTGGCTGCCAGCTCCCTAATAAACTTCTGCTAATTGCATCCAGTAAAGGTGTCTTGGAGTTTGTGGGTGTTCGCTACTTCCCGAGACTTGAGTAAGGGTCTCCTGAATTTGGGGGTCTTCAGAAACAAGATATAAATCAGGTAGGACAGGTCATAAATGCACATAACAATAACAGTTCTCAGGAATGAAGAAATGGGTAAGCGCTTCTAGAGAACCTGTGTTTGTCAGGCTGTGTGCCTGCCCTGCAGCTACAAGTGCTGCTGGGGCCTGGGATGTTCAGTGGAGACAGGACACAAGCAATCCCAGGATCAGAATCAGCTGGTAAGGCCAAAACATTACATCTCTCCAAGGGGAAGTCTGGCAGGGCAGGCCGTTAGTTGCAACCAAGCAACAGTTGGCCAGAAGCAGCAGCAGGAGCTAATAAGTATGTGGCAGGATGTGGCTTCAACCTACAATGAATGGCAGCCAGTAGCCACAATGGCAAGCAGCTGCAACTCCTGTGAGCCAGGCATGCTGGGCAGATCCGAAGTCCTGCAAGGAATACTTCAGGAGAGAAAACGTCCCTTTAGTGTTACCACTCAATAAAACAGCCCCCCTTAGACAATTCTTAGTGAAATAACTCATGACCTTTATTCCATGTGGATAGGGACTTGTTGCGTGAAATATATATATATAAGAGGCACCATGCTAGTGCTGGCTAATTTCTGTAGTACACACATTAAATACCCCATGTTCCCCGATTTGTTACTAAGTAGCTATATAATTAAATCATTATCTTTGATCTGTCTGCCCTGCTATTTTACATTTAAGCCAATTATTTAGAGTATTTGCAAAACCCATCATATTACCATGTGCAAAAATATTTTCAGCAAACCTCATTTTAAGAAAAAAATAGTCTAACAAGCACACATACCCCCTACACATTTATGCAAGTGTGGTAGTTATTGCAGATATAAGATCTACAGAAATATAAACAATGAAGAGATAACCATAAACATGGAAATATCTGAATCTGAGAATCTCCTATTTTATCTGTGAATAATATAATGTTTTCTATCATGCTTATTTATTTTACCTTTATATAAAATCTTTGTGTAAAACTAGCCTATTAATCGCTGATTAGATATAATTACTTTGTGCCTCATTTTAAACACCTAAAAAGGTTTAATTTTATATTAATAATTTTGTTATATGTGTGTCTGTCATAAGCTACATCATATATGATCTCGAAAAGAGGAGAGTACAATTAAATATAAATGTATATTTTCAAAAATTATAGCCACATTAATACTCTTTTGTTGGGTGTAGTTTTAAAAACACGCTACCGCCTGTGCTCTGGAGCTGCCGAGTCACGAGCTCACTTGTTCCACTCAGCCACCAGCATTGACTTGGCTTCTCTTTCCTAACCACCTTTAATCCAGCTTGGTTCCCAGACTGGCCACAACCAGACCTCTCTCTTTACCTGCCTTTGCTCAAGGAGTAGACTGCTCCACCAGCCCACGCCTGGCACCCTTTCTGCGGGAGGGGTATCATTACCAGCCCACTCCCCAAACTCTAGAATCTGCAGATAAAGGACACACAGATATCTTTATTATTTTAGAACTTTGTGGCTAGGCACAATTGCTGGGCACAGAATCTCCTGCCTAGAAAGGCTTGCTCTCATCAATTATCATCTCCGTTTCTCTTCCTGCCCTAAACTTAGTGGCTGGTATCAGCTAGCCTTCACCAACCTCCTTGGCCCCCTTCCATAGCGGAGGCTGCAGGCCCTAGCTGCCTGAGAACTTACATGACTGCCTCTTTCTACTCATTCAAAAGCATGGTAGAAAAGCCCCCCTCTCTCTCCCTTTGTCTCCTGTTCCTCTTGGGACCCAGAAGTCCAACCTGTACCTTCTTTCCAGCAATTGGCCCCTGGCCTTCTTTATTGACCAATCTAAGAACCAATTAGGGAACTAGACCTTAGTATCAATACCTCCCCTTGCACTCATTTCACAAGGATACGACTAATGAGTCACATCTCACCATCCTAATAGTGATGCTGAGTATTATTAAAAAATTGAAAACAAGAGATAACTTAAGTACATTCAAATGAAGTACATGCATAGTGGTTGTTAGTATTCTGTCTAAACTCCACCTCCACAGTTACCTGGCAACAGCCAGGTAGGCCTGGCCCACTATAAAAGGGGCTGCTTGCCCCCTTCTCTTAATTAATCTTTTAATCTCTTGCTCTCTTGCCTCTAGCTTCTCTGTTCCCTCGCCCCTTCCTTCCTCTTTTCTCCACGTGGTCATGGCCGGCCAGCCTCTACTTCTCTACTCCTCTGCTTCTCTACTTTTCTCTTCTCTTCTCTCTCTCTTCTCTCTTCTCTTCTCTTCTGTTCTTCTCTCTCTCTCTCTCTCTCTCTCTCTCTCTCTCTCTCTCTCTCTTTCTCCCTACTACCCTCCTGGCTCCCCTCCCCATGCCCTGAATAAACTCTATTCTATACTATACCTGTGTGTGACTGGTCCCTTAGGGGGAAGAGATGCCTCACACGGGCCCGCTGAGACATCCCCTTCCCCCATACCTCTCCACACACCCACAGAACATACTCTTTATCTCTTGATCTTCTTATAAACACTTCAGCAGTATCAATTAAAATATAACAAACTGTTTAACATGTAGAGTTACTTTTTTGGAAAGTAGTCATTATTAAGAGTTTAATTTGTATGTAAATATAACAATCTTTTATGGTAAATTAAGATTAAACATTATTAGATTTGTTTCAATTACATCTATAACAGAAATAGATTTAACTAAGACATAGTCAAAGTTTTACCATGTTGTAAGAACAAGTTTAAAATAAAATTTAATTCCTGTTCAGAGTGAACTAAATTGAACACTTATTAGGAGCAAAGTTTAGAGTTGTCAAGGTAGCTCAGTTAGTCAAATGCTTGCTGCTCAAACATGAATTCAATACTAGAACATATGAAAAAAGCTGGGCGTGATGACACATATTTTAGTTCAAGGACTAGAAAGGGAAATGAAGACTTCCCTGCCAGAGCAATCTAATTGTGAACCCCAGGCCATAAGAGGCCAGTCTCAAACAAGCAAACTATAAAACAACAACCAAGGTAACAAGGTGGACAGTATCATGACTTCTGTCTTTTAGATGTTCTTGTGTGCGCGTGCATACACACACACACAAACACACACACACAGAGAGAGAGAGAGAGAGAGAGAGAGAGAGAGACAGAGAGAGAGAGAGAGAGGAGAGCACAAAATCAAAGACATTTGAGTGAGATTTGCTATTTGAAACAAAAGTAAATAGACGAAAAATCAAAAAGAATAATTACAATACAAAATTTTGGACACTTGATCTCGAATCTGTTTGGTTTTCACACCATAAACAATAGGATTGAGCAAAGGTGGGACAAGTAGATAAAGGTTGGACAGGAGAATGTGAATGTAGGATGGAACATGGTGGCCAAACCTATGTGTAAAGAAGGAGAAGAAGGCCAGAAGATAAAACTCCAAGAAGACACAAATGTGGGCGACACATGTGTTAAAGGCTTTGAGTCTTGCTTCCTTTTGAGGGAGCTTGAAGACAGTTATAAATATTCTAATGTAGGAGAGTGTGATGAAAATAATATCCAGTCCAAGTATACTGAAGGCCACAAACAGACCGTAGATCTTGTTGACATGAACATCTTCTGCTGCCAGCTTCACAATGGCCATGTGCTCACAGTATGAATGGGAAACAACAGTGGTCCAGTAGAATTTCAGCCTGCATTTGATGAGAATGAGACATGGAGCTACAAGCAGGGCTGCTCTGAGTGTGACTCCTACTCCTATCTGAGTGAGGAGTCTCTGGGTAAAGATGGATGCATGTCTTAGAGGATCACAGATTGCCACATAGCGGTCCATTGCCATGGCAAACAAGATGCCTGACTCAGTACCCTGTAATGTGTGAATCAGCCACATCTGCAAGAGGCAGGCATCAAAGTATATAGTTGGAAGGTGAAACCAGAATATTCCTAGCATTTTTGGTAAGATGGAAGTGCTAAGAGCAATGTCTGTTGCTCCAAGCATTGCTAGGAAGAGGTACATGGGTTCATGGAGGCTCCGTTCAACTTTGATGACAACTAGAAGTAGAGAATTTCCTAAAAGTGCGATGATGTACATGACACAGAAAGGAATCCCAATCCAGAACTGCACAGACTCCAAGCCAGGAATTCCAGTCAGAGTCAACACTGAAGG
>JANHMN010000003.1:94322307-94336588 GCA_030674055.1 Rhabdomys pumilio | reverse complement strand
AAGGAGAAGGAGAAGGAGAAGGAGAAGGAGAAGGAGAAGGAGAAGGAAGTGCTTTTTGTGATTTAAATGACTCTTATATTTAATACATCAATACCAGGGGCAGTCTGGTCCAATTCTCATACCACAGTACCGATACACTCAGGAAATCTCAATATAACTTTACAAAGCTGAGAATGACTTTAACAACTGCTGTCTAAATATCACGAAGACGTAGAGCTAAGCCCTTACGCTTTTTCAAAACTTACTGCTAACCACTTCTAGAAAACATCTCTGGTGGTTGTGGACTTTTACTGACAGATGTTAGGCAAACCCAAGTACTCAATAAAATTTTCCACATGTGCTGGCTCATGTCATAGAGGTATTTATACTGCATAAATAATAAGTGTAATTTTCACAATAGCATTTCTATGAATTTAGATCCTTATATTTTCATGCATTTCAAAACTATGTTAGTTATGATATTTTGAGGTAAAATAGACTGGGAAATATAGCATGTATTGTTTTATATTAGAAAGAGGTTTTAATACCTAAATAGTTCATTCTAATTTCTGAAGTAATATTTTTCACAAATTGAATTGTTATTGTCACCTATATAAAACTAATAAACTACAAAGATGAACCTCTATACCTATCACAATCTTTTTAAGGTAAAGTCTTAATTAATAGGTAATTAACATATATTTATTTTTTTCTTTATTTTTGATAACCAAAGGAATCTTGTCAACAGTATACATTTAGAAACAAATATACACTTTTTAAAAAATCCATTCTTTGGTCTTGTTTTCTTATAAATGGCAGTAAACTTCCTAAGTTTGGAACTCTTTGCTATCACAACTTTCCAAAGCATCACATGACTATGGATGAAAGTCTGCGCTAAATCCTCTAAGATAAGAAATTAACAGAATATGTAAAGTGCTCAGTTGTTGAGGTAAAGAGTGGCCAAATGGGAAAGAATCTGTAGTATTTTCCATTCTCATTAATTTTAAATACATTTTTCTTTCTAATTATAATTACTGATAACAACTAAGAAAACAAACACCTGATAATTTTAGATTAAGATGTTTGTGTAAAGTGAGACCACTATAGTTTTAAAGGGGAAGAGCTTTAAAAATAAGGACTAAAAGTAAACACAGAAGTTGGAGATTGGCTGTCCTCCAATTTGATAAACTATTGTATTTCTTAAAGGCACAAAGTATCAAATAGAAAGAGTGATTGTTCTTTATTTTTTTTATAATACTTTTGTTAATTTTTTGAGAATTTCATACATTGTATTTTGATCTTATTTATTCACTTCCTCCATCCTCTCTAATTAGATATGCCACCATTATTCCATATCCATTCAACTTTGTGTCTTCATTCTTTTCATCTTTAAAAAAGTCATCTATTCACTTTAGTTCTTACCATTACTCTTAGGTGGGTGGTTATCCATGTGACTACAAACATTAACAAAACAAACAAATAAACAAACAAAACAAACAGAAAACAACCTCCATTTTTTCGGTTTTAGTTTTTTGGAACTTACTTATCTATTTACATTACATCCAAACTACAGCTTCACTTCCCTTCTCTCCTCCACATCCCACTCTCTTCCTTCCCATGTCCCTCTTTCCTTTCTCTTCAGAGAAGAGGAGGCTTCCCATGGTTATCAACCTTTGGGTATATCAAGTTGCAGTAGAACTAGGCTGATCTACTGAGGCTAGAGAAGGCAGCCCAGTTAGCGAAAAGGCACTGAAAGGCAGGCAACAGAGTCAGAGACAGCCCTTGCTCCTGCTGTTAGGTGACCCACAGGAAGACCAAACCACACAATTGTTATATATGTGTAGGGTGCCTAGGTCCATCAGTGAATGCTCACTGGTTGTTGGTCAGTCTCTGTGAGCCCCTATGGACCCAGGATAGTTAATTCTGTAGGTTTTTCTTGTGATGTCTTTGACCTCTGGCTCCTTCAATCATCCCCCTTACTCCTCTTTCCTAAAGATTATCAGATCTCCACTTAATTTTTGGCTGTGAGTCTCTTCATCCCTTTCTATCTACTGCTGAGCAAAGCCTCTCAGTTATGGTATGACAGTTATGGTATGATCCTGTCTACAAGTATAGTAGAGTATTATTAATAGTGTCAGGACTTAATTCTATCTCATGGCATGGATTGAGCCATTCATTGGTTGGTCATTCCCTCAAATTCTGCTCTCTATCCGTGTACAACTTAGATGCTTTTTGGCTGGTTTGGAAGTCTTGCTGGGCTGTAGGAGGTGGCCATTTCATACTCCATATTCTCTGTTTTTAGTAGTCTAGCTAGTGTCATCCTCATAGATCTCTGGGAGTTTCCATTGCCTTACGTTTCTAGATCATCCCAGAGATACCCCCATCCCATCAATTTCAGTTTTCTCTTTCAGTTCTTTTTTTCCCTCCATCCTCCCAAGACTTGAACCCTCCTGTTTTCTTCCCCATACCCTCTCCAATAATGTCCCTCCCTCTATTCACCCCGATGTCTATTTTATTTCCCCTTTTCACTGAGATTTAAGCATCCCTTTTTGAGTCCTCCATGTTACTTGTCTTCTTTGGGTCTATGCATTGCAGCATGGTTGTCTTATACTTTATGGCTAATATCCACTTATAAGTGAGTACATACCATGTTTGTCTTCTTGGGTCTAGGTTACCTAACTCAGGATGATTTTTATCTGTCACTCTGTTAAAAACTCAAGTCCAAATGAATCAAAGACATCAACATAAAACCAGTACATTAAATTGGATAAAACAGAAAGTGGGGAATAGCCTTGAATTCATTGGCACAAGAGACAACTTCCTGGACAGAACACCAACAGTGCAGGCACTAAGATCCACAATTAACAAATGGGACCACATGAAACTGAAATGCTTCTGTAAGACAAAGGACACCATCAATAGGACAAAACTGCAGTCTACAGAGTTGGAAAAGATCTTCACTAACCCTACCTACAACTGACAGAGGGTTAATATTCAAAATACATAAAGAACTCAAGAAATTACACACCAACAAACCACATAACCCAATTAAAAATGATAAAATTAAAGATTTAATCGAATAATTCTCAACAGAGGAATCTCTAATAGCTGGTAGGCTCACAAAGACATAGCTAGCAGTCTTTTTTTTCTTCAGTGTTTTGCATTCTTTTTCTTTTAAATTTTACAATCCAGCCATTTCTTGAATGCAGCAAAATGTTAGATCCTCCTTGCGTATCCAGTGTGTTAGCTTATGTATTTTTATTGGAGAATTGCATCCGTTGATGTTGAGAGATATTAAAGTCCAATGATTGCTACTTCCTGTTATATTTGTTGTTGGAGGTGGCATAATATGTATGTGATTCTCTCCTTCGGGTTTGTTGTAAGATGATTAATTTCTTATTTTTAATGTGGTGTAGATACTTTCCCTGTGTCGGAGCTTTTCTTTCTAGGATCCTCTGTAGGGATGGATTAGTAAATATACATTGTTTAAATTTAGTTTTCTCATGGAATATTTTGGTTTCTCTGTCCCCTTCTCAAGCCTTGACCAGCTGGAAAGACCTTGTTTACCACAATAGACCTATATAACAGGACTAGGTGGAGCCATCCATCCTGGCTGCTCCCGTAACTTCCTACAGGAACTTAGAGGAATAGACTGTCCACTGAGCTTGCCTTGCTGAAACAAAGAATGGGTTAGGTAGAAGTTTTCCCCTATATATACACAAGTGCTGAATATTAAACTTTGAGCCTTGATCAGAGGACTTTGTCTTCGCTTCATGCTTCTTTCGCCACTCTGTTCCTTTTTCATTTCCAGCCCTCCTTTCAGGTGAACCCAGTTCGTTCATGGCCACTGGTGGCTACATTTCTCCATGTGTAAGTGAGAGTTTTGCTGGATATAGTAGCCTAGGCTGGCATTTATGTTCTCTTAGGATTTGCATGACCTCTGTTCAGGATTTTCTGGCTTTTAGAGTCTCTGTTGAGAAGGACTGTCTTTATATGTTACTTGGCCTTATTCCTTACAGCTTTTAATATTCTTTCTTCATTCTGTGCATTTAGTGTTTGATTATCATGTAACAGGAGGATTTTCTTTTCTGGTCCAATGTATTTTGTGTTCTGTAAGCTTCTTGTTCTTTAATGGCCATCTCTTTCTTTAGGTTGTGGAAGTTTTCTTCTACAATTTTGTAGAAGATGTTTTCTGGGCCTTTGATCTGGGAATCTTTTTTCTCTTCTAAACTTATTATTGTTTGGTTTTTTATTGTCTCCTGGATTTCTTGGATGTTTTGGGTTAGTAATTTTTCCTATGTTTTCCACTTCCAGAGTTGCCTCTATTTGTGATTTCTTTATTGTTTCTATTTCCATTTTTAGGTTTTGGACTGCTCTTTTCAATTCCTTCAACTGTTTGTGTTTTCCTGTATTTCTTTGAGGGATTTATTTGTTCTTTCATTAAGGGCTTCTATCTATTTAACTATGTTTTCCTGTATTCTTTAAGAGAATTATTTATGTCCTCTCTAAAGGTCTTTATTATCTTCATGAGGTGAAATTTCAGTATAGTGCCATGCTTTTCAGGTGTGTTGGGCTTATCCAGGACTTGCTGTGGTGGGAATGCTGGGTTTTGATGGTGTCAAAGGATATTGGCTACTGTTGCTTATGATCTTGCACTTGCCTCTTGTCCTCTGGTTATCTCGAAGGTTAGCTGCCTTGGCTGTTAGCATTTTGGATGTTTCTGTCTGGAGCTTGTCTCCTGTATCCCTTGGTGGTAGCAGATCTCCTGGGAGATCTATGGCCCTAGTTACAGCAGATCTCCTGGGAAACTTGTAGACTGTTGGGTGTTAAGAAGGGCAGAGATGCATACCAGAAGGAAGATAGGGTTCGTGCAAGGGGAAGGGGGCTTATGTCTGCCTGGCTCTTGGGGGTTGCAACTGCTGTGGTTATTTGAGTGGGTGTCCTACCTGATGCCCTGGCTGCAATAGTTCTCTTAGGAAACCTGCAAATTTATGGTGTTGAGAGAGAGGGGCAGACATGACGATCTGTGATCTGTCCTAGTGTAGGTGCAGACCAGAAGGTGGTCAGCTTTCTTAGTCATCAGAGAAATACAAATCAAAACGACTTTGAGATTTCATCTTGCAACAGTCATAATGGCTAAGATTAAAAATTCAAGTGGCAGTTAATGCAGCTGAGGATGTGGAGCAAGGGGATGGTGAGAGTAAAACTTATACATCTACTTTGGAAATTAAGTAAAAACTTGGAAATCTACTTAGGTGGTTTCTTGGAAGATGGGAACCTTTCTTCCTCTAAACCCATCTATACCACTTCTGGGAATATACTCAAAAGATGCTCTGTCCTACCATAAGAAAACTTGCTTAACTATTTCATAGAAGTTTTATTTGTAATAACTTTAAACAACCTAAATTCCTTTCATTAAGAATGAATTTGTAATACATTTATAGAATAGAATATTACTCATCTATTAAAACAAAGACATCATGAAATTTTCAGGCAAATAGATGGAACGAAAAAACCTCATTCTGAGTGTTATATAACACATATACAGTGATATCTTGTGACCAAAAATTCTTGTATCAACTTCCAATGTATATAGATTCACTTCATTATATTTTAACAGATCCTAAATCAGTGGAAACATCCTGATGAGCCAGATTTGACTTCACAGGCCTATTTGCTGAAGGATAAGGGCATATTTTATTAATATTAAAGAGGCTAGCCAAGAATCTCACTTCATAGAACAGTTATTGTGTCATAGGTCAGATAACAAAATTTATTATCCACACCTTGCATTGTTTCTCATTTGTCAGTCTCTGGAAATAACCTCTTTACCATTTTCCAAATATAAGTGATACCATGAAAGAGTAGCCCTTCTGTATCTAGTTTATCCTACCTAGCATAACAAAGTGTCTTTCCTTCATGCTCTCATCAATACCAAATTTTTCAACTTTTCAGGGCTAAGTAACATTTTTTTTGAAGTACATTGCAATTTCATTATCCATGAAAGTACTATGTACAATAGTTTGTAGACCTTTACTGCTGTGAATGTGGGTCTATTGAATATGTAGGTAGAGGTTTCTTTTTGAAATTTATTATTTGCCTTTGTTAGGACATAAGTCTTATGGTACTGGAAAATAGCTCATTAAGTAAAGTGCTATTCTTACAAACATGAAAACCTGAGTTTGAGCCCAGATAAATAAAATTGGGGAATCGTTCCATGCTTTTAAAATTCTACAGCTGAGTAGAGGTAGACAACAAGCACCTACTGAGAGCATTTTTATGGCCGATTTTGTAAGTTTTCAGCAAAAAATAAACTATAACATACGAACACACACACACATTATTATATAAACATATATGTGTGCATGTGTCTTCATGTGGGTCCCCCAACAACTGAATCAAGGACTGTCCCTGACTCTGTTGCCTTCCTATGGATCCTATTCTCCTAACTGGGCTGCTCTGTCTAGCCCAGGTGGGAGAGAATGTATCCAGTTCTTCAGTGAATTTATGTGCCAGGGCAGTTGGTAACCAGGAGGTCCACTCCCTTCTCAGAGAAGAAGGAGAGGAGAAGGGGGAGGGAACATTTGAGGGGGAGTGGGAGGAAGGGGACTTTAATTAGAATATAAAGTAAATTAATTAGTGGGGAAAAGGACCTGTACCTTCATTTGTATCTCTCTTTAAAATTAATGTATCACAATTTATGCCCAAGGCATGTCTTTCCTTTGTTAGATCATCATATTGATATATACATATTGCCTCAATATCACTAGTTCTTTGAACAGTGAAATATTCATTACATAATGAAAAATAAAATCAGTATTTTAGCTGTGTTCCTTTCTGATTGACTCTCTTCACATAGATTTGTCTCTTTGACTTGTGTTAATTTCTACATCTCAGAAGCATTGCTCTGTAACTTCTTCTAAGGCCAGAATTCTATTTCAGTTCAATTCATACTGACTGTGATTCTGTTTCTTCTCCCTACATTTTGGAGCAGCAATTTCCCATGTAACTTCATTTCTTTGATGAATGAAGAAAAGTTGTTGATTTTTAATTTATTTTTTACATTATCATAAGATTATTGATAATATTTTACAGATTTTAATATACTACAATAAAAATTATCATTACTACATTTTTTTTACTCTGAAAGAGCTGATAGATAGACATTCATCTATATTTATAGACATAGGGCAATAGACGAGAAGATAGATAGCAATAAATAAATGTAGCCAGACATAATGTCACACACCTTGAGTCTCAGCACTTGAAAAGCAGAAGCAAAGGGATCTCTGCAAGCTGAAACTCACTCATGTCTACATAACAAGACCCTGTCTCAAAATAGAAACCAGAACTGTGAAATTTGAAAATTTCCAATGAAATGTTAACTAATTCTATCAGCAATTTTAATAAAATTAAATATTAAAGGAAATACTGAAATATGATATTTTATGTATAATATAGTATCTTTTATTTAAGAGCATTTTGAGGGTAGAGTGGCAGCTAAAGCTAATACACTACTACTGTGAAAACCACATTCTTCCAACAAGAGTTGTGTCAAAATGTTTTAATATTCAAAATTTTTGTTTTTGAGAAAATAAGACTCATCACTCAGTCATGAATCAGTTTGATCTTAGCACCATACACCAAGGGATTGACTGTGGGAGACACTAGCAGGTAAAGATTGTATGAGATTGTATGGCTACTTGGAGGCACATTGTTGCCAAAACAATAAGTTAGGAAACTGAACAATGCAGGTGTGTAGAAGGCAAGAAAGGTGCACACGTGGGCAACACAGGTGCCCAAGGCTTTAGAGTGAGCATTCTGGGATGAGAGTCAGAATACTCCCTGGAGAATTTTTATATAGGATGTGACTATGAGCCTGAAGTCAAATAATGTCACTGTAAGGAACACTGAGATTCCATATATTCTGTTCACACAGGTGCTAGCACTATCCATGTTGAACACGGCATGAGCTCACAATAGGCATGAGTGATACATTTGGTGTACTTCCATAGCCTTTTAATGAGAGGGATATATGACATAATCATAATCATAAGTACAGCTTGGCTTAGGCCAACTAGACCCATTTTAATCACTATGGGTACTGTTAGGATTGATATGAAACACAGTGGATATAAATGGCCACAAAGTGATCAGAAGCCATGGTCACAAGGATGGCTGATCCCATTATGTTATCCCCTCTTCTTCTTCTCTACGAGGGGAACAATCCCTTGGGAACTAACCATCTTTGTCATCAGGTCACTCCAGGACTAGGTACATCCTCTTGTCCTGAGGCCACACAAGGCTGCTCAAGTAAGGGAACAGTATCCATAGGCAGACAACAGAGTTAGAGATAGCCTTGCTCCAGTAGTTGTGGGACTAACATGAAGACCAAGTTGCACTTCTGATACATATGTATGTGTGGGAGAGGCAGGTCTTTAGTTGGTAGTTCAATCTCCCCACTGACTGCTGCTGATTTTCATTTCTTCTCCCTAACTAACCCTATATCTGGTTCCCTGCTCTGTTCTCCTCTCCATCTCTTTTCCCACCATTCAAGTCTTCCCATTCATCAACCTCTGTGTCTATTTTATTTCCAGATTGAAAAGATTTCAACATCCTCCCTTGGGCTTTCCTTATTTATCTTCTTTGAGTCTATAGATTGAAGTGTGGTTATTCTATACTATATGGCTAATATCCACTTATATATGAGTACATATATGCATGTCACTTTGGGTCTGGGTTACTTTACTCAGGATGTTATTGTTTAGTTCCACCAATTTGTATGCGAAACTCACAGTGCTCTTTAAAACAGTAGCTGAGCAGTATTCCATTGTGTAAATGAACCACATTTCTTTATCTGTCCTTCAGTTGACAGACATCTGGAATATTTACCATTTTTGGCTATTACAAATAAGGCTACTATGAACATAGTTGAGCAAGTGTTCTTATTTTTGGTAGAGCATCTTTTGGGTATATGCTCAGGGATGGTATAGCTGGTTCATGAGGAAGAACTATTCCTGATTTTCTGAGAAACACAAAATTGGTTTCCAGAGTAGTTGTACAAATTGGGAATCAATTCCACAATAAAAAGACACAGGCTAACAGAATGGATAAAAAAACAAGATCCATCAATATCCTGCAAGCACACCTCATCACTACCTCAAAGCAAAAGGGTAGAAAAAGATTTTGCGAGCAAATAAATGAACACAGCAAGCTGCAGACATCATCCTAATACCTAATGATATAGAATTTCAACAATATTAATAAAAAAGATAAGGAAGGACACTTTAGGGTCATCAAAAGAAAAACCCATCAAGATGATGTCTCAGCCAAATGCTATGGCACCCACATTTATAACACCTGGTGCTGTAATGTTGAAAGTGTAAGTCCTCAACAGCTCGTGAATGGGACACCAAGGACTGTAATTACACACAGATAAAGCAGATCTTACCCCAGCCCAAGACAGTTTCTATTTAGAGAAAAATAATATAGACGTTAAAATGTACATACTATGAAGGCCTTACATCTAAAATTGAAAGTAGCCTATATAGTACACTCAAGGTCACTGAAGTGGACTTTGAGAAGAGAATTCAGAGTTCAGGTTTCTTCTTCACACTGGTGTTGACTAAGTGGCAGAGAAGGATGTAACATCTTATTTGTGAAGCTGTGAGAAAAATTCCTGGGCAGAAAGGATGGCAAGCGTCGGAGTCCACAATTCCACAACCATTCATACACACAGTAATGCCCACCACACATACAGCATCTGGATTTATTTTACTAGATGTTAATTCTTTTTTTTATTGAATATTTTATTTACATTTCAGATGTCATCCCCTTTTCCCATTTCTCCTCCCTAGAAAACCCCTATCCCATGCCCCCCTTTCCTTTTTGCTTTTATACAATTTTTTAAAATGTTAGTCAAAGGCTTTATAAGTTTGGTAATGCTCAATCAGAAGTGTAACCCAATACGTAACCTAGATATATCAAGTATCTTTGACTGGTGGAGACACGTGAACATCTGCCTCCATGTCCCCTCCCCTCTTTCTCTCTCTTTCTCTTTCTCATCACCTAGCTTCTCCTGTCCTTCTCCACCTCTCCTTACTCCTTCTCTTCCTCTCCGTACTCCTCCCACCTTAGCTCCTCCTACATATCACCCTTCCTGTTAAAATAAAACTTTTCTCTTAAAATACAATTAGTGCATAATTATGCTGATTTGTACCAGTGAGGTACAAGATGATAGAAGTTCTGGTTAGTCAACAAAATGATGGACTGGTTATTAGATGTTAATTCTTAAAGCATTGAGTATTCATTGTTATCTTCCTGGATGCTAATCCTCAGCTACAGGTTTTGTCCTATTTGATGTCTTGACTTCTATTAGGAAAGTGAGATTCAATTTGAAATGGCTGGATTGCATAGGGAAGAAGAGCTGGGGGAAGGGCATGAAGCTCAGGAGCTGGAGAAGTTTATGATAGCATGCTGGGAAGAGAAGTGCTAAGAAGAGCCAGGATGCTTTGACAGGTACTTGCAATGCTGGGAGATGCTGGGAGAACCTAACAGTCAGCCAGCATCCACATTGATATGTTAGTAAGTCCCTCAGTTAGACATTTGTCTGGATTTCCTCAGGAATTAACAGCCTGAGATACAGTGATGAATTGCTACCTGATTTCCTTTACTCATTTTACAACTGTCAAGTGGACATGGAAAGAATTCCATTTCCTTAAATATTCATTTCATCAGCAGCACAAGCAGATTTTATCTATGCACTTCCCCCAAAGATGTCATACTTTAAATTTCTTTTCTCAGTGATAGCTAAGTAGGGAACAGCTAAAACAAGCATGAGTTAATCCAAAGCATTATTTATTAAGTGACACTCCTGAGAGATAAAGTGGGTGACACTAAGTTACAATATTTTATGTACTTGGATTTCTTCAGATTACAAAATTGTACACAATCTTGATATAACATAGCTTGACTCCAGTATGGAAGACAATAGCTGTTGAAGAAAAAAAAACAAAGCCCTAAAAGAAACATCCTAGGAGAGATGACAACATAAATAAAAATTTAGGTGACTGGAGATAAGATCTCCTCTTTAAGAGTCACGGCTGCTCTTGCAGAGGACTTGTGCTCATATCCCAGCACAGGTATTGTGGCTATCAACTGTCTGTAATTCTGGTTCCAAGGACTCTGACTCCTGCGTCTGGCTTCTGTGGGCATCAGGCATATATGTGGCACACAGACATGAATGTATGCTAAAGATGCACACAAATAAAGTAAATAAAAAAGATAATTTAAAGAAACTAAACATCTAGTCTTAGAGAATAAGATCATTTCACCAGTATCACCCCAGGATAAGGAATTCCTGGTGAGGAAACACCAGGTGGAGAGTGAATGAAATATAAACATCTGAAAACACTTCCTTAAGAGAACAACGCTTTTTAGCACTCCTGAGGCCACTGAGGATTTTATTGGATTTAAAGACAGTTTCACTGTAATTCTGAAACAAACAGTAAATTAGTTAGGTCAGATTATCATGACCGCACCGAAGAACAATAGTTCTCAGGGCTGAAGAGGTTAAGAGTACTTTCTGCTCTTCCGGAGGACTCAGTTTCAAATTCTAGCATCTAATGGTGGCTTGAAATTGTCTTAAACTGATCTCTATGTCGCACCAGATACTAATAAGGTACACAAACATACATGCAGGCAAAACACTCACATACATAAAATAAAGTGAATTTATAAAAATTAAAATGAAATAACAAATTAAAAGAACAGTCCAAACTCGTCGCCTCTTGTGTCATGACAAGCGTGCATGTTGTATGGCAGCATCTGGAATCACATAATTTGTATCAGTTACTTGGAACATAAACATGGCAAGAAAATACCAAAAGCATAACATAAATGCATCAGAACAAGGAAAAAAAGTACAGAATGAGGGCTTTTCTAGTCCACATATTAAATACCCCATGTGCTCAAATTTGGTACTAGTTGACTGTATAATTAGATCATCATGTATTTTATATTTAACTAGGTATTTAGAGTATATCCAAGCCGGGCAGTGGTGGCGCATGCCTTTAATCCCAGCACTTGGGAGGCAGAGGCAGGCGGATTTCTGAGTTTGAGGCCAGCCTGGTCTACCGAGTGAGTTCCAGGACAGCCAGGACTATACAGAGAAACCCTGTCTCGAAAAAAAAAATAGAGTATATCCAAAATCCATTATTATATTGTGTGCAAAAATATGTGCAAGTCTTACTCTAAGGAAAAAATAATCTAACAAACATATATGCTTCTACTCATTATGCAAGTGTAATAGTTATTCGAGATACTAGATCTATAGAAATGTAAAAAATGAAGAAATCATAAACACAAACATAAAACATATCTGACTTTGAGGACCTCTTATTTTATCTGTATCATGAACTATCTGTATAATGTTTAATTTTATATTAACAATTTGTTATATGTGTCTGACATAAGCTATACTAGATATGATCTTGAATAAAAACGACAACACATACTTAATATTAACTTAAAATTAATTTATTAACATATGCTTAATATTAACATATACTTAAAATTTCATTGTCACATCAGTCTTCAATTCATAAGGATACAAATAATGAATTATGTTTAATCATCCCTATAGTGCTGCTGAAATGATTAAAAATTATAAAATAAGTGACAAACTTCAAATATAATATAATTTAAGTACATTCACATGAAGTTGATACATAATGTTATCAATGACAATTTGTACATTAAACTAGGATTTAATATGTTTAGCATGTAGAGTTACATTTTGAAAAGTGTTCATTATTAAAACTTTAATTTAACAGAAATATAATTGCCTTTTATAGTAAATTGAGACTAAATCATATTAGAATTGTTTTATTTACATCTATAACAGATAGGGAATTAATTAAGAAGCAGTTTTATCGTGTGTGAGAGGAAATTTAGACTAAGACTTAGTACCTGTTCAAAGGGAACTAGATTAAACATTCATCAGGAGCAAAGATTTCGGTTGTCAAGATAGCTCAGTCTGTTAAAGGCTTGCTGCTCAAACATGAATTCAAACCTTACTTAAGAATCTATGTAAAAAGCTGAGTGTAATGGCACATGTTTTAGCTCAAGTGCTGGAAAGGTGAATGAACTTCCCTACCAAAACAATCTAATTGAGAATAGCAGGCCATAAGAGGCCAGTCTCAAACAAACAAACAAAGAAAAACAAAAGCCATGGTAACAAAATAAAATATATCTTGACCTCTAGCTTTCACATGCACCTGCACACACACACACACACACACACACACACACACACACACACACACCCCACTAGGTATTAAGTGAAATTTGCTATTTGAAACAAAAGTAAATAAATGAAAAATTAAGAAGAATAATTACAATACAAAATTTTGGACACTTGATCTCGAATCTGTTTGGTTTTCACACCATAAACAATAGGATTGAGCAAAGGTGGGACAAGTAGATAAAGGTTGGACAGGAGAATGTGAATGTAGGATGGAATGTGAAAGCCAAACCGATGTGTAAAGAAGGAGAAGAAGGCCAGAAGATAAAACTCTAAAAAGACACAAATGTGGGCGACACATGTGTTAAAGGCTTTGAGTCTTGCTTCCTTTTGAGGGAGCTTGAAGACAGTTATAAATATTCTAATGTAGGAGAGTGTGATGAAAATAATATCCAGTCCAAGTATACTGAAGGCCACAAACAGACCGTAGATCTTGTTGACATGAACATCTTCTGCTGCCAGCTTCACAATGGCCATGTGCTCACAGTATGAATGGGAAACAACAGTGGTCCAGTAGAATTTCAGCCTGCATTTGATGAGAATGAGACATGGAGCTACAAGCAGGGCTGCTCTGAGTGTGACTCCTACTCCTATCTGAGTGAGGAGTCTCTGGGTAAAGATGGATGCATGTCTTAGAGGATCACAGATTGCCACATAGCGGTCCATTGCCATGGCAAACAAAATACCTGACTCAATACATTGGAATGTGTGAATCAGCCACATCTGCAAGAGGCAGGCATCAAAGTATATAGTTGGAAGGTGAAACCAGAATATTCCTAGCATTTTTGGTAAGATGCAAGTACTGAGAGCAATGTCTGTTGCTCCAAGCATTGCTAGGAAGAGGTACATGGGTTCATGGAGGCTCCGTTCAACTTTGATGACAACTAGAAGTAGAGAATTTCCTAAAAGTGCGATGATGTACATGATACAGAAAGGAATCCCAATCCAGAACTGCACAGACTCCAAGCCAGGAATTCCAGTCAGAGTCAACACTGAAGG
>JANHMN010000003.1:94310664-94322297 GCA_030674055.1 Rhabdomys pumilio | reverse complement strand
TGTACATAGCTTTTCTATGTATGAATGTTTTATTTCAGAGTTCAGTTTTCAACCTATCTTCCTCACTTTCTTTTCTTTGCATGTCTATCTCATCAGATACACAATAAATATAAACAACAGACACACAAATGTTCCAAATAAAATGTTATTATGCATATCTATAGACATATTTCTGTATACTTATAAAAATTATGCAATTGAAAATAAGAGTTTGTTGCCTGTGATATATATATATATTTGCTTTATATACATGTGTCCACATATATGTATATGAATATTTGTTGTTATGCCTTGTCAAGAAGTATTTTTCCATTTATTAAAGATGGAAGAAAAGGACAATCAAATGTATATTTACTGTTTCAATAGTATTAGTAAGCACTGAGTAAATATTGAATCATGATGTTTACTATATCAGTATTTTATGACATGGATATTCTCCTTTTTCATTTCTATCCTCTCTAAAGTCCTCTTTTTTCAACCTTGATTATATATATATATATATATATATATATATATATATATAGTATTTGTTTGTGAGAAAGAGAATATGTCTGTGTATATTATATATGTATATTCTCAATGATATATGTTTTTTTATTAATATGAATGTTATTTTAGCTTGCATTCTTATATACTTATTTTAATATGGTGAAATAAATTGCACTTAAATTCTAGTATATTTCCACTTAAAAAGCCATGTATGGCAAAATTATTTTTGAAATGATATCTGAACTGAGGAAAGATAAGGGGAGAATGTTGTAATTAATATTCAACCACTTAAATAAACAAAACTACTATATAAAGATAATATTAACATTATAGATGTCATTACTTCAATCATTCTTACATACTTTTAGTGTTTGAGAAACTTGTTTTTTAATTCTACACCATATCCAGAATAAAACATGTATTCATACTTTCTTGCATTTTTTTTGTAGTTTTCTTAAAATATTTCTGTTTCTTATTTAACTCCCGGATCAAACATCTTCACTATGAATTCTCTTTGTTTTTAGTTAGAAGTTAAATTGTTAAGATGTTAGTATTTCTGGGTTTTCTGTGATGGAGTATTTAATGAGTATAATCTTTTAGAAACCTCTGAGTTAATTGTAGTTTAGTTTTCCTTCAATTGTTTAAGTTTTGAAATAATATATTTTTATACAGATCTACATTATTGCCAGTTGTGCACATGCAGGGAAGACTGGAAGCTCGGATTAGAAAAAAGAAACAGCCAATCTTAAGAAAGCTAAAAATCTTTGTTTCTTTTTTTGTAAGCATTTTGGGTTTTTATTACCACTCGCTGCTCTTCTAATGACCAAAATTAACTTACATACCTGTATCCATAAATGCCTATGAGAAAGGATGGGAGAAATATCTTCTAGACTGAGAAAGATCAGCATTTTCTGTTAACACTCTGCACATCTAGGTCAAATGCTATGGGAATCTTTCCTTCCTTTACATCATGTCTAGTCTGAGCTGAAATATAATTAGATGTCACCTCATATATGCAGATGCAATTCCCATAGTCCCTTCACATATTACCTTAATGTTTCTTTTGGAAGTTCAGAGGCTCACATGGGAACAGAAACATGTTTAATTTTCCAACCTCTTTGTGTGAGTTCACATATTAATGACATTGTAGCTTTTCAGAGGCAACTAAAGAGCATGATTCATTCCCAGTATGAATTATACTTTTGATGTATAATTTTTATGGTGCTTCCTCTCTTGTGTGCATGTCAGTGAATCTTTGCTGATTATATAACCTATTACCTCAAAGTAGTTACATAATTGTAACTGGGAGTCAATGAAGGCATTTGGAGGGGATGTAGTTGAAATGGAGCAGTTGATGTGAAATGTTCAAGTTTATACATTTGCATGCATTTATGTGGAATCTGTCACTGTCCAGCTGTGTCACTTTATGGAGACTATTACTCCTATAAAGATGTTTTCTATTTTACTTTTGGATATGTGTGGGTGTGTTTATATAGAAAAATATGGAAGGAGTGAAAGAAGGAGAGGGAAACATGAATATGTGCTAGCTATGTTTTGGTGAATATATTAGTTATGTCCTGAAGTGTGTATGTTATGGATGATGTCATTATTGTACCTTTATTTAATTTTTGGGATATATGTAAGTTGATATATTTATATACATCCAAATAAGACTGCTGATTTATGCATCTTTATGGTGGGGGATATATTTATGAATGCCTGACACCTGTCTTTTGGTCATATCTGTAGAATGAGAATGTGATATATCCATCTGTGGAACTGGGATGTCTGATCATTCAGCATATGTACTTTTTGTTTTTTAGCATATGCTATTACTATGTCTATACTGCATAGTATTTTAATATGAATATGATTATTGATGTGTGTGTGTGTGTGTTTGTGTATGAATCTGTGCTTTGCTGTGATAATTCATTTTGGGGAATATTCCTGGCACGTTTGTTTCAGACACATTGCCCTTTTTGACTGAGTGTGGATTATATGGCTCAAGATTCAGATTGACTTGGAATTTCTGGATTGACAAGAGATTTCAGTGTAGAGCTGTAGGTGAAAGTAGAAGGTTGTGAAGATCCACAAACTTGGGACCCTTACTCAAGTCTCGGGAAATCACAGCCACCCAAAAAATCTCAAGACACCGTACCTGGATGCAATTAGCAGAGGTTTATTGGGGAGAGAGAGTTGGCTAGCCAAGGTCAAAACTGCTCGTCCTTGCAGGAACAGAATTTTGACCCAGAGTGGTGGGCTAAGGAGCTTTTTATAGCAAGGGGTGGGGAAAGGAAGGAATTTTCACTCGGTTACACATGATTGGTTGCATTACAAATTTTGAACAACAGCAGGTTGTAACGCTGGGAAGACCTCAAGAGGGGGGGAGGGGTAACCAAGAACAGTGGAAAGTTAGTTAGTTCTTGGAACCACCCAGATGACTTGCATCTTTCTTTGTTGTCAGGAATGTGTCTTCCTGCTTTAGGCCTTCCCCACCCACAGGTGTGTTCTTTTCCCTGAGGCTTGAGGAATGTTAATACTTTTCCCTGGATGTATCTCAGGGCAGTGAAGGCCTGAAATCTTACATTCAGTTCTGCCTTCTTGGAACTAGTGAGCTTGTATATATTTTATAAAATGGTCTTTATAATTTTTCACTCTACAGTTGGTGAAATCTGGTTGCAAGAATAGTTTCCAATATTGAGACACAAATCTCTAAGACAGTGCCTATACACTCAGGAATTCTCAATTTAACTTCACAGAGCTGAGAATGACTTTAACAAAAGCTGTCTAAATATCACTGAGACATAGAGCTAAACCCTTTTGCTTTCACAAAACTTAGTGCCAACCACTTCTAAAAAACAACTTTGGAGGTCATGGGCTTTAGCTGACAGATGTTAGGTAACCCCAAGGACATGTAATCAATGAACTTTTCCATATGTGCTGGCTCAAATCCTAGAGGCATTTTCACTGCATAAATAATAAGTGTCATTTTTCACAATAGCATTTCCATGAATTGCAATCCTTTTATATTCACCAATATGCATATTTAAAGCTATGTTCATTATGATATTCTGATGAATAAAAACTTGGGGAATATAGAAGTTAATGTTCTACACAGAAAAGGTTTTTAATACTTAAATAGTTCATTATAATTTCTGATGAAATATTTCTACAAAATGAATGACTTATCACCTGTTTAAAACTAATACAATGGATATGAATATCTAAACTCATTGAAATTTTCTTAAAGGCAGAGCTTTTATGAACAAGTAATTAACATGTATCTATTTTTCTGTATTTTAATAACCAAAGTGCTCTTGACAACTGCATACATTCAGAGACAGATATACACCTTATTATCCATTATTTGGGTCTTGATTTGCTAATAAAATGAGAATAAGTTTTTGAGTTTGAAACTCTTTATTACTGTAACTTTCCACTCTGCATCAGAATATCATAACGAACACAGCTTTAAATACACACATTGGTGAATATAAAAGGATTACAATTAAGGGAAATACTGTTGTGAAAAATAATACAGTCACATAACTATGGGTGGAAGTCTGCCCTAAACCCTCTAAAAGAGGAATGGAACAGAATATGTAGATGTGCTCCACTGTGAAGGAAAGAAGGGCAGAATGGGGCTGATTCCAGTGTTTTACATTCTCATTCATTTTGAATGTAGTTTTTTTTTTTCATGCAAACCATAATTACTGATACCAACTGAGAAAACAAGCGACTGATATTTTTAGATTGAGATTCTGTGTGGAGTGAGAACACTGTAGTTTTAAAGGGAAAACAGCTTTAGAATTAAAGAATGAATGCAACCATAGAGGCTGAAGATAGGCTTTTCTCCATTTTGATAAATGTTTGTATTTCTTAAGGAGCCAAAACATCAAATAGAAAGTGTGATTGTTCTTTAATTTTTAAAAATACTTTTATTAATTTTTTGAGAATCTCATACATTATGTTTTGGTCTTATTTATTTACCTCTTCCATCCTCTCCAGTTAGATATGCCACCATTTTTCCATACCTATTCAACTTTGTGTCTTCATTTTTCATCTTTAAAAAGCCTGTCTTGTTCCTTTAGTTCTTATCATTACTCTTTAGGTATGTGGCCATCCACAGGGCCACAACTTTAAAGACAACTCTCTCTCTCTCTCTCTCTTTCCCTCTCTCTCTCTCTCTCTCTCTCTCTCTCTCCCTCTTTCTCTCTCTCATTTTATTTTGTTCTTTTTTTTCCATTTTAATTTATTTACTTAATTTATTTACTTAACACTCCAATCCCACCTCCTCCTCCTTCTCCTCTCACTCTCCTCCTCTCTCTTCCTCTCCCTCTACCCTACTTAACCTTCCTCCTTAGAGGAGGTGATATCAACTTGCCTTCTCACATCTCCTTTTTAGGATAGACAATGCATTTCAATTAGCTGACAGGGATACAACTGTAGGTAGCAGTCTCAGCTTCTACCCCTGCTGCTAGAGGGCCTGCCAGAGGCCAGTTCCAGCATTCTGGGTTAATTGTTTTACAGCTTCTCAGAATGTGCTCTAAATCGTAAATGCCTGCTTTCTATCTCAGAAGCAATTAACTTATGGCACTTAAAAACTGGCAGAATTCTCATTGCATTTTTTTTTTTTATATCAGAGAAGGCTGCCATTGATCAACCTATCTGTTTTCATGACAGTTTACATTTTATTACTATTATTCTGTAATACAGCTTTAAATCGGGGATGGTGATACTTTCAGAGATTTTTGCATTGTACAGGATTGTTTTTTAGACATTCTGTTTGTTTATTTTTCCATATGAAATTTATTATTTTTCTTACAAAGTCTGTAAATTTTTATGTTGGAATTTTGATGGAAATTGTGTTTAATATTTAGATTGTTTTGTATGATGTCTATTTTTAATGTGTTAATTCCATTGATTCAAAAACATGGGAGATCTTTTCATCATCTGATTTCTTCTTCAGTTTCTTTCTTCAAATATTTAAAGTTCTTGTCACTTTCTTGTTTAGAGGTTAATATCATTTATGGTTATTGTGAAATGTATTGTTACCCTAATTTTTTTCTTAGCCCATTTATGGTTTGTACATACGAGGGCTACTGGCTTTTCGAGTTAATTTTATATCCAGTCACCTTGATGAAGTTGTTTATCAGCTGTAGCAGTTCCCTGTAGAAATTTTTGGATCACTTATGTATATTATCATATTATCTGTGAATAGGAATACTTTGACATTTTCTTTTCCAATTTGAATTCCCTTGATCTCCTTTAGTTATCTTATTGCTCTAGTGAAAACTATAATATTGAAGAGATGTGGAAAGAATGGACAACCTTGTTTTGTGCCCAATTGTAGTGGAATTGCTTTAAGTTTCCATTTAATTGATGTTGGCTCATGGCTAGCTGTGTTGTGTTTAGGTTACATGCCTTGTATCCCTGATCTCTCCAAGACAGTTTTTTTTAAAAGGGGTGTTGTGTTTTCTCAAAGGCTTTTCAGCATGTAATAAGATGATCATGTGTGTTTTTTTCAGTTTCTATACATAGGGGATTTCATTGATAGATTTTCATATGTTGACCCACCCTTGCATCCCTGGTATAGAGTCTGCTTAGTCATGATGGATGGTGTGTTTTACGTGTTCTTGGATTTTGTTTGTGAGTATTTTATTGACTATTTTTGCATTAATAGTTCATGAGGGAACTCGGTCTGAAATTTTCTTTCTTTGTTGAGTTTCTGTATGGTTTAGGTATCAGGGTGACAGGGGCCTCATAAATTGAAGTGGGCAATATTCGTTCTGTTTGTATATTATGGAATAATTTGTGATGTATTAGTATTAGCTTTTCTTTGAAAGTCTGGTAGAATTCTATGCTAAAAGCATCTGGCCTAGGGCCTTTATTGGTTAGGAGATTTTAAGAACTGCTTCTATTTCTTTAGGTGTTATATGTCTATTTAAATTATTTACCTGATATTGATTTAACTTTGGTAAATTATATATATATATATATACATATATATATAATGTATATCATAATTGGCACCATTAACTGGTTCAAAAGCTCATGTGTGTGTACCTCATAAGAGAGATTATAATATTATAATTATGCCAAATGTACATAGTTAAAATCTGCCCCCTAATTTCTTATTTTTTATGATTATAGATTAGTGTATCTTTCTTCCTTCATCAGAGAAGCTTTTTTAAAGTAGTACATGTCAATTACTATAGAGCCCATGAATGGTCAAGATATAGAGAATAAAGAGATGATTGACTTCTCATCATTAAATGGGACATCTATATTACATTTCTTCACCAAGGCTCAGGCATCATAATGAAAGAGGGGGAGGAAATATTGCACGGTAGTGGGAATGAGCAGTAAAACTCTTTGTGGGGCATGACAGGACCACTCCAATATTAGCTCACAGTGGTTGGGACTGATTATGTAAGACCTGCACAAAATAAATCTACTGAGTATTCAAACATGGATGAGGTAGAGGCTCAATCAATACCACCTCTGTCTAAGTGGGAGTCAGTTTCCTTCAGAGATGTGATATAAGAGAAGCTATGTTCTAGAAGATTGTCTTATATCAATGCACACACAGACAGCACTAAATGGAATTCGTGGATTTATAAATTAAATATATGGAGTTGGTAAGTGAGTTGGTAGGGGAAGAACTGAGGGAGAGGAAATAGGTACCTGAATTTGATCAGAAAACTTGTATATGAAATTCTCAAACAGCATAAAATATATAATAAAAAGAACTCCAGAGATAACCTGACTTAATTCTTAGTCTTTCTACAGATTTCCCCAGAGATCACATTTGTTTCCATTTCAGTTATGTGATTTGTCTCAAGAGACATTAAAGTTTGTGCTCAGGAGAGGAAAAACTCTCAAA
Source organism: Rhabdomys pumilio (assembly GCA_030674055.1). Classification (NCBI taxonomy): domain Eukaryota; kingdom Metazoa; phylum Chordata; class Mammalia; order Rodentia; family Muridae; genus Rhabdomys; species Rhabdomys pumilio. The sequence continues at coordinate 94,314,922 of JANHMN010000003.1, read as the reverse complement.
CTATACCATATCTGTGAAGTGTGTAGGGTTATCAGGGCTATGCTGAGGGACACTGCATTGCTGTGTGTTTCAGGCTGTCCCAATTCTCTTTCTACCTTAATATTACATCTCCCAAGGGGCTCTTCTACCTCTGAATCTGATGGGTCTCCTGAGCATTGAGCTAACATATTAGAAGCCATTGCCAGCAACTTCATCATGTGCTCTCACCTTCATGAAACAACCTGGTCTCATAGAATATAAGACAATATTAGAGATGAGGAAATAAAAAAATCAAATGGGGAAAGGAAGATCCATATAGATTCTAGTTGTGTTACACATTTAGATAAAACAAATAAGAATTTGATTAAATTGATTTAGTAGTGAGGACATAAATATTATGGAATAATTTTTCTGCAAGGAAGAACTTTCGCCATTTTGTTGTGGCAATCTATCTAGTTGTATAAATCACTGTAGAAATACTTTGGACAAAAATCAAGTCCACTGAGGAAATTGAAATGAATGGAGATTAAAATACTTTTGAGCAAACTGTCATCTGTGGAAAGACAAGTGGTTTAGACACAGGGTGGAAAAATCTTTCAAATGCTTATGAGACTGAAGAAGATACCAGAACTTCTGATCTGTAAGAAATTATTTTCTCTTTATTGGAATCTTATACAGGTTTTTTTGTATGTAATTCCTTAATTTCTAATCAATGAGACTAACACCAGACACAAAATTGAGAACACTTGCAGAATCACAAAGACAGTATGATTAATGAAATGTTTGCATTAAAATAAGTCTATTTTTGAGTATCTTCATGTATGTTATCATAGGAAATAAGATAAAAAAATAGTATTAAAAGAAAGCTGAATCAAAGTTCCCAAATCTTTCATGCGAGTCATCTGTTCTCAAGGTGTGAGTTCTAAGCAACAGACTGTGCCTAGGGGTTCAGAAACAAATAATGTCACTGCCCAGGCTCTATGAAAGAATCAGTATTTTCTGAGTTTAGAAAGATGAAAATTCTGTCACCAGAGGTTAGAGGTTAGAGTAGTCCTAAAAACTGCCTGTGTGCTGAAGATTATCTTGCAGGAAATTCTATTCAAAGTGAGCCTTGGAGAGAGATGCTATCTATGGGCAAAAGGGAGAAGCATATCCCAGTCTCAAATTTGTAGGCAACTAGTGCTTCCCTGGCTCTGCCTTGTGGCTTTTTGTAAAGGGAGTAAATTGTTTTGTTTTTGTAGTCAGTGTTCATGAAAGTGCCTTACCAAAAACAAACCAGTAAGATTTTAATAACTAGAAAGAATTTTATTCATACCCTTTAGAAAAGCTCCCTTTCTAAATTCTAAGTGATCTTACAGTTACAACCTTCTGATTAACATGATATCCTGTAAACTTCAATAGGCCTTTAGAAGGTTAATTCATTGAAAATAAAATAAAAAAAAATACAATAAAATTTTGCTTAGTGCACCTTCCAAGAGAAGTTATTTGAAGACTTACAAATAGTAGATATTGGTTGATTATGTATAATCCTTCTGTAATGAAAAGTTTAATGCATGTATTTTGCCATAACTTATTATTTCTAAAGCTATAATCTTCATTGGTGTGTGGTAACTCCAGCTCTACATTATAGCTGAATTTATAACTTTTTACCAGTAGGTAAGAATAGAAGCTATAACTTTCCTTCAATACCAGAAACAATTGTGGTTTATGATTAAGAACATTTTGGAAATACATTTGCATCACTCCAGAATAGCAGTTTTTAAAGACAAGTAAGATAAAAATAGTCTGTCACTTCAGAACTGACTAAATCACTTAGGAAAAAGACTTTGCAGAGGAATATGTGAATAAAACTGTGCTATTAAAGATGAGGATAATAGCTCAAATTTTGTTGCTAGGTTGAAACTAGATTCCAAGAAAAATGATTCAGAATAACTGTAAATGCTAAAGGACATAGTGAGAAGAGAAATACTAAGAAACTAGTCTTGGTACTGATATGAAAACCTTAAATTGCTGTCTTTCATTCTTCTCCTCCCTAGGCAGATTGGGCATGTGCATTAGAGGAAAGGCTAACTTTATAGAGACATGGCTCTCCAAGTTGACTGGGTGTATTTTCATCAGAGGCTTACAAGTAACACTTTCAAGTATGTGACTGTGTATTCTTTCTATTTCATCATTTTCTCGTTTTCTGTGTTTTTGCCTGTCCATCAAGCCATCCTTTTAAAGACTTAATCTTGACAAATAGAAATGATAGAAGAGCATTGTTAGTTAAAGAAATATCTATGAAATTTCCCAAATAGGACAGTTTTTAAGTGCCAGGATCATTATAGAAGTAAGGTACAGTGTAACTGATGGTAGGCACTCTACAATTATTCCATTGAGCTGTCACTCTGTTGCCACCTTCATGAAAAGCAACTTTCAAATGACCAACCTAATTTTGTTTCCTTCATTTGTGTTTCTCTCTTTTTTTTAATTTTATTTAATCTTTTTTTTTACACTCCAGATTTTATCCGCCTCCCATTCCACCTTCTAACTGTTCTACATTCTATATCTGCTACCCCTAATCCCCATCTTTAAGCCTTTTTCCATCAACCTCTTTTGTTCACTAAAGATTCCCACAGTTCTGAAAGGGAGAAAATATATTATTTTCCTGTTCTCAATATGAAATATGCTTGTCTTTATTTTTAAAATATTGATAGAGGATTTACATCTAAAATTTATATTCTTTGTTCTTATTAGATCATATTGGAATGATCATATTAAAGATAAAATTATAATTTTACAGTGGCAGAACGTTCTTACATCTGCTAAATAAGATGCACTTTTTAGTATTTTCTTATCAATTCCTGTTTTTACTTCATATCTTGAGAGAAAATCACCACCACCAATGAAGATATGCACTATTTTATTATAGATCTACTACTGCAGAAGGAAAATTACTAAAATTGAAGTAAGGTTTCAACCGTAGAAAAAGTAATGCATAAATGTATTTTCTTTTCAGAATGAGATGCTGACCCTTAAAGCCAAAGTCATTTATCTTAGTATTTTCAGAGGTTTGGTAGAGTCAGAACTTCTGTGAAAGTGTTTTCAAGTCATCTTCGACCATGGAAAATTTTTCAATGCTATTTTCTGCTTATAGAATATTACCATTGGTATTTTCTACTAAACATACAGTCCATTGGCTTTTAAAATGGCAGAAAATGCTACGTGTCAACACATTACATCTTTCTTCCTGGTTGGTATACCTGGATTGGAAAATTTCCATCGTTGGATTGGCATCCTTGTCTGTCTCCTGTTTGCACTGACACTGCTGGGGAACAGCCTAATCCTTGCTATTGTCAAGCTGGAGCCAAGTCTCCACCAGCCTATGTATTTCTTCCTTTGCATGTTGGCAATGAATGACATGTGTCTTTCCTCTTCTGCAGCTCTGAAGATGCTTGGCATCTTCTGGTTTGATGCACATTGGATTGACTTCGATGTCTGTCTAACTCAAATGTATTTTATCCATACACTGTGCATCATGGAGTCAGCCGTTCTAGTAGTCATGGCATTTGATCGCTTTGTGGCCATTTGTATCCCTCTTCATTATGCATCAATTCTGACAACATCTATGGTGACTAAACTAGGTCTTGTTTGCCTAATCAGAGGTGTGCTTTTGATTTTTCCATGTCCTTTTCTCATTAAGAGGCTGCCTTACTATACAAAATATGTTATCCATCATGCCTACTGTGAGCACATGGCTGTGGTGAAGTTGGCAAGTGCCAACACTCTCATTAACAGAGTATATGGAATCTCAGTGGCTCTTTCAGTTATAATAGTGGATGTAGGACTGATAGGGACATCCTATGTAAAAATCCTCCAGTCAGTGTTTCGACTCTCTTCCCAGAATGCCCGCTCTAAAGCCCTGGGCACCTGTGCTGCACATGTCTGCACTATCCTTGTCTCCTATACACCTGCATTGTTTAGCTTCCTAACTCACCGCATTGGCAAGAATGTGCCTCCCAGTGTTCACATCAGTGTTGCCAGCGTGTACCTTTTAGTACCTTCTGCAGTTAATCCAGTGGTATATGGTGTCAAGACCAAACAGATTCGTGATCGAGTGATAGATCTTTTCTTTACACACAAAAAACTCCCTGAAAAGTAAAACATTTCCAAAGAACTAATTTTTAGCAGATTCTGTTCTATGCAGTCAGGGCATTTTCAACAGGTAACTTCTGTTTTTAAAATTTTATTCTGCTTTAACCAATATTTTTATAAGACATATCTTATGGTATAATGTGCT
>JANHMN010000003.1:94280744-94310564 GCA_030674055.1 Rhabdomys pumilio | reverse complement strand
AGAGATTAAGCGGTGTGCTTTCATGGCATAGGACTCAGGTGAGCCAGACATTGGCTGGACATTACATCACTCTCTACTTTATCTCTGAATGTCATAGGCAGAAATAGTTGTGGTTGAAAAGTTTTGTATCTGGATTAATATTCCTATCCCTATCAATGAATGAATGGCCTTTGGTGAATGTTTATATTTGATTAATTAGCAATAATACAAATATTGGTTGGGGTTTTATTATCTTAGGACTCCTGATTCAACAAAACCATTCACTTATTCTCTAATTTATACACATTTCTCATTTTCCATGGATGACTGAGATTTCTACAAAATGGTAGAAAATATACTTTCCCTTAAACTTAGTTGCAATCCAGACTGCTAACCAGTGTGTTTGTTTTTCATATCTTAATCGATTTAAACTACAATTCTGTCAATAGACTCCAGTAAAAAACCTGATATAGACAGAGTACTTGGAAATGCTAATAAAAAAAAAAATCCCACAATCCCAAGAGTAGAGCACACAAGGGAGGGGATATGGAATTAAAGGAACAGATAGGGAGAAAAGGAAAGACAACAAGAAAGGAGGGGCAATGAGTGACAAATTACAATTGATCCCTGAGGAGACACTTCTGAAATAAATGCTCATACCAGCCAGGCTTTTGTGAAGTACTTGAAAAATGTGTTATGTCCAAATTCTTCACAAAGCTAAATATTTGAAACTCATGAGAATGTTATTAAAGAATGGACAGAGTCAAATTTCAGGTTAGTCGGGGAATGTAATGTACTTACTCTTTGAGATTTTATAGGTACCAGGACTAGGGAAAACAGGAAACAGGTATCTGACGTTTCACTAAGAGAAAATTAATAGCATTCTCAGCCAAGAATCTATGGGTGATGGTTGTGGGACCTAAAGACTCTCCTACATCCCTCCAGTCAGACTTCTTGAGGGGTTGTCTATATGATGTCTATATTTAAAAAAAGACATTAAGTTAGGGCAAGGGAGTTTTGGCCATGGTATGAATGAAGTTGCTGGGAATAATTAAGAATGTATATTTCATTAGGTACATTATAAAATTCTTAAATAATAATGATAATAAAGATAATAACAATAGAGTAGCAAAACCGAAACTAAGGTATGTGCAGAGAAGAATGTGAGAACAAACCAGGAGCCATTGAGATAAAATGGGTATTTGTTTCCCTTTGAGTTCCTGTCTGAATTTTTAATTTTCCAACTTTAAGACTTCTAATCCTGTTATTTTCTTCTCTAAAATTATCTGTCTACTTTTCTGACATGTGAAAAATTGTTTTTCCCCTATTTTCCTAGTGCCAGGATTAGTGTAATCTACAGAAATGTCATGATTTCTGACTCACCTTTTCTTACTAGCTGTGTCCATGTGCTGCTCAATTGGAATCCAGTGCAGTATATTTGCTTAAATTCGAACCTCCATGTATTATTCATTCTTTTATTTTTCCCCTTTAGGCTTCATAAGAAAATAGGATCACTTGAAATCTCTCAGGATGAATAATACAGATATGTGTCCACTAAAATTTTTGTAATAAACCATTCAAAATGATGAGGTCTCTCTTTAGCCATTCTAATTTATTCTTATACTTAGTGTTAAAAGTAAGATGAAGACAGAAATCATTAATATCCTTTGTAAATGACAACCACAGATCTTAAGTGGCTTCTCAGTTTCAGCACAGTTAGATAGAAGCAGCTGTGAGATGCTATGCAAACCTTGAAAAGTAAAGTCCAAGGAGAACTTGGAGAAAAGTTCTCCTGATGAAAGTGGATCACGTGAGTAATGTCTGAAAGTTCGCTAAGGAACAGTGGGATGAATATTCCACACCAAACAGAAAAGAATATGGCCGTATTTCTCTGGGTAATCCTGAAACACAACTACCTTATGTATCCAATGGAACCTTAGAATTCTACATCCCAAAGATTTCTCAGAATAATTAAATACCATTTATTGCCATAGCTTTTAAAATGAAACCAACATGCACATATGAAATTTTCAAATAATATGTATATCCATGTGATTATGTCTAACCAGTTTCTATTTGTACTTCTCTAAGTAGGTGATGTCATACCCATATATCCCCATATGCCTTAAAGCAATCATCATATTTTACTGCATATACATTATGAAATATTGTATATAATGAAATATGTTATTAAACAATATATATGATAACATTATAATTTTGGAGAAACGAGTTTATGAGAAGCTAGAGTATACAAGAGCAGTGTTCTGCTCAAAAACAGATATTTGTTAAATGTAAAAGTGATGACACACATAAGTCAGTCTTCTGTCATCTTGTAGCCTCCTCCAAACGCTGGAGTATCATTAACTGAATAATTCTTATGAATACAGTGCATTTCTCAATGTCTACACTTACTTGTCTTTTATTAATTTGTTTATATGGTTATATTATTTTCCAACTAGCTATCCATACTTGATTCTCAAACAATGCTTAGATGATTTCTGATTTTCTATGTCACATTTATTCTGGGAAATCATTAGGTCAATTTTCAATGCCTTCTGTAAAGATGAATAATATGATGAAAAAAACTTTGTAGGCACGAATATGTCAGAAAAAACCTTGTTTTATTTGGAGTATTGGATTAAAAATGACTTCATCTACATCAATAGTTTTCAACCTTCCTAATACTGTGACACTTTAATACAATTTGCCTTGTTATGAACCCTCAACCACAAAATTATTTTTGTTGCTATTTCATAACTGTAATTTTGCTACTGTTATGAATCATGATATAAATATATGATATGCAGGATATCTGACATAAGACTCCTTTGAGGATGTCATGAAACTCCTACAGGGATAACAACCCACACTTTGAGAACATCTGATCTAGAGCTATTCTTTAAGCAGAGGTGATTTATAATGTTCACTTCAGCAATCTTATAGTAGTCTTGAAATAATGTATGAAGCTGTTCATTACATATCTTGGCTTTCCATATCTACAAAGTCCCCAGGAATGATTGTTACAATTGCTGTTGAAAAATAGTGCCTCTGAACATCCACCCAGCAGGTAACGTCTTCAAGAGGCCAACCTAAAGGAACTGTTTCTTATCATTTTACCTGAGAGGAATTTTGTTTCTGCAATGCTTGTAATTTGACTCAACATCTCAACCTACCCATTCCTGCTCACTGGCTTCCCAGGTCTGGAGAAAGCCCATCACCTGATCTCTCTCCCATTACTGATGGCCTATATCTCCATACTGCTTGGCAACGGCACCCTTCTTTTCCTCATTAAGGATGACCATAACCTCCATGAGCCCATGTATTATTTCTTAGGTATGTTGGCAGCTACGGATCTTGCAATAACATTGACCACCATGCCCACAGTGTTGGGTGTACTATGGTTAAATCACAGGGAAATTGGCCATGGAACCTGCTTCTTTCAGGCATACCTTATACACAGTCTCTCTATTGTGGAGTCTGGGATCTTACTTGCCATGGCCTATGACCGTTTCATTGCCATCCGCAACCCATTAAGATATACCACCATCCTTACTGATAGTAGGGTAATAAAGATTGGCATAGGTATAGTGATGAGGGCTGGTCTGTCAATCATGCCAATAATCATTCGCCTGCATTGGTTTCCATATTGTCGATCTCATGTACTTTCCCATGCTTTCTGTCTACACCAAGATGTCATCAAGCTAGCCTGTGCTGACATCACATTCAATCGTCTCTATCCAGTTGTGGTTGTATTTTGCATGGGACTTTTAGATTTTTTGATTATTTGTTTCTCCTACATTTTGATACTCAAGACTGTCATGGGCATTACTTCTACAGATGAGAGGGCTAAGGCTCTCAACACATGTGTCTCCCACATTTGCTGCATCCTGGTTCTCTACGTCACTGTGGTTTGTTTGACATTTATTCACAGGTTTGGAAAGAATATCCCTCGTGTTGTTCACATCACAATGAGTTACATCAGCTTCCTTTTCCCTCCTTTTATGAACCCTGTCATCTTCAGCATTAAGACCAAACAGATTCAGATTAGTTTGCTTCGCTTGTTCTCACTGCCTTATTATAGAACTCGACTCTGATTACTCTCTGAGAACTAGTTCTGAAATTTGATCAAGTTGACAATGATTTAGGCATGAGAAACCAAGCAAAATATTTCAATCAAAGCCTACTGATGTCCTTGATAGCTGAATGTTATGTATTCCTGTTGGCATAACATGTTCATTACATGAAGCACCTTGTAAAGATCTGACATTGGTGGTAACTGAATCTCTAAGGTAAGTTACTTGGTTTGGTGAGCGTATGGCCCCTGACTTGTCCCTATACATGTAGTCTTTGAAATTGTATTATACAAGTACTTGGATCAAAACAATAATTTTCCATACTGGCTATCACTTACCTAGTGCTGAATCTTTCTATATTTTTGCTCAAATGGAACAGGCTGCTCTTTCTAGAAACCTGCAGGAAGTCATATGATATGGAGATGGCCCTCAATTCACAAAGATTATTCTAGGAAGAGTATGTCCATGAAATGTCTGCCCAGGCACAATCATGTCAAACATTTATCAAATAATAAAATCAACAATAGAAAATTCAGCCAGAAATAATTGTAGTGCAGACAACCAGTATTTTAAGTTTTATTCTAGATACTGCTGAGAAGACTCTGGCATTTTTATGCAGTAAAATGATATAGAGTCCTATATGGAGAACAGCACTGGTAATTTTCAGAAATTTTGGTACACAGAGTTTCAGACATTGGCATGTTTGATCTTTTTTTTTTGGGGGGGGGCATGGTGAGGAGGAGTGAGGATGGGGTCAATAGTTGTAAATAAAAGATAATCTTTTTTTTTCACTCTAAATTTCTTTTGACGTTCATTTTGACCACTGTTTTGGCATGAGTAAAGGTTGTTGGTTACTCCATGGCCCCTTAAAGAGCAAACACTTGCTCAGTGATGATCGTAGTAGCAAGGTGTTGAAAAATAAAAACCTAAACGTTCTATAAGAGATGAACTCAGAAGGAAGATGGGACAACAAACCTAATGGTGAAACTACTCAAATGTAAATAAAAATAAAATAATGGAATCTGAAGGTAAATAATGGACCTTGAGAAGATTATAATGAGTGAGAAAACCCATATCCAGAAATACAAACAGGGCCTAATATCTCTTCTGTGATCTCTAATCCAAATTCTCAGATATAGTAGAGTAGAGTAGTATAGTTACCACCCATCATCAAAGAATCTCTTCTCCCTACATCAAGTGGAAACTATCACAGAAAACCTCAACTGGACACTTTGTAGAGATTAATAATTCATCAGGAACTCAGCCACAGTGAACACAGCTACATTACTTCTTGTACATCTATGGCCAGGGAGCATCCTAGAAAAGAAAGTAGGAATATTTTAAGAGACTGGATACAGGGAATTTTGCTGTGAAAATCTCTTGTTAGAAATGGCTATATAAACAAGATTTAAGCAATAGCTATATATAGGCATAATAACATAGAAGGGGAAATTTTTTCAGGGTCTCACCTAAGATGAAGAACTACAGGAACTTAATGACTGTTGGTAGGAGAGTTAGCCTCTCTTAGGGTGGAACTAGCCTGCTGTTGTCCAATCCACAGTGGGCTGTCTTGAAATTATATAGATGCAAAGAAAAAAATGGACTGAATAAGAAAAATATGACTCAAATATACATACATATATATATGATATATATACATATATATATACATATAAATTTGTGTGTATATTTGTGTGTGTGTGTGTGTGTACACACATACAAGAAATATAATAATAAAGAGAAGATCAGCTAGATAGTTATGAGCATGAGGAGCATGAGAGGGTTTGTGGGAAAATAACTGGGAAGTTCGGAGGGAGGAAAGGAGGCAGTGATGGAATTTATTTCAATTAAAAACATAAAAATGAACCTGTATTTGTCATTCAGATAATTTTAAAACTTACTAAATATATACTTTTTAGCAACATAAACTACTAGGATCATACAGATATTAAGTGGTGACTCATTCAATTCTCATATCCCTGAATTTTATCTCTGAATTGATGGCCAGGCTTGGCCATGTCACAATATTATGATGATTTTATAGATCTTCTGAAATTTATGAGTAACTTAGAACAAAAACAAAACTAACTGTACTGACGTTTTTATGGCAACATATTATCTGAGTTTTCTGAAAGGAGAGATTCCTTAATAAGATCTTTATTAATTAGTGTTTGACAGTGGAGGGCACATCTCATTTTGAGTGGTGTCATTCTTGGTGTATGGTCCTGAGTTCTAAGAAAAGGAAGGATGAGCAAACCATAATGAGCTAACCAGTTAAGCAGGACCCATCTATGGCCTCTGCATCAATTCCTTTCTCCAGGTTCCTACCCTTTTAAAGCTCCTGTCCTGACTTTCATTGATAAATAACAATGATTTCAAAATGAAACTCAAATGAACCCCTTCCTCCCCAAGTTGTTTTGATCATGGTATTTTAACACAGCAATAGGAACCCTAATTAAAACACAAACCACCCCCCAAAAAACCCACAAAAAATCAAAAAACACCAACCACCAAGCCAAACAAATGATAAAACACATATCATACCTGGAAGTCTATAATGGACTATTTCCTGTTTTTTGTTTGTTTGTTTGTTTGCTTTATGTAACTCAGCTATAGGTTTGGATTTCATGTAAAAAATTTTTTTATATATTATAACTTATTATTTACACAAGACAAGCTGATAAAACTCTTACTACCATATTATAGGATGTGGCACATATATTATTTTTAATAAAGTATAATTTTGACATTTTGATGGTTGAAGTTTGAAGATATCACTGGATATCACTGTGTGCATTCTTTGTTATTGTAACTTGTCTCTTTTATTTTACAAAGTTTCCTAAGGTAGGGAAATCTAAACTGTAATGTTATCTAATAGTGGCTAAGATGTAACTCAGTCAGGCAAGTGCTTCCCTAGCATGTACAAGCCCTTACTTCAATGCTCATATTTTATGAAACTTGATATAGTTTTGCACACCTGCAATTCCATTAACTGAGATGTGGAAGTGGGAGGATCAGGAGTTCAAGATCATTCTCATCTACATAGCAAGATTGAGGTACACCTAGAATCCATGAGATGCTGTCTCAACAATCCTCTTTTCTAAGGACAAGCTCTCAGAATACTAGAACATACCATGTGAGCACCAAAAGGAGGGAAATAACCATGAATCCTACCCTACTATGGCATCTATGAACAATAATATTGACCAGTATGACACTATAACTCTAAGGGTGCAGTAGTGACAATGATAGCTTGGAGGTAAATAACAGCTCTCTACTTGAACTTGAGACTCATCTGACAGGAGGTCCACCAGTCAAAGACAGTTTATATAACTAGGTTGGGCACTGGGTTACACTTCTGATTGAGCATTACCATACTTATAAAGCCTTTGATTAACATTTAAAAAATTGTATAAAAGCAAAAAGGAAAAGAGGGCACTGGATAGGGGCTTTCTAGGAAGGGGGAATGGGGAAAAGGGATGGCATCTGAAATGTAAATAAAATACCCAATAAAAAAATTAAAAATAATAAAAAAAAGAAATTTAGCCAACTAACCAGGACTTTTTGAGGAGAACGTGTCACACAACCTTTTTATGACAGCACAACAGATAACCACACACACAACTAGATAAGTATAATTCTCACCTCTTATTAAGGAAATATTTCTTTGTATCAACAAATGGAGACCATTATAGAAAACCACAACAATTCAAAATTAAGATTTGTGGAGCTCAGTTGTAACTGATAGGTATATCCACAACATGGCTTTTGCTGCTATAGCTCTAGTATCATAGGGAAGATTGAAAGAAATAGGAATTTTATTATGAGATTGAGTTTCTTAGAAGTGTCAAAAGCTGTGCCCATGATGTGTTACCAGTATAGCTACCTAAATATGTCCTCAACAAAATTTACACAAAGAGACAAGTTAATGTTGAGTGATGGAGAAGTCATGAGTCCTCAACCCTACAAGTAGCTATGGAATGCTGAAAGCTGAGAAGCTGAGGAAATAGTCTTCCCCAGGAAAGAACATACCATCTGATTAGCCAACACCAAACGGTCATTTCTGAAAACATACTTGTAAGTGACACTACATTGACTGAATAGGTGATATATTTATATGTATATGTATATATATATCTATACACATATTATATATATATATATATATATATATATATATATATGAAAAAGATTCATAAATTTGGAAGAGAATTGGGGCTATATGGGCGGTTAGGAGAGAAGAAAAATTAAGAGATAAATGATGCAATTATATTATGAACTCAAACATAAATTACTTTTAAAAAATTTAAAAAACTTTCTTAACAGCTAGATATTTTTCTTTCTTAAAATAATTCAGGGAACTAATTCAACATCAAAGGAAACATTTCCGTACATAAACTGATATGAAAGTATGCTTCTAATATTGGACTATTGAGATAATTAGGGATTTTAAATAATATTTTCAATAATACTTTGAGAATTTCATAAGATACATTTTTGTGTTTTCATTTCCAACCTTCTCTCTGATTCACTATTTTATACTGTTTCAACTTTGTGTTCTCTTTTTGTTTAAATAATTCTTTTAGCTTTTGAGATTTTAATATAATTATGTCATTTTGCCTTACCTTTCCTACCTCCAAACACTTTTCTGTACCCTCCTTTCTATTTTTACAAAACCATGGATTTTTCTCATTACTTTGCATACATATATGCATATATCATTCTTTTGCACCTGCCAAGTCCAATTTGTGTTGACCAAATAGGTCCAGTACACTCCAAGGCAGGAAAACTGCATTTTTTGAAATATATACAAATTGTTACACATATGTTGGGCAATACCCAAATTGTTTCCCTTCCATTTTATCCTCTCTCATATTGAAGAGAGAAAGAGAGAATGAAGAAATTAGAAAAACATATAAGAGGAAAAAAGCAGACATGAATTCAGATATTCTTATGGAACCTTGTTATGTATGACACAACAGGCTCTGGTCCATCATGAACTTTGAAATGTTCCTCAATAGTAGATAGGGCCAAAAGTCACAGTATAATGAAACTTACAAAAGGATCTTTCCTGTGGATTCTGTGTTCTCTTCAACTTGGCTTGAAGTAATTGGCCCTGGACATTCTCTAAAGTGCTAGACTAAAAAGCCACCTTCTTTACTCTCTCCTAATTCTATGTGATGTATAGAATTAAATAATTTTCTTTTAGTAAAGATAGTTCTTAAACCAGCATGTAGGAGAAGAGCTTGGCAACTGTTATTTTATAATTTCAGATACTTAAGTCTGCAGAGTTAGAATCTAGAAGAAGTAGAATTGGACCTTAAGTAAGGAACTCCTGAAAGAAGAATTCATCATTGCTTGATTCTGTGTAGGACCTGAAGTAACAATGTTTGACTCAAAATATTCTGCAGTCATATAAGTGGCAGCATTGCACAAAAGACTGATGACAAGGTCAACAAGCGGCAGTAATGGAACTTGAACTGCATGCTTATTATGGGCAAAAGGGATTGTCACAGCAGACTGGAGCACAGTTAGTGATATATTGTTAGAGGTTAATAGAAAGAGGTAGTAGCATGTCATCAAGATGTCATGGGACACACAAATGTATCTTTATGAGTCTTTAAAACTCTTCTGAATATTTTCTTTCCTCAAATGCTAAGGTGAAGCAAAAATCTAATTCTATTTTTCTATTTGGTCCCCAGCTCAGAGGACCAATCTAGACATGGTAGACTACCTGAAAGAACAGTGCTTCCTAACAATGAATCTATCACCAAATTGAGACAGAAAGGGGAAAGTTGGTTCCCACTTTTATCTACAGGTATTCATAGATTGGTGCCCATACTAATAATCACCATAGTGGCTGCCACAAGCAGATAATGGGAGCAGATGCAGAGAACCACAGCCAAACATTTGGCAGAGATAGACAGCCCATATTGGAAATGCCCATTGTGGCCTCCATCCCCTTTGAACTCATTGAATCCCATAGAAGAGGGTGAAGAAAGATTGTAGGAGCCAGAGGGTTCAAGTACACTGGGTGAACAAGGCCCACAGATTCAAATAAGTTGGGTCATAGGAACTCACAGAGACTGAAACAGCAATTGCAGAGCCTACATGGTCTGTGTTAGATCCTCTGGATATGTGTTATGGTTGTTAGCATGGTGTTTTTGTGGCATCCCTAATAGTGGGAGTGGAGCATCTCTGACTTGTTTCCGTATTCTTGGGACACTTTTATTTCTACTAGGTTGATATGAGGTTTTGTGCCCAGTCTTATTTTGTCTTGTTATAGATTGTTCAGTAGACATCTCTGGGAAGCCTGTTCTTTTCTGAAGGCAGAGGAAGAGAGGCTCTGGGGGAGCTAGTGTGGACTGGGAGGAATGGAGGGATGGGAATGTGATGTTGACATATATTGGAAGCAAAACAAGCAAACAAACAAGGACAAATACCAAGCAACAACAACAACAACAACAACAACAACAACAACATCAACAACAAACTTGTCAGATGACTGTGACAAATTCTGAGAATAAAAACAATTATTATGAAGCTCATTATTCTGTATGTAGTTTTAAAAAGTCTACACATAGCTTTAGAAAACAGAAACATGATTCATGGAAAATTAAAATATGAAATAATGATTATCATCCCCACTGGAGAGTGTCTATTGGGATAAGAAGGATAGATAGTTATATATTTCTACTGATGCAAAATGTATGGAGATAAGAATAGCAGAACTAAGAGAGAAGATTGTAAGGAAGGCAGAAATTGGAGGCAGAGATTTAAAAAGAAGGTTAAGAGAAAAAGGAAAGGTTTTTATGTTTGTTTGTTTGTTTGTTTGTTTAAAGTAGATGCATGCATGATATTCCCTCTAAGGAGGATATTTAAGAGTAGGAAGAGACTCAGAACATCTTCTTCAGTCCTCCAAGGTTTAGAAACAGAATGGTTACTTCAGGGCAGTCATCTGTTGTCAATACAGCATCTCAAGAACTCTCCAACAATGAACTCCTGTAAGTGACCAGACATAGTTTTCTAAATCAAATGCTGGTTGTCTTCAGGTAGCTTTTCATATGTAAAACAATTAAACAGGACCTGTGTCATACACATCATACTCAAAATGCAACATAAATGCATTAGAACTGTAAATGTAAGATCTGAGAGTTTGAAATTGTGTGGGTAGAATAGAGTTTTATTGACCCTGATAATAGTGGGCCAACACCTCTCCCAGATACCTTTTTTTTTTTCAAATAAAGGCCCAGTTGCAAGTACAGAATATATATTTTTGAATTTTTGGTAAATGTGTCTTATAGACCTTCTTCATTATTACTCGCTGTTGCCATTGCTCTTGACTACCCCCAAAACCTGATAGTAAGATCTTCTGATATAGACACTAAGTCCATGAGACATAGGACACAGAGAAATGTAACTGGTATTTACCTGGGGGCATTTTCTCTATGAAACTTTCACAGAGCTACAAAGTTCTATACATGATAAGATAGGGACAATATAATAAAAAGTTTTATGAAGCTATGAATGCTTCAGACTATGATAAATCTAGCCTGGCAAGATATGCCCACTGTACAACAGTAGCATAAACATTAAGTTAGTAGTTGACTACTTTCTATTTGAATTTTAGATGAAAACACAATCTGACACCATTAACTGGGCCAAATGCTCATGGGTATGTAAGTCATAAGAGAGAGTATAACATTACAATTTTGCTACATGAATATAGTTTAAAACTATCACATAATTTCTTTTTTTAATTGAATCTTTTATGTGATTTTTATTTTTTTACCCTCTAGATTTTATTCCCCTCCCGGACCACCCACTGACTCTCCCACATCCCATACCTCCTCCCCATCCTTCTGTCTCCACAAGGATGCCCCCACCACTCACCACTCACTCCAGCAGACCTCTAAAGTTCCTGGGGCCTCCAGTCTCTTGAGGGTTAGGTGCATCTTCTCTGACTAAACGCAGACCTGACAGTCCTCTGCTGTATATGTGTTGGGGGCCTCATATCAGCTGGTGTATGCTGCCTGGCTGGTGGTCCAGTGTTTGAGAGATTTTGGGGGGTTCAGGTTAATTGAGACTGCTGATCCTTCTACAGGGTTGCCCTCCTTTTCAGCTTCTTCCAGCTTTTCCCTAATTCTACCACAGGGGTCAGCAGCTTCTGTTCATTGATCTAGTGCAAATATCTGCATCTGACACTTTCAGATGCTCATTGGGTCTTTTGGAAGACAGCCAGGAGAGGTCCCTTTTTGTGAGCACGCCATAGTCTCAGTAATAGTGTCAGGACTAATTTCTTATCATTATAACTATAAATTAGTATATCTCTCAACACTCATCAGAGAAGATTCTTTTCACAGCACATGGCAGTTACTATAGAACTCCATGAATGGTCAAGAAATAAAGAATTAAGGAGACCTTGGACTCCTCAGCATTAAATACAATGTCTATATTATACTCCTTCACCCAGTCAGACATTATCATGAAGGGGGAGGGGCTAGAAAAGATTGTAAGGTGGTTGGCAGGGCATGAACAGTAAAACTGTATTTGTTGGGAACAACATGGCCACAACATATGTGGACCCACAGTGGTTGGGACTGCTTGTGTAAGAACTGCACAGAACCAAATCATTGAGCATTCCAACATGGATGAGGTAAAGGCTCAAGCAATACTACTTCTGTCTAAGTGAGATCAGTTTTCTTCACAGATGTGATCTAAGAGAGGCGATGTTCTAGAAGACTGTCTTACATAAATGCACACACAGACAGCATCAAATGGACTCCATGGATTTATAAGGTACATGGTGTTGGTAGGTAAAGTGGTCAGGTTAGGGGAAGAACTGAGTGAGAAAACCTAGGGGCCTGAATTAGATTAGAACACCTTACATATGAAATTCTCAAGCAGCATAAAATATATAATAAAAAGAACTCCAGAGATGACTTAACTTATTATTTTCACAGATTTCCCCAGAGATCACATTTGTTTCCATTTCAGTTATGTGATTTGTCTCAATAGACACTAAAGTTTTTGCTGAGAAAAAGACAACTCAAACTATACCATATCTGTGAAGAATGAGGGTTAACATGGCAGTGCTGAGAGACCTTGCATTGCTGTGTACTTCAGGCTGTTCCAATCCTCTTTTCACCTTAATGTTACATCTCCCAAGGGCTCATCTACCTCTGAATCAGATGGTACTCCTGAGCATCAGGCAAACACATTAGCAGCCATCACCAACAACATGATCATGTGCTCTCACCTGCACGAAACAACCTGGTCTCATAGAATATAAGACAATGTTGGAGATACAAAGACAAAAAGCCAAAAATGGAAGAAAGATCCATGCAGATTCCAGTGGTATTACATTTCTAGAGTTAAGAATTGGGAATTTGATTAATCCGATTTGGTAGTGAGGACACAAATATTATGGAATGTTTTACTGCTCGAGGATGGACTTTGACAATTTTGTTGCAGGAGAATATCTATTTGTGTAAATCAGTGTAGAAATTATGTGGACCCAACCCAGTTTACAGAGGAAAGTGAAGTGAGTAGAAACTGAAATATGTTTGAGTAAATCATGTTTGTGGAAAGACAGGTAGTTCAGACACAAGGTGGAATTTTTTTTTTCAAATGCTTCTGAGGCTGAAGATGATAGAACTTCTGCTCTGTAAGAATTTATTGCACCTTTATTGAAATTTTATAAATTCTTTTTGTAGTTAATTATTGATGAGAAAGAATAACAACAGACACAAAGTTGAAAATGCTTGCAAAATCACAAGTTAGCTATGATTGATGATATATTGACATTAAAATAAATCCAGCTTAGAGATTCTTCATGTGTGTTATCATAACACATAGATAAAATGGGCAGTCTATTAAAGAAAAGGTGCATCAAAGTTCCACAGTCATTTATGTGAGTCATCGACTCTCAAGGCGAGAGTACTAGACAATGGACTGTGCCCAAGGATTCAGAAACAAATAATGTCACTGCTCAGGCTCTATGAAAGAATCAATATTTTCTAAGTTTAGAAAGATGAAAATTCTGTCACCAGACATTAGAGGTCAGAGTAGTCCTTCCAATTGCTTATGTGTTGAAGACTATACTGCAAGGTGTTCCGTACAAAGTGAGCCTGGGTGAGAGAGGCTATCTATGGGCCAGAGACATACGCAGATCCCACTTCCAGTGTTGTCTGCAAATCAGTGCCTCCTCAACTCTGCCAAGAAGCTTTTGGTAGAGCGAGTAAATTTCCCTCTTTTTTCAATGCAGATTTCATAGAAGCAAATTTATAGAAAAGGAAATGCTAAGATTTTAAAAACCAGGAAGAATTTTATTTACACACTTTGGAAAAGTCTCCTTGCCAAATTCTAGGTGATCTTACAGTTACAACTTTCAGCTTAACATGGTTCCTATAAGCTCCAATCAATCTATTATAAGTTTAATTTTTTTCAGAATCAGATCAAGAATAGAACTTTGCTTAATGCCTCTTCTAAAAGAAGTCTTACAAATAGCAGATGTTTGGTAAATACATAAAATCCTCTATCACTGAAGGTTTAATATTCATATCTTGCCTTAATTTATTATCCTTGAGGCTATAATCTTTAATTGTGCACAGTAATTTTAACTCTAAGTTACAGCTTGCTGGTAAAAAGTTAAGCTATAATTTTCTCTCAGTAAGAGAAACAATTTTGGTTTTTTATTAAGAATGCTTTAAAATATATTTGTATCACCCCAGAATAGCAGTTTTTGGTAATAAGTAAGAAAAAATATTTTTTTTCTCTTCAAAATCTTATTTAAACTTTATGGCAAGAAAGAATTTGCTGAAGAAGATCGGTATAAAACTGTGTCATGAAGGGTGCAAACGACGGTCCAAGATTTTGGGCTAGATTAAAGCTAGACTCCAACAAGAATGATTCAGGATAATTGTAAACACTGAAAGATACAGTGAAAGGAGAAATCCTAGATTCTAGGCTTGCTGCTAATACGAAAACCCTGAATTGGTGAGTATTTCAGCCTTCTCACCACCAGGAAGGGAAGAATGCTGCATTAGGAGAAGGGCTCAGCCTACAGACCTGTGGCTTGCCAAGAGTATATTTCCATACCATGGGTTACATGAAACAATGTTTTACTGTGTATTCTTTCTATTTCTTCATTTTGTGTGCATGTATTCACCTGTTAACAAGTCCTTCTCTGTAAAGACTTAATCTTGGCAAATAGAAATAATAAGAGGATATTGGTTTTTTAAACAATTTATGAAAATTTTCAAAAAGAACAGTTTCAAGTGACAGAATCCTTACACAAGTGAGGTAGTCTCTAACTGATGGTAGACATACAGTGTTTATTCCATTGATTTGTGTCTCCGTTGCCACCTTCAGGAAAAGCAACTCTGAAATGACCGACTTGCCTTTGCTTTCCTCATTTGTGCTTGAAGTCCCTTTCCATCAACCTCTTCTGTTCAAGGGATTTTTTTCTATATTATATACCAAAGAGTCACAGAATTTTGAGATGAAATATGTATGATTTTACTGTTGGCAGTATGATAAAGAATTTATGTCTATAATTTGTATTCTTTGTTTTTATCAGATCCTAATGATTTTGTTAATCATTCAGCAAAAAAAAAAATGTTACTAATGTGTTGAGTATATAAGAGGACTTAGGTAGATGATTGGAACAACAGATTGATACTCAAATTACTGAAAGGAGGTTCAGAGTTTAAGAGTAAGGAGCCATCTTGAGTGTCATGCCAAATACTAGTGGATTTGCGTTACTTCTAAAATTGATGATGATAATCATTATAATTAGGAAAAAGTTTAAAGACACTTGCAGAATATTTTTCTTAATTCTAACACCTCTCTGGATGTTTTAACTTTGCATAGTGAGAATATGAATTTAAAGAATGCTGCTTTCCTGAGCTTTGATGCTGCAGATCCTGCTGATAACATTATCCATGGCCTGAGGTCAGTATTTCCATTTTGGTCAAGCTTCAAGAATGGCATACATAGCTTGATCATGTTAGCCCCCCTCCCCCAGGAATACTTTTATTCCTGCCTATTGTGTTAAAGCTTGTTTTTAACAACATCAACATGTTGGCAGCCAAAGTACATGGCTTGAAACTAAAAATGGATCCCCAGACAGAGTTATTAATTTAACAGGCTGACAATCCAAGGATGGGCAAGATTCTACACAGAGCCTTACCAACCTAAGACAGAATTGTTTTTGATAATTCATATTCCATGATGGGTATGGAAGGCATTATTGTCAGAATGACCTAAGACAGACTCAGTCTTGTCAATGAAATAAAAAAGTGGAGATGTGGAGAGCTTTGGGGGCTTCTTGGCAGGAATCTGACATTGGCCAAAAACAAGGAAGTGGGTTTCAGGCAGAAAGCTGACATTAGGCTAGTATAAAGTAATAGTTTCAGGCAGGTAGCTAAATCTTAGACTATAACAAAGAAGTAGGCTTCAGGCATGAAAATGACTTTCGACTAGGACAGGGAAGTAGGATGAGATATTTTGGTCATCCTGATAAGCCCTTAAAAACAGTGATCATGGGAGTATTCACAAGACTTTGTTTATTGCCTTGCTTGTTCTTTGACTATTTGTGTTTATTGTCTTGCTTGTTTCTTGACTATTTGTATCTACTGTATTGTTAGCTCCTCATTCTAGAACTGACCTTAATCTGGCATGCAATTAAAATGGTATAAAATAGATTGGAAAAATAGAATAACTGAATGTTTAATTACACTCAGAATAAAATTATTATTTTAAAATGATAGAATATTCTTATACCCGTTAAATAATTGGTATATGAGAGTATTTTTATATCATTCCTGAATTTGATTTTATTTCTTGAGAAGAATATAACCAGCAACAACAATGATATACACTATCTTACTACAGATTTAGTACTATACAAGGAGAATGACTAGAATTAAAGTAAGCTTTGAAGCTCAGAAAAAAATAATAAAGCAATATATTTCCTTTTCAGGATGAAATGCCAAACCTTAAAGCATAAATCTATTTATTTTAGTATTTTCAGAAGTTTGGTTGAGTCAGCCCTTCTTGAAAAGTGTTTTCAAGTAAACCTGGACCATGGAATAATTTACAGTGTTATTTTCTGTTTATAGAATATTACCCTGGGTATTTTCTACCAAATATACAGCAAATTGGATTTTAACATGGTAGGCAATGTTACTCATCAACACATTGCATCTTTTTTCCTGGTTGGTATACCTGGATTGGAAAATTTCCACTGTTGGATTGGCATCCCTGTTTGTCTCCTGTTTGTCCTGACACTGCTGGGAAACAGCCTAATTCTTACTACTATCAAGCTGGAGCCAAGTCTCCACCAGCCTATGTATTTCTTCCTTTGCATGTTGGCAATGAATGACATGTGTCTTTCCTCTTCTGCAGCTCTGAAGATGCTTGGCATCTTCTGGTTTGATGCACATTGGATTGACTTCGATGTCTGTCTAACTCAAATGTATTTTATCCATACACTGTGCATCATGGAGTCTGCCATCCTAGTAGCCATGGCATTTGATCGCTTTGTGGCCATTTGTATCCCTCTTCATTATGCATCAATCCTGACAACCTCTTTGGTAACTAAACTAGGACTAGTTGGCCTGATGAGAGGTATACTCATGGTTTTGCCATGCCCTCTTCTCATTAAGAGGCTGCCTTACTATACAAAATATGTCATTCCTCATGTCTACTGTGAGCACATGGCTGTGGTGAAGTTGGCAAGTGCCAACACTCTCATTAACAGAGCATATGGAATCTCAGTAGCCCTTTCAGTGATAACAGTGGACCTAGGACTCATAGCAACATCTTATGTAAAAATTCTCCAAGCAGTGTTCAGGCTGTCTTCCCAGAATGCCCGCTCTAAAGCCCTGGGCACCTGTGCTGCACATGTCTGCACTATCCTTGTCTCCTATACTCCTGCACTGTTTAGCTTCTTATCTCACCGAATTGGTAAGAAGGTACCTCCAAGTGTGCACATCATTTTTGCAAGCATTTACCTTTTAGTACCTTGTGCAGTTAATCCAGTGGTGTATGGTGTCAAGACCAAACAGATTCGTGATCGAGTGATAGATCTTTTCTTTACATATAAGAAATTTACTGAAAAGTAAAAATTACAAAAAACTTTATTTTAGCAGGTTATCTTTTGTGCAGCCAGGGTACATTAACAATAATTCTGTTTTTGAATTTTAGTTTTTTAAACTAATATTTCTAAAGGATATATTCTATGATGTAATATGCTGTTATATTCTCAACTTTATTTTATATAAAATATTTATAGAATTGTATAATGTATTTCAAAAATTTAATAAGTTTTACAATTTTAGCTTAAATTGATTTAGAACTATATACTTTCCATATTATCTCTATATCTAAACTTCTCTATTGTAATATTCAGGTCTCTAATGAGAACTTTTCTGCCAAAATATACAAAGCACTGAAATCATTACAGCTATCCTTAACCCTAAAATTTCAATTTGAAAAATTTCTAAAGCTAATGATGTTCTTTATTTTACCAGAAAAAATATGGTTTAAATTGCTACCATAAAATACAGGGATAAGAAATATAAAAAAAAAATCATAGTCAACTTGAAATGACATGAGACAGGAAGATCTGAAGCTGAATGTTTTCTGAATGAATGATATAAACAGTTTTCCAATATAAGAAACTGTACATTTCAAAAGCGTGGAGCCAGGTTTAGTTAGAAATAAAATAAAAATAGGCTAATCCAGAGTAGAGGTTTGATTTTACTACTTAATTTAGAGTATAACACACTATTCAATGCGGTCCTAGTCATAAGACATAAGTAATAAGATTCGGATATGAAGGATGAATATCATCAATGCTGTAAAAGATGAGAGAGGACCTCCATCTTATAGTACTTCCTGTGTTACAGTGTAGTGGTGTACGACTATAGACTTAGTGATTTTTATCTGTATGTTAAAAACACCAGGGCAACCATTAAATATTTTAAAGCTTACAAATGGTATTCAAATGCTTAATGTTAAAAATGTGCAAAAATTCCTAAAACACAAAAAAGAAAGGGAAAATTAATATATTAGTATGTAGTAACATGTTTCAAATGTGGTAGTAATTATTCAACTCTAAGGACAGCCACAGGTAAAAAAGAATTATCTAAATATAGCTGAAAAGACAAGTGTATTTTCAGAGTGTATAAATTCAGTAAAAGTTGTGTTGTTGTAGGAAGAACCCACTTTGTTTCTGAAAACTCCAGCCTTATTTTTAAATGTTTTTGTGAAACTATTGTGAAACATAGAATGAACAGCATGTGTGTCCTAGTAGGGGAGGATACACATTCTGTGCATTTATCATTAAACTCAACACTTTGTCTCTTAAATGATTCCCATTTTCCCAAATCAAAGGTTTTGTGAATCAACATGGTAAAAATAAGCAATGAAAGAAATTCTGCTTTCCCTACAAAACAATTTGATAATGTCTGAGATAGATGTTGCTTAGACAAATGCTCTATAATTTTGCATTATAGTAATTCAGATATACATGGTAATTTGAAAATAATAGAACAATTTAAAAAATAATATATGGTAAATGTAGCATAAATTAACCTATGAAATTGTGACCTATCATGTATCTATTTGGGAGTATGTGATAGGAAGTTTACAAGTCTAAAATTTGTTTAGGCTACATAGTGTGTTCAAAGGGCAGCCTGGGCAAATGAGTAAAAACTTTTCTCAATAAACAGTTAAAAGCCTGGATGAATTATGGACTCAGCAGTTAAGAGCACTTGTTGATCTTGCTGAGGATCCAGGTTCAAGTTCCAACATACACACAGTGGCACACAACCATTAGTAATTTCAATGCCAGGGAATCTGATACTCTTACTGGAACTCTGAGGGCATTATGTACACGTGGTAACATACATGCAGGCAAAAATACTCATATATAAAGCAAAATGAATCAATCTAAATGTTTAAGGAAAGAGATTATGATAATCAGTTATTATTTTGAAATGTCCATTAATTCCTAGGTAAGGAGTGATTGGTAATTAATAGCTTCAAGAGAAAAAGAGTCAGTCTTCATAATGGTGTGGTCCTAAGAAGGGTGACCATGCTCTGGTGGAAGGCCATATATTTAAGAGTATATGCATACCACAAACTGTACCCGGTGGGTTTAAAATGAAAAAGGGATTGACTGAGTGACTATGGGTCTGTGAGGAGTTGTGGTAAGGAAGTAAATACGATCAAAATACATTGTGTGAGTTCTCAGTGAAATCAAAATAAACATAAAATGTAGAGGGCATGGAGATATGGGTACATAGGTAAAAGTTTTTGCTAAAGTATGAACATGTTAGTTCATGTGTATCTGATTCAAGTATGTCTACAGAGGAATAAGAGATGGACAGAGGAGAATCTCTAGAGTCTTATAGTCCTGAGAGCTTGAAGCACACACTCTTAAGCAGCAAGAGATCCTGTCTCAAACAAAGGAGTGGAAAAGGACAGAAACCAAACATCCTCTTATGTCCTGTGATACACATGGGCACACAATTAACATACGAGCATGCATATACATACACACTAACATTTAAATCATCTAAAAAGAACAAAGCAGGAGAAATAGCTGTGGAGAAAAACTTAGCTATAATATTCAAGATTCTAAGTTCAATCATTAATAATAGTTTATATTATCATTATTTTATTTTTATTTGAACTACCTAAATGTTCAATTAAATGTTGAATTGTAAATAATATAATTATCTTGGAATTTATAATGTAAACTCACCTTCAAAGTGCAGAAAGAGGTCTTGAAAAGAGAAATGAGAGACTACTACTTTGGATGCATCATAATATAAATTAATGGAAGACTGAGAACTTGAATATATATACATATAATGCAGGTTAATAATATTAAGCAACAAAGTTATAATTTATAAGTTAAAAAATTGAGTAACAGCTTACTAAAGTGAGAACGGAGAACACAAATGGAACATATTGAAATACAACAGAAATAAGAATTTGTAAAGCAATTATATTAATGACAACAACTATTTTTTTTCTTTTTTTTTGAAATTTATTTTCTACTAGATATTTTACTTACAATTCAGATGTTATCCCCTTTCCCCATTTCCCACCACAGAAAGCCCCTATTCCATCCCCTCTCCTCCTACTTCTATGAGGATGTGCCCCCACCCGCTCATTCCTTCCTACCTCCCTGCCCTCAAATTCCCTCACACTGGAACTTTCAGCCTTCACAGGAACAAGGACCACCTCCTCCACCTATGCCCAACAAAACCATCCTTCCCTACATATACAGCTGGAGTCATGGGTCCCTCCCTATGTGCTCCCAGGCTGGTGGGTTAGACCCTGGGAGCTCTGGTTGGTTGGTATTGTTGCTCTCCCCATGGAGCCGCAAACCCCTTTAGGTCCTTCAGTCTTCTCTCTAACTCCTTCGTTTGGAACCAAGTGATCAGCTCAAGGGTTAGCTATGAACATCCGCCTCTGTATATGTCAGGTTCTGGCAGAGCCTCTAAGGAGAAAGCTATATCAGGTTCCTGTCAGCATGCACTTCCTGGCATCCATATCAGTGTCTGCCTTTGGTAAATACACATGGGATGGATACCCAGGTAGAACAGTCTTCGGATGACCCTTCTTTCAGTTTCTGTTCCACACTTTGTCTCCATATTTGCTCCCATGAGTATTTTGTTACTCCATCTAAGAAAGACTGAAACACCCACACTTTGGTCTTCTTTCTTTATGAGCTTCATGTGGTCTGTGAGTTGTATCTTGGGTATTGCAAACTTTTGGGCTAATATTCACTTATCAGTGAGTGCATACCATGTGTGTTCTTTTGTGACTGGATTACCTCACTCAGCATGATATTTTCTAGTTCCATTGATTTGCCTAAGAATTTCATGTATTCATTGTTTTTAATGGCTGAGTAATATTCCATTGTGTAAATGTACCTCATTTTTATATCCATTCCTCTGTTGAATGACATCTGGGTTCTTTCCAGCTTCTGTTTATCATAAATAAGGCTGCAAAGAACATAGTGGAGCATTGTCCTTGTTATATGTTGGAGCGTCTTCTGGGTATATGCCCAGGAGTGGTATAGCTGGGTCCTCAGGTAATGCTATGTCCAATTTTCTGAGGAACCTCCAGACTGATTTCCAGAGTGGTTGTACCAGCTTGCAATCCCACCAACAATGGAGGAGTGTTCCTCTTTCTCCAAATCCTCGCCAGCAACTGCTATCACCAGAGTTTTGATCTTAGCCATTCTAACTTGTGTGAGGTGGAATCTCAGGGTTGTTTTGATTTGCATTTCCCTGATGAGTAAGGATGTTGAACATTTCTTTAGGTGCATCTCAGCCATTTGAGCTTCCTCAGTTGAGAAATTTTTTGTTTAGCTCTGTACCCCATTTTTAATAAGGTTATTTGTCTGGAGTCTAATTTCTTGAGCTCTTTGTATATATTAGATATTAGCCCTCTGTCGGATGTAGGATTGGTAATGATCTTTTCCGGATCTGTTGGTTGCCCTTTTGTTCTATTGACAATGCCCTTTGTCTTACAGAAGCTTTGCAATTTTATAAAGTCCCATTTGTCAATTCTTGATCTTAGAGCATTAGCCATTGGTGTCCTGTTCAGGAACTTTTCCCAAGTGCCCATGTATTTGAGGAGCTTCCCCACTTTCTCTTTTACTAGTTTCAGTGTATCTGGTTTTATGGAAAAGTCCTTTATCCACTTGGACTTCAGCTTTGTATAAAGAGATTCAAGGGCTGGGAGGTGGGAGTGGGTGGATGGAGGCACAGCCTCAAAGAGGCAGGAGGAGAGGGGACGATATATGGGGGTTTCTGGGTTGGTGGGAATGGGAAAAGGAAATAACATATGTAATGTAAATATAATATCCAAGAAAAAAAAAGAAAAGGAATTGATTGATTTAGATTCTTCTACATGTTGACATCCAGTTGAAATAGTATCATTTGTTGAAAATGCTGTCCTTTTTGCACTGGAAGGTTTTAGCTCCTTTATCAAAGATCAAGTGACCATAGGTGTGTGGGTTCATTTCTGTTTCTTCAGTTCTATTCCATTGATCTTCCTGCCTGTCTCTGTATCAATACCATGCAGTTTTTATCACTATTGCTCAGTAGTACAGCTTGAGGTCAGGGATGGTGATTTCCCCCAGAAGTTCTTTTACTGTTGAGAATAGTTCCTGGATATTTTGTTATTCCAGATGGATTTGCAAATTGCTCTTTTATCTCTATTAAGAATTGATTTGGAATTTTGATCAGGATTGCATTGAATCTGTAGATTGCTTTTGGCAAGATGGCCATTTTTACAAAATTAATCCTGCCAATCCATGAGCATGGGAGATCTTTACATTTTCTGAGATCTTCCCAGATTTCTTTCTTCAGAGACTTGAAGTTCTTGTCATACAGATCTTTCACTTGCTTGGTTAAATTCACACCAATGTATTTTATTTTATTTGTGACTATTGTGAAGGGTGTCATTTCCCTAATTTCTTTCTCAGCCTGTTTATCTTTCAAGTAGAGGAAGGCTACTGATTTGTTTGAGTTGATTTTATATCCAGCCACTTTGCTGAAGTTGTTCATCAGGTTTAGGAGTTCTCTGGTGGGAGTTTATGGTTCACTTAAGTATACTATCATATCATACACAAACAGTGATATTTTGACTTCTTCTTTTCCTATTTGTATCCCTTTGACTTCCTTTTGTTGTCTAATTGCTCTGGCTAGGACAACCTGTACTATATTGAATAGGAAGAGAGAGTGGGCAGCATTATCTAGTCCCTGATTTTAGTGGGATTGCTTCAAGTTTCTCTCCATTTAGTTTGATGTTGGCTACTGGCTTGCTGTATATTGCTTTTACTATGTTTAGGTATGGGCCTTGAATTCCTGATCTTTCCAGGACTTTTACAATAAAAGGATGTTGAATTTTGTCAGATGCTTTCTCCCATCTAGTGAGATGATCCTGTGGTTTTTTTCTCTGAATTCATTTATATAGTGGATTACATTGTTGGATTTCCAAATATTGAACCATCCTTGCATTCATGGAATAAAGCCTACTTGACCATGGTGGATGATTGTTTTGATGTGTTCTTGGATTCAGTTTGTGAGAATTTTATTGTGTATTTTTGCATTGATTTTCATAAAGATGATTGGTCTGAAGTTCTCTTTCTTTATTGTACCTTTGTGTGGTTTAGGTATACGCAAAATTGTGGCTTCATAGAACAGATTGGGTAGTGTTCCTTCTGTTTCTATTCTATTCTGTGGAATAGTTTGAAGAGAATTGATATTAGGTCTTTCTTGAAGGTCTGATAGAATTCTGCACTAAATCCATCAGGTCCTTGGCTTTTTTTTTTTTTTTTTTTTTTTTTTTTTTTGTGGGGAGACTTTTAATGACTGCTGCTATATCTTTAGCGGTTATGGGACTGTTTAGATTGTTTATTTTTTCCAAATTTAACTTTAGTACCTGGTATCTGTCTAGAAAATTGTCCATTTCAACTAGATTTTCCAGTTTTGTTGAGTATATGCTTTTGTAGTAGGATCTGATGTTTTGTTTTTTTAATTTCCTCAGTTTCTGTTGTTATGTCTCCTTTTATATTTTATTAATTTGGATACTGTCTCTCTGCCCTCTGGTTAGTCTGGCTAAGGGTTTATCTATCTTGTTGATTTTCTCAAAGAACCAGCTCTTGGTTTTGTTGATACTCTGTATAGTTTTGTTTGTTTCTACTTGGTTGATTTCATTTCTGAGTTTGATTATTTCCTGCTGTCTACTCTCTTGGCTGTATTTGCTTCTTTTTGTTCTAGAGCTTTCAGATGTGCTGTCAAGTTGCTAGTGTATGCTCTCTCCAGTTTCTTTTTGTAGACACTTAGAGTTCTGAGTTTTCCTCTTAGCACTGCTTTCATTGTGTCCCAAAAGTTTTAATATGATGCGCCTTCATTTTCATTAAATTTTAAAAAGTCTCTTTTATTTTCTTTATTTTCCTTGACCAAGTTATCATTGAGTAGAGTGTTTTTCAGTTTCCACATGTATGTGTGCTTTTTATTGTTTTTGTTATTACTGAAGACCAGCCTTATTCCATGGTGATCTGATAGTATGCAAGGGATTATTTCAATCTTTTTGTATTTGTTGAGGCCTCTTTTTTGACCAATTATATGATCTATTTTGGAGAAGGCACCATGAGGTGCTGAGAAAAATGTATATTCTTTTGTTTCTGGATGAAATGGTTTTTTTTTTTTTGTTTTTTTTTTTTTTGTTTGTTTGTTTGTTTGTTTGTTTTTTTTTGGTTTTTGTTTTTTTTGTTTTTCGAGACAGGGTTTTTCTGTGTAGTCCTGGCTGTCCTGGAACTCACTCTGTAGACCAGGCTGGCCTTGAACTCAGAAATCCACCTGCCTCTGCCTCCCAAGTGCTGGGATTAAAGGCGTGCACCACCACCGCCTGGCATTCTGGATGAAATGTTTTATAAATATCTGTTAAATCCATTTGGTTTATAACTTCTGTTACTTTCACTTTTTCTCTGTTTAGTTTCTGTTTCCATGATCTGTCCATTTCTGAGAATAGGGTGTTGAAGTCCCCCACTATTATTGTGTGAGGTGCAATGAGTGCTTTGAACTTTAGTAAGGTTTCTTTTATGTATATGGGTGCCCTTGCATTTGGAGTATGGATATGTAGAATTGAGAGTTTATCTTGGAAGTTTTTTTTTTTTTTAACAAGTATGAAGTGTGCTTTCTTATCTTTTTTGATAACTTTTTGTTGAAAGTCGATTTTATTCAATATTAGAATGGCTAGTCCAGCTTGTTTCTTGGGACTATTTGCTTAGAAAATTGTTTTCTATCTTTTTATTCTGAGATAGTCTCTTTCTTTGTCACTAAGGTGCATTTCCTATATGTAGCAAAATTCTGAGTCTTGTTTACATATTCAGTCTTTTAGTCTACGTCTTTTTATTGAGAAATTGAATTGATTGATTTTAAGAGGTATTAAGGAAAAATGATTGTTTCTTACAGTTATTTTTGTTATTAGACATGGAATTATATTTGTGTAGCTAGTCTTTTGGGTTTGTTGGAAGATTAATTTCTTTCTTTTTCTAGGTTTTAATTTTCCTGCTTCTGTTGGAGTTTTCCATCTATTATTCTTTGTAGAATTGGATTTGTTAGAAGATTTTGTGTAAATTTTGTATTCTTATGGAATACCTTGGTTTCTCCATCTATAGTAATTGAGAGTTTTGCTTGGGTTTAGTAGTCTGAGCTGGCATTTTTGTTCTCTTAGAGTCTGTATGATATCAGTTCAGGATCTTCTGGCTTTTATAGTCTCTGGTGAGAAGTCTGATATAATTCTTATAGGTCTGCCTTTATATGTTACTTTACCTTTTTCCCTTACTGCTGTTAATATTCTTTCTTTGTTTTGTGCATTTGATGTTTAATTATTATGTGATGGGAGGAATTTCTTTTCTGGTCTAGTCTGGAATTCTGTGGGCTTCTTGTATGTTTATGGCATCTTGTTCTTTAGATTAGGGAAGATTTCCTGTATAATTTGATGAAGATATTTACTGGCCTTTTAAGTTGGGAATCTTCACTCTCATCTATACCTATAATTCTTAAGTTTGGTCTTCTCATTGTGTCCTAGATTTTCTGGATGATTTAGGTTAGGAGCTTTTTGCATTTTGCATTTTCTTTGATGGTTATGTCAATGTTTTCCATGGTATCTTCTGCACGTGAGATTCTCTCTTCTATCTCTTGTATTCTGTTGGTGATGCTTGCATCTATGACTCCTGATCTCTTTCCTCGGTTTTATATCTCCAGGGTAGTCTCCCTCTGAGATTTCTTTACTGTTTCTACTTCCATTTTTAGATCCTGGATAGTTTTGTTTAATTCCTTTACCTGTTTGGTTGTATTTTCTTGCAATTCTTTAAGGGATTTTTGTGTTTCTTCTTTAAGGGCTTCTTCCTGTTTACCCATGTTTTCCTGTATTTCTTTAAGGGAGTTATTTATGTCCTTCTTAAAGTCCTCTATCATCGTCATGAGAAGTGATTTTAAATCTGAATCCCTCTTTTCTGGTGTAATGGGGTGTCCAGGACTTGCTATGGTGGGAGAACTGGGTAGTGATGATGTCAGGTAAACTTGGTTTCTGTTGCTTATGTTCTTGTGCTCGCCTTTTGCCATTTTTTTTTTTTTTTATCTCTAGTGCTACATACATTCACTGTCTCTGACTGGAATCTGTCTCTCCTGTTACCTTGCTTGTGTCAGAACTTCTCAGAGTCCAGATGTCTCTGTGAAGCTGTGATCCTGAGATTCTGAGATCCTTGGTGGAAGTGCTCCTGGGATTCAGGCTGCCTCTGGGATCCTGAAATTCTATGATCCTGGGTGTGTTAAAGCTCCTTGGAGTCCAGTACCCTCAACTACTCTGAGTGAAGGGGATTTTCTGCTGCTCTGTGTAGAGTGATTCCTTCAGGATCTATCAGGATATGGTGTCTTCACAGGAGCAGAGCGGCCTGGAGTTGGCCTCAGCAACAAGGACCAAGCAGAGGGGGCAGAAGGGGAGTGGTATTCAGGGGTAGGGAGAGTGCGGGGTTTTGCTCATTGATGGGTCCTGAGTGACTCAGGCTCCCAGCAACAGCTCTGGGACTTTCAGTTTTAGGAGGGTTCTTTCCCTTTTCTCTGAGTACAGTTGTTTCTCTAGGTTGGGTTAGGATATGATGTCTTCACAGGAGCAGACCAGCTAGGAGTCTGCCCCAGTAAAAAGGAAAAAGCAAGGGGTGGAATGGAAGTAGTACTAAGAAGGGTGGGGTTTTGGTGGGTGATGGGTCCTGAGTGCTCCATGCTCTCAGCTACACTCTGGGGCATAACATTCTTACCCACTGCTCTGAGTACAGTGGTTCCTCTAGGAATATGGTATCTTCAGGGAAGAAGACCATCTAGGAGTCTGCCCAGCACAAAGGACCAAGCCAATGAACACAACTATTAACAGTTTATAAACTATTGAAAACAAACTCAACTCTATTTTGATTATAAGAAATATACTTTATTAGTAAAAACACACATGTGGTCATATTGAGGTAAAAAGAAAATGTTTACACCTCTCTACACTTAAAGGCAACACCAACAGCAAACAACTCAGAATGGCTGTATTTAGGGTAAAATGGAATTTTAAATTATGGAGTTTTAAAGAATTATGACAGTGTTAATGTGAGATTTCACAATGAAGTAGGGACAAATTCATTACAATTCCAGCAACTACTTTCCTTAAAGAAAATCTCTAAAAGTGGTGCTACCAGAGAAAAGAAATAGAAGGAGCCACAGATATGGGAATGATTTTATTACTGCTTTCTCATCACTCACGAGAACAAGCAGCCAGATCATCAACAATCATGTGTTAGTTTTGAGTTACACAATTAACCAACAAAGCTAATTTATATCTATCAAGCACTCTACCCAATAATAATAGGATATAAATTGTTAAAGTAAACACAGTATATTAAGAAATTCAATTAAATGTTAATACTTATTTATTGGCGTGTGTGTGTGTGTGTGTGTGTGTGTGTGTGTGTGTGTGTGTGAGACACAGCTTATGGGACAAACAGAGACTATCATTTGGGAGCCTGTTTTTCTCTACAAGAGTCCCATGATTCAAACTCAGATTGGCAAGCATGGCCCACATATTCTTACCCCATTTACCAATCTTGCCAGTCTAGGGAACTGATATTTTCCTTTTTTGAACTTTACCTTTTGTTTTGTGTAATTTTTACTAGTTATGTTTTGTGCTCAATAAAAATCCTTGTCATAAAACATATTTTTGTCATGTTTTTCTTCTTTTAATTTCTTCCATGTATTTTACACTAGGAAAGCAAGAGACAGACTGACAGACATACGCACGCATGTGTGTGTGCACACTCATGCACACACACACACACACACACACATACACACACACAGATTTTAAGCAATTCTGAAGAATTCAGAAATATAAAATCCACTAATTGCTTTGAAACAAAGCTATGAGGAAATGTTTTTCCTTTTTATCTTGATGTTAGTGCTGGGTACTGATCCATGGCACACAGTAAATTTGTAATCTACTCCTGAGCTACATTCTGCCCAATCTTCCTTCTTAACTACTTATGGAATTTCTTTTAAAATTAAGTTACAGCCATTAAATATGGTTTTGAACTAGATAAGAAAAGGCACTGTAGAAACAAATTGAATGCCTTTGGTAATCCTTAATATAGCTTCTATCAAATAAGAAATAAAGATAAGCATAGAGATACATTTGTGATTACAATTATGCATCTGGTATGAAAACAAGGACAATTTATGTGATGTTAAAGCCAAAGTCATAGAAGCAATTAATACAGATTATGCTCACAGTAAAACCTCTAAGTAGTTGGAATCCTGCTTTTCTTCAGTGAATAGTATAGTTATTTATAAGTTTGTGATTATGAACATTAATTTAAGGTATAGTTGTATTAATTCATTAGTATTCATTGATATTTTTGTTCTTCTAATACCTGTTAGAATATTATTCCACATTCTTATGTGTTGTTTATAATATTATTTCTTTCAATATTTGATATTATATTACAATTATATTATTTACTCTTACTTTTTATCTATGTAATACCCCTCAAATAAACCTTCTTCATTTATCAAATTGATGGATGCATTTATGCATTTAACATATTTACATACATACATATACATAGACACACACACACACACATATATATATATATATATATATATATATATATATATATATATATATA
>JANHMN010000003.1:94254575-94266838 GCA_030674055.1 Rhabdomys pumilio | reverse complement strand
ACTAATAAATGAAGAAAACAGCAGGAGAATCTACAGACTAATGGGATAGGGTAATAGTAACACTAGGTCTCCACTCTGAAAAAGAGAGACTTCATGAAGCTTAAAGTACAATATATATATATATTTTCACTAAAATGGTTCCTTAAATATTCTAAATTAGCAATGAAATCCTATTTATTCTTCCATATTTTATGCAAACAAAATAAATATACTGTATTAGATGGATATATGCATTCCTACATAAACCTAATTTTATTTATATTGTCTTGATCTTCCGTAGAAAGAATTTTATTTACTTGTGCACACTTAGCTGTGATTTTTATTGTAACAGTTTTACTATGCTATAATTTGGATTGTATTAAACAACTTAATCATAACACTTGTGATAGTTTTAGTTTATGCCCATTTTCAATGCTATGAATAAGTACACAGAGGCTAGCAAATTTGCTACCAGAATTGTACAAGTCAATATGTGAGGCTCCTCTGAGTTCAATTGCTTAGAATTTTTAAATGTTCTCTTTAACATTCCATCAGCCTCTCTCTAATAAATATTATACTATTACCACTAATTGTATATATTGCTCTGTGAACATACTGCAGTTTGCAGTGCCATCACACAATGGCCAAGAGGAATAGCTGCTACCATCACACTTATTTTCAGAGAAAATAAGGGACTTTTTCCATTTTGATTGTTGTAATTAATATAAATGTTAATTTGGCTAAAATCTGTCTCTGACAGTCTTTCTGCTATATTCACAGTGAAGACATTTAATATTTTCATATTCCAGGATTATCTTCTGTGAAAGAAGGAACAAAATAAAAAAAATTAAATCTCTAGAATTATCAGATTTATATTCATTTTCAATTACTAAAAATAATAACATTAAAAAGTTATTATTTTCATTTTGTACCTGGCACTAGTTTAGAAGTTTTATGTAGGAAACTTTTGTCTGTTTGCGCATATATATATATATCCATCTATCATATCCACATATCCATCTATCAGTGGAAATTGGAGATGAATGAGCAAGAATGAAAGAGGACTAAATACTCTTAAATATAAAACATCTTATATATAAACTTTATATATATATATATAAGAAACCAAACATCTTAAATATAAAACTTTAACTTGGGATGTAAATACTCCGTGACTGATATGTTGTGATAACCAGAATAAATAATGTTTTGGACATACAGTACTCTTCATTTTCCAGTTATAAAAAAAAGGAATGAAATGACAAAATTATATGGGATTCTGCCTTCATTCATTTTGTATATAAACAAGGATCGTATTAATTTTTCTGTTTTATGTATAAACATAAAATTGAAAGTTTCTGAAATATTGAAACTATGTATGCTATAACAAAGATGAAAGTAGTAATAAAGCAATGTGTTCTTGTTCTAAACAAAATATGTGCTGATTATAATTTATTCTTTTTTTTCATTGATCAAAATTGCTGTAATTACCCTCAGAAATGATGACTTGATTTAACACTCACATTGTAACTTCAGATACTCTTGAGTTATATAGTTTATGGGGAAAATATAAAGAACAGAATAAAGTTGTTTGGTTTAGATCAACAAAATGACTTGTGCAAAGAAAAGACTTGACTAAATCTCTCCTGAATATGTTTAGTCTTCACTCCATAAATGATGGGGTTTAGGGAGGGTGGTACTACCACATAGAGGTTAGCAAGGAGAATGTGCACATGTAATGGTATACTATGACCCCCAAAACGATGAGCAAAGAAAGAAAAGAAAGCAGGTGTATAGAACAGAAGAATAACACAGAC
Organism: Rhabdomys pumilio; assembly: GCA_030674055.1. Classification (NCBI taxonomy): domain Eukaryota; kingdom Metazoa; phylum Chordata; class Mammalia; order Rodentia; family Muridae; genus Rhabdomys; species Rhabdomys pumilio. The sequence goes on along the minus strand of JANHMN010000003.1, from coordinate 94,265,042 downwards.
ATGAGAGCCACAAGTACCTAGAGCCTTGAGTCGGGCATCTCGAGAAGGAATTTTAAACACAGCACAAAGGATAAGGGCATATGAGACAATGATCAGCACAACATCTAGGCATAGGAAAAATAGAGCCACAACCAATCCATAGTAAATATTGACCTTGATGCTGTCACAGGCCAACCTGGCAATGCCCATGTGTTCACAGTATGAGTGACGAATGATGCTCTTCCCACAATAGGTGAGCCTATAAACAAGAAATATCAGGGGGAAGCAGATAAAGAAGCTTCTAATCACAGATGCAGTGCCCATTTTGATGATGACAGATGGGGTTAGAATGGTGGTGTATCTGAGTGGATAGCAGATGGCCACGTAACGGTCAAATGCCATAGCCAGCAGTATGGCAGACTCTGCCACAAAGATGAAGTGGAGGAAAAACATCTGAGATACACAACTAGCAAAAGAAATTCCTCCAGCCCGAAACCAGAAGATTGCTAACATTTTCGGTGTTGTGACTGTAGAAAGAAAGATATCGGCCAGTGCCAACATAGACAGGAAAAGGTACATGGGTTCATGAAGGCTGCGTTCAGTGATGATCAGGAATAATAGCAGTGCATTGCCTGCAATGGCCACTATGTACATTGAACAGATGGGGATGGAGATCCATATGTGTGAGTCCTCAAGTCCTGGGATCCCAATCATGGTATACCAGATGTCTCTGACATTGGTGTAATTTAAAGTCGTTGAAGATGTTGTCATGTTTATTTTGCCTACTAGTTCTGGACCTGCCAAAGCAGAACAATGACAACAACAACAACAACAACAACAACAGCAGCAGCAAACAACAGTACAAAAACAAAGGTGAGAAAACAAAATTATGATTATTTTATTATACTAAATGTGAATACTCACAGTTAGCTAAGATTAAGACTGAGCCCTTCATTATATATATGTATTTCTTTTACCACAGACCTCAGAGGCTCTGGCAGGCTTTGTCTATGATCACTTATTTCCCCTATTCAGTTCTGATAATCAAACACACTTCTCTTCTTCAAGGTCTAGAGATCTAGTGGTCAGAAACCTGTTGTTTTTGAGTAACAGTAGCTACTGAATCAGTTTTAACCATTACCCACAGAATATTTTAATATAAAACTTATAGTTAAAAAAGAGCCATTTTCCTTACTTTAGTAATTTATTTAACAAATCAAGGATATAAAAATGTAAGTATTTCCTGTTTTGATGGATGATATATCACTTTTGCGATTTGTTACTGAATCTGTTTGTTTGTTTGTTTGTTTGTTTGACATTAATACAGTTAATAATGTTTTAGCTAGCCAGTCATCTGACATTTTATCTTCTCTGGACCATATTGTGATTTAGAGTTCATGCCTGAGAACTGTACACCAAGTTACAATAAAATTACACATAGAACTCTGATAACGTTTTATGTAAAATTATGACTGTGATTGAACCACATTCACTGTTGCTTTTGGCTGTCTGCAGCTTGTGGATCATGGTTCTGGAACACAAAGAACCACCAGTGAGCTAATATGAGTGTTTATGCTACATATTAGAAGTCAGCATACATAGTCTTTATCTTTCTCAGAAAGACAATCTCTTCCTTACTTTATCTTCACCTATCTTGATTTCTGTTCACAAATTCCAACATATGTCTTCTAGTTTCTGTTCATATTTCAGGTTTATTTTTTCTTTTTTCATTTTATGAACAAATTTCTATAACACTGGGGAAAATACTATAGGAAATAAAGAAATTATTGAATTGTAAACAAACTAAGGAAATAAGATAAAAATCTTAAATTCACTCTCATAGAGTGATTATCTCATAGATAATCAGATAAAGATAATAAATATATTCAATTAGGAAAATTTTATTCCTTTTAGAAGACTCAAAACATGAACATACAACCATCTCTCAAAACAGGCAAAAATTGGAATGTTTGAAGACATTCAATGTGTGACTAATATAATAGATACTATGTCTATAAAGGAGTAAAGATTCATGAAATTATTATCATTAAATCCGTTTATCAGAGACACACTTAACTCACAAAGAAAAAGTTGTCCTTGGGAAGAACAAAAAAATAAATTTAAAAGTTCAGATTAGGAAGATATAACTGCACATATTTCAAACCATCTAGCACGCTGAGGTCTAAACAAAATGAGACATATGAGTAGACACTTAGATTGTAACCACTGAACTTCATATAGCAGAATTTATGGCATTTGGGGTAAACCTTGATGCTAAGAATTATTTATTAAATCTACAGGAAACAATATATACATGTATGCATATGCATACACATACATTTCATATTCATACAATATGTGTGTATGCAAATAATGCATTATTATTTCAAAGTAATATTTTAAAGGGCTGATGTGATTATATTTGTTCTCTTCCAGTTACCTTATGATGTAGTACATAACAACAGAATTTATGTTTTGTTTCATCAGTTCAATCTTGGATTCAATTAGAACAATGAGTGTGTTCTCAGCAAATAGCCTAACAAAATTTTGTTGAGTAAAACCTTATTCTAGTAAAATGGAATATAGAATTACTGCTATTGCTTCCTATTAGGAAAAAATGGTGGCTCAAGAGAGCAAACATAAACAGAAAAATAACATTGCTATCTATACTGGGTTTGGTTAGATATGTGTATAAAGAATGCATAATATAGAAATTTCTTTATAGAGGTTAAGATGTGATGAACAAATCTCATAAATTATTTGATATAATTTAATAAAAATGTAGTGATGGCATTAATCAACATAGAGTAAATCAAAAATCAAAGAAGTATGTTGTAATGTAAGTTGTACTTTTTAAAGAATTATTTGGTTTCTTGTGATTTTGTTGATAAATGAAAACATCTTTGCATTCTATAAGCTGTTACTTTCATGAGAATATTGATAATTACACTTTTTATGGTGAAATATGTTAATTAGTTGCCCATGTAAATTATTTTTTAATAGGTATATATGGAGTTCACATTATTCACTCTGAAGAATATTAATAGACAGTTTGGTTAAGACCTTGGATTTCAGACTCTGACTTCAGATCTTTGTCTACACTGTAAGTCCAGTCTCCAAGTTTTCATCTGCGTGTATAAAGGGGTTAAAGTGAGTCGATGACCGTGGCTATCTCATTAGGTTGCTGTGTATATGAAATGAGGGAATCAGAACAATGCTTCGCACAGTTGCTCAATAAACATTTCTATAACTGATGCATGCATCATAGAAGATAGGATTCTATAACTGATGTACATGTCATAGCAGATATGAGATAAAGAAAGATACTGACCCACAGGCCAGATTTCATTCTATCATGTTTTATCAGGAGCAAGATCACTTGTGATTTTGTTTTTGTTTTTGTTTTTGTTTTTTTTTTGTTTTTGTTTTTGTTTTTTGTTTTTGTTTTTTTTTTCTTTTTGGTTTTTCGAGACAGGGTTTCTCTGTGTAGTCCTGGCTGTCCTGGAATTCACTCTGTAGACCAGGCTGGCCTCAAACTCAGAAATCCACTTGCCTCTGCCTCCCAAGTGCTGGGATCAAAGGCGTGCGCCACCACTGCCCAGCATCACTTGTGATTTTGAGGGTTCAGAAATCACCCCAAGATGGTTTCTCAGCCTTTTGGCTAAGATCAGGAGTAGAAATCATGACTATTCTGGAGGATGACTCTATCTTAAACAAACAAAGGCCATGAAGCACCAGGATTAGAGGAAATATGAACAGGAAACAGGCCACAAGCTGGCTTATAAAAATTAACAAGGAAATGTGTATGTATTAAGAATGCATATATAGTTATTCCTTTTCATTATTAAAATATATTTTTATATAGTATATCTTGATTATGATTTACCATCCCTCTACTTTTCCAAGTTTCTCTCTATCTTCCCACCCATCTGGATTCATCCACTTTATGCATCATTAGAAAACAACCTTCTTAGGAAATAATATAATATAATATAGTATAATATAGTACAGTACAGTATAATACAATACAATATAATAGTGTCTGTCTCTTAAGTTGCATTTCTATCTTTAAATAATAGGCAAATATTTTGTATGTCTAGAAAAATATGTAAATCAATCTAAAATTGATCAAATGTGCATAGGGCACTAGAAGGGCAACTGAACTTCTCTGAGTTCTTGCTTCAAGTAGTCACAGTCACCATGATCTTGGCTGATAATCATATTCTGACCTTTATGCCTGTTATAGCTGAAGTTAAAAGAGGTCATGTTATTATTCTGTTTGAAACAAAATGTAAAATCCAATTACAGATATGGATTTCAAGGACCAAAACACCAGGCTCGAGTTTTTGGTACTATTATAATTCATTCTTTAGATTAAAAAATATCACTGAAACATAAGAGAACAGACGGCATGGGTACTTCTAGTGTGTCTCAGGTACATAATCTAGGTAAGAACAGTGACAACTCTCAATTGTCCAAACTGTTCAATCCACAGAGTGACTTGGAATAATTTGTCTTGTTTATATTGTAAAATATTTTAACACCTTCCATATCAGTTTTGCCTCATAATTTTTTAGTTTAAAGCTCATTAAATATGTTTGGACATCATACTAATGTAAATATTATTACTGTTATGATCTATATACAACATATTATAAAAATGAGATATGAACAGGTTAAGGAGTTTGTATAGGTCACACAAATAGTATGTAACAACGCAGGAACTCAGCTTGCCTTTTGCTAACTAACTCCCTCATTTGACACTCACAGCGCAACACCCTGTAAACTGGCTTTACGTCTGGCTTTTGATGAAACTATGTTCTTATCTTTCTACAGAGTTCACATAGCTCTGTCTTGTAGAGCTATTATGGGTTTCTCACCATTACATTATTGTTGTTATTGTTTATTATTATTATCATTATCATTATTATTATATTCAATGTGATATGCCAAGTTTTGAGTTAAGAACAAGACTTGAAATAAAAAGCATAGGTCATCATAAGGGATTATTGAAATATTAAGGTTAATGAAAGTCTAGACATTGCAAGGAGGTAAAGACTGTGAATATAAGATGGTGTAAAGATGCTAACTGCTCAGAGGATAGCCACTCAAATAAAGAGAAAATCACTGGAAATCTAAGAACATTGACAAGCTTTCTTTTGAAAGTGAGGGTAGGAGTGAATTTTTCTTCCTTTAATACAAGGTGAAATTTATAAAAATACTAAGTTTCCTAAGCAGTCTGTTGCTCACAGATTTGTTAGAATCATCTCATATTTTTGTTCATAATAAAGTTATTTTTCTCCTCATTCCTACCCACATCACTCTCACTCTCTTGACTTCTGAGCATCTCCTATTTCATCTTTCTTGCTTTGTTCAAAAACTTAGCCAATGTGAAAGCAAATACATATAGTAGCAAATCAAGCATCCAAAGGACTGAGCAAACCGGTAAACAAAACTTACCATGAGATGCCCCAGTGCACTAAGGTCTCCTGTTTCGAGAATCAGATGTCATCACTCAGGTAAGGCATCATTAGTTAATGTGTTCTTTCATTTCTGGTTTGAATGATGTGAGGCACACTTCTGTTGCCCTTAACACAGTGAAGTCTCTGAGGTAGAATCTAAAACCATATCATAGATTATTCTACATTTATAGGAAGCCTAACTTGTGATTGACTACATTGGGGTGACAATGCTCTATTTTTCTGGCTTCTTATTAATTTAGAAATAAGTGATTCCCATTCTGGAGACATTTCCATTATGGTTATTACCTACAAAATATATAATTACTTATCATTGAGCTCTTCTAGGACTGAAACAGTAATACCTTACTATATCAGGTGTTCAGTTACAAATATTTCTAACACATTTCATGAATATAACACCTAATTCCATCTTCAACTTTAAAACAGCTAAAGGCATTTCCTGGACAAGTTCCATACCTGGGACAGAATTGAGTGTGACATTGTCACTGCCCCTTTCCTAGGAGTCAGAACTATCTATCTTACTCTTAGGAAACACCCTCTGTAGACAGCACTGTGAATTCTCACATTTCTAATTGCTGGTGGTACCTCCTCTATCTGCACTCACAGACTCCCTGGTGGTCAGCAAGACAGGTTGTTTCTCATTAATTGTTTCCTACTGATCACACAAAGACTCATATAAGTTTCTCAGTCCTGAGAGACCTAAGACTCAGTAGAGTTGAAGTATCCCAGAAAATGTCTGGGGACTTATGAAGCCCAGGTCCTTAGGTAAGGAAACTAAAACAAAAGCATACAACCTAATGATCAATTAAATAATTAAATTTCCAGACAAATCACCTTTCTAAGATAATTCTGAGGGTTTAACGAAACCTAGTACAGCCAACAATATATACTATGGCTGTTTTGTCTGAAAAAAAAATGTAATTGTCAGGGTTAATGGACCTACACTTTAATCTTATCAGTATACTCCTTGGGGATTTTAATTTTAAACTTCACATGTATGTGTGTGGGCCTGTGTAAGGATATGCAATACATTTTTAAATACTCAGGAAGTCCAAAAAGAATGTTAGAGACCTTAGGACTGGGATGCAAAGTGATTCTGAAAAATCTGATATAGGTTAGGAACTAGACTTGGAGCCCCAGGAGAGCAGGCATTGTTCTTTGTCACCAATCAATCTTATCAGCTATTTCCTTAGATTTTAATCTCTTGAACATTAGTTCAGAATCTTCTGAGGTGAAATAAGTTACAATTTAGTATTGTTTGTTTTCTTTGAGGCTCAAACCCAGTTTCTTGGGTATGTTGGTCAAAACTTTTACCAAATCACTATATCACATTCAGGGTATGTTAAGACTTCCTAAGTTAAATCTGAGCAATACACTTATATCACATACATAGAAGAACACATATATATGTATATTCATAGATCAGTATTTAGGTCAATAGATATTGTCATTTCTTTTAGTTTTCCATTTGTTAGTTAATGATATCAAAGCTCAAAATTTTGAGTCAAATAATTTATCTGCACAAATAGTAAGTTATTTAGCTTTAAATTATGAGTGGGCTTCTGTTCCAAAACCCATTATTTATAAAGCTGATGCTGTTGACAGTAAAAATTTAGAGCAATCAATAAAATTAGAATTAGTTCCTTAATACATATTTGAAGTTGAAATTTATTGAGTATAGTACTGAATGTCTATGAAACCCTATAAAACTATAGGTTCACATGAATTATAGTTATCAATAGATTTTCAGTATGCTAAATGGACAAGACCAATAGCCCATTATGCATCTGAAACACATAGATTAAAAATAAGGATGTCAGATAACAATGTATGAATATATATGTATATTTTTTCCAGCTGATGCTAATATGGGACAGTAGCATATTTTTGCCTTAATTAAGATTGTCACCTTTTAAAACAATACAAAAGTTATAAGAGATAATGATAAATTAAAACATTTCAAGAGTCAATCAAATATCATAGAATTGCTACAAAACTCAAAGAAAAGTGAACCACTACTTCCTCACTAGACTCTGTAGTATGAATCATTTAACGCAGAATATGCTCCCAGCAGGTTGCAAGCACAGTGCACCCATCCTAACACCTCTCAATGTGCTATAGTGTACTGCTATTTGACAATGGACTTAGATTATTTTTCTCTGCATGTTAATAATTCCAGGGCATCCATTAAATAATTAAAGGTTAAAATTGAAAACAAATGGCTAAAATGCTTTAAAATGTGGGGGAAAATCCAGAAAATACAAAAGAGGAAGGGAAAATTAATAAATTAGTGCATAAAATCTTGTTTTAAATATGCTAATAATCACTCAACTATAAGGTAAATCACCGTGAATGTGAATTGTCTAAATACACCTCAAAAGACAAGTATATTTGCAGAGTGTATAAAATACGGTATAAACTGTAGTCTGTAGGAAGAGCACACTTATTTTTGAAAACTCCAGCTTTACTTTAAAATATTTTTATGAAACTATTGTAAACCAAAATGAACTACACATGTGTCCTAGTAGGGAGGGATACACACATAGTGCATTTATCATTAAACTCAACTCTTTGTCCCTTAAAAACTTTCCATTTTCCAAATCAAATCAACATGGCAAAAAAGTAAGCAATAAAAGAAATTCTGCTTTCCCTAAATACCAATTTGTTAGTGTTTATGACAGCTGTGGTGTAGATGAATGCTCTATAATTTTCATTATAGTAATTAATTCAAATCAATTATAATGTTAAATTTGTTCTGGAAATCCCAGCACAAATTTAAGAAGAATATATGATAAATGTAGTATAAAATAACCTATGACACTAGGACCTATCATGCAGCTATTTGGGAGTAGGCAATCGGAGGATCGCAATTTAAAGAGCTGCTTGGGCTACAGTGTGTCCAAGGCCAGCCTGGGCAAATGAGTGAAAACTTGTCTCAATAAACAGTTAAAAGAGTGGCAGGCTGTTTACTTAGCAGTTCTGAGCACTTGTTGATCTTGTGGAAGATCTAGGTTTGATTCCCAACATCCACACAGTGGCACACAACCATTACTAATTCTAGAACCATTTTATCTGATACTCTCTTTGGACCTCTGAGGGCATCAAGCACATGTAGTGCATATACAAACATGTAGGCAATATAATCAGACATAAAACAAAATGAAAACATTTAAATTTTTAAGTAAAATAGATCATCTATTTATATATTATAGAGTTATTATTTTAAAATATTCATTAATTCTTAGCTAATGAGACATTGGTAATTTATAGCTTCAAAAAGAAAAGTCAGTCTTCATAAAGTTGTAGTCCTTGACAGGTTGACCACTCTCTGGTAGAAGGCCATATATCCAAGGGCATATGCACAGCAGAAACTGTATTTGATGGACTCAGAATGAAAAGGGAATAATGTTCAGTGCATATGGATCTTCAAGGTATTGGGATAAAGAAATGGATATGATCAAAATACATTTTACGAGTTCTAAAAGTACTAAAAATAACAGTTGGTTATATGGATACATACATAAAATGCTTGGTTCAACGTGTGAAGATTTCAGTGTGTATTGTTTTGAGTACATTATTGGCAGGATAGGAATCTTGTAGACCAAGTAGCCTTACGTACACTGCTTACAATGGTAAGCAGAAAGAGACCCTCATTTAAAAAGTGGTAGAAAAGGACTGAAAGCCAAGGATGTCCTCTGATGTCCTCATATGCCCATGGGCACCAATTACACATGAACATGCACACATACATACACACTGACATTTAAAACCATCTAAAGAGAAGAAGGCTGGAGACATAGCTAAGATCCACAACTTGTCTGGCAATACATAAGATTGTAGGTTCAATCATCAAAAATAGTTTGTATTACATATCATAATTTTATTTAAATTACCCTAGTGTGTATACAATTAATTCTTTAATTCTAAATAATAAAGTATCTTGGAATTTTAATTCTAAATAATTATTTAATTCTAAATAATAAAATATCTTGGAATATATGTAAACTCAACCAGAAATAACACAAAGGGCTTAGAATGCAAACGAGAGAATACTACTTGAGTTTCATCATAGAGTAAGTTAAAGGCATGCTGGTAAGTTGACTATGTATATTATGCAGATTAACATTAGACAATGAAGCTATAATTTGCATATTAATTAAGTGTGTAACATGGCACAATGAAATCCAAGAAAGGGAACAAAAGATGGAACACATGGAAAACTATCACAATAGGATATTTGTAAAGCAATTATAGTTTTCAGAACCACACACTTTAAAATCCTTGTGAATTGTTTTATGCTACACATGAGGGCATAAAAATTAATCATAATGTGATTTGGTAAAAAGACATCTCCTATAGATTGAGAAAAATACAAAGTATAATTTATATAGATGAATAATTCAGACAAGAGCTAAGCACCACAATGCTCACCAAAAAGTACAGATTCAACAAAGATTGCTTTGATTATTTTTCACTAGTAGTTCATATTCTAAAACAAATGTGTTACCTCAGCTGGTCTAATTCCACAGGGATTATTTAAGACTCAAAGGCAGTGAATAGTCCCTCTGTAGTACCAATGAAAAAAATTGCCTATGCGTTTTCTTCTGAGGAATATAGCAACTATGACATCACTGTGAACAAGCATTCATGTCCTCTAGGACTGACTCTTGGGAGTGAAGTAGACAACCTAAATCTCCCGAGTCTGTAGATATTATTGTTTCAACATAAAACTCCCTGCTTTCCTAGTATCTTTTAATACTAGGTCTAAATGAACTGTGTTTATATCTAGAGGTTTCCACGATGATACAAAACTAAGAATCAGGTTTCTGTTTCTTTGCTTATGGAAATTAAAATTTTACTCCCAAAGCAGATAGATATTACTAGAAACTAGAATGTAGGATATGTAATGTAAAATAGATATTAAGAAATATTTTATACTTTCTATCAATGTCTATTAACTTGATGTCAAACTTAAGTACCTCTAGATTTGTTCTCACTGGATTTC
>JANHMN010000003.1:94242871-94254175 GCA_030674055.1 Rhabdomys pumilio | reverse complement strand
TTTAATTCCAGCAATTGGGAGGGAGAGGCAGGTGGATTTCTGAGTTTGAGCCCATCCTTGTCCCTTGTCTATGGAGTGAGTTCCAGGACAGTGAGAGCTACACAGAGCCAAAAAAAAAAAAAAAAAAAAAAAAAAAAAAACAAAAAAAAAAAAAACAAAGTTTATCTTTAATTTGTATTTGTGTTCATTTTATTTAAAATTTGAATGTATTTATGTAAAGGGCTTTGATTACTCTTCATTAAAAACATTTATTTGTACCTCTTCTAATATCTCCCTCAAAGTTCTGATATAGATAATATTCAAATCTTTATATGTTTCTGGTGTAATATTTTCTCAAAGGCTGTGATGCAGAAAGCATTTTTTTTATATATTTGATTTAAATGCTAAAGGTGTCATATAATGTCAGATTTTAGGAATTATTTTATGAGTTTTACATATATTGTATGTTTTATTATCAGGCAAATTATGGTTCTTTCCTACTTTGTATTGTCCTTGTTTGACAGAATTTTTAATTGGACAGATGACCAATGTAAAATATATAGTAAAGAGAATAGAGAGATGACTCGAAAGTAGAAGGCACTTGCTATACTTGTGGTTGTCCTTTGTTCATTTTCTTGCACTGACATAATGTCTCACATCTTATAATCCCAGTTCCAGGGTATCCAATGGTACATTCTCATCTCTATGGGCACTTACATGTATGAGGTGCCCTTATATGTGTGTAAGCAAACACTCTTGTACATACACTAAAATTAAAATCGAAGAAATAAAATATATGGTAAATAAAAAAAAGTCACAAAAACCATACTTTGTAAATTATCTCATTCAGAGATAATTAACATATGGTATGTACACAGTTTAATACATAAATGATAGTGTGTTTATTGAGGCAGAATCACCAACAGTAATTCATCCTTGTTAGATCAATTTCATGCTGTGGTGAACTTTGAAAGACACTTATAGAGATGCGTCTTTCCACTACCAAAATGAAAATAAGCATATTTTCCTATTATTGTAAGCGAATATGTCAATGATTTTGATTCATCAGTTTCCACAATATCAAGCCTCTTAGCACTGTAGAGTGAAAAATTATAAAGACCATTTTATGAAATATATATAGGCTTTTCCTTTACCCTGAGCAAAAGAATGCAGGCTCCAGAAGGCGGAACAGAATGTAAGATTTCAGGCCTTCATTGCCCTGAGATATTCCGGGTGGAGGGCATTATCCCTGAATCAGAGGACACTTGCTGGATTACATTCCTCAAGCCTCAGGGAAAAGAACCCACCTGTGGGTGGGGAAAGCCCAAAGCAGGAAGACACATTCCTGACCACAAAAAGATGCAAGTCACCTAGGTGGGACTACGACCGGAGCAAGTGAGAAATAGTTTAACCTGAAATCGTCGGTAATAACATGGTAAGACCTCATTCTTGAGAAGAATGAGTGTGCAGAGTGATTTTCACATGATCCTGTATCATTTAGATTTAGGCTCCTCTGAAATGTTTCTCTATTCTTATGTTATTTATCCTTGACAACCCCTCACCCTCCTTCCCACTTCCCTGGTTTGTGGTTTAAAAACTCTCCCCAGACTGACTGGCTTGGTCAAACTGTACTCCTGCGACAGTATGCAGTTTGAATGCTGGCTGCAAGCTCTCTTCCCTAATAAACCTCTGCTGATTACATCCAGGTAAGGTGTCTTGGAGTTTGTGGGTGTTCGCGACTTCCTGAGACTTGAGTAAGGGTCTCCTGAATTTGGGGGTCTTCAGCACCAGGTATCTTATTTCTATCATGGAGATTTGTCATAGTGAAGCACCATATAAATTTGATTGAACTAGGTATCTTTACTTATAGGATAATTTTCCATTCAGCAATCCATTTGAGATTCTTTATTAATACTGTGTACATTGTTTTATATTTTTATGCGGGGGGGGGCAGCCCCTGCGTGGGTGAGAGGGGATTAGCAGCTTTTTTCTTCTCCTTGTCTGGTTCTTCTTGAAGCAGCCCCTGGGGGAGGATGGGAGTGGAAGAGCATTAGCAGGGGATAAGATCTAGGGTTATGCTACTGTAGTTGGTCTGCCCTCTGTTATCCTCTGACCAGAGACTGCAGCCCCTGGTACTAGCACTTCAGCTCAAAGACAGCAGAGAAAAATAGCCTTGTATTATCCTAAAAACTTCTGAGGGTAAAAGACTGCAGGCTTAGGTGACTAACACCTGTAGCCCAACAGAAGAGGATTAGGCAATGTGGCCTTTGTTCTATCCCAGCAGGAAATGCTGGGCTCTAATTTATGTCTGCTAGTCTGAGGTCACAGAAAGAAAAGACACTTAAGAAAAGTTATTATATAGAGTTTATTATTAAGTGTAAAAAGTTTCCTATGAAAACTATCTAAGAGGAAAAGTAGAAAGGTCCTAAGTGGGGTAAAAGGAAAACTTCTACTTGGAAAAGGGAAAAAATTCTGTCTCTATTTCTATATCTAACTATTCTAACTCTTCTAACTATCTAACTAACTCTCATCTCTTTGTCCTCTGAACTTATACATCTTTCAGAGTACATGGTCACATGTTACAAAGTTCATCACAAGTTCACACCGAAATTCAAATCATAAATTGAAATAGAAATTTACAATAGAGAATGTTTACATGCATATTTATTAGGAGTAATTATCTAGCTAGACATTCATCACCTGTCTAGCTTAGTGAAGTTTTGTATAGATAAACCCAGGCAATATTTTCTCTTCTGTCCTGGTACCTATAATAAATTATGAATTCCCTTTTAGTGACCTTGGTCAATTGTTTTAAAACTTCTTAGAATGTGCTCTGAGATGGAGAAAGTCTGGCTACTATCTCTCAATTAAGTGATAATACTCAGGACACTGGCAGAGTTCTCATTGCAGTTTTGACTATGTGTAAGGGATCTAAATAGCAGTCCTGTTATAAAAGTACTTAATAATCATTGATAGAATTTTACGAATTCTTATAGGATCATCATTAAGACTTAAGAAGTCATCTATTTGTCTATATAGTATCACTACAAGACAGTACATCTTCATGGATCTGCAGAGATCTGCTCCAAAAGGGTGTGCTATTGCTTAGTGATTGTTATATATGTTTAATAATAATAATAATAATAATAATAATAATAATAATAATAGGAAAAGCTTATTAATAGCAGTAATCTTTCCTAAAATTACATCCACCACAGCCTTGCTAATGGGGCACACTCGTCGCAGATTATATAATAAACCGAGGCAAGCATTTCAGGATGATCATCTGCTAATTATTAGCTTGTCCCATTATGGCTCCTGACATTTTTAAAGTTCCATTTTCTCTTAATATTTCATTGCACTATTAAAGAAAAACATTCTTCTGGGTACTCATTAATTTTACTTATCATTATGATTTTCAGTGAAGACATGATAAAAATTTGTATTATGTAACTGAAAGAAATTTCCTACTTGTTAGAATATATTATATACTATGTACTTATATCCTTCTGTGATGCTATGGAGACAAGAACTTATCACTGTAGTCTTGAAAGACCCCCGAGGGGACCCTACCTCCAATTTGGACCGGCGCTCACCCAAGGACACACAAGAGACCTCCTTGATGCATTTGCATAAGGTAGTTTAATAGCAAGGACCCTTGGGTTGAAATCCGTCCCACGCAGGAGACAAGGGATTTCGACCCCGAACCCCAGAGGCGGGGAGGGGGGGGCTATTTATGGGTAGGGGTAGGGAAAAGCGGGAAAGTTTGGCGCGGTTACACACGATTGGTTATTTCAAATATCAGCAACTGCAGAGGCGGCAGGATGGCTATTTAGGACATGTCTTTTTATTTTTCTTTGTGGCCAGGAATGTGTCTTCCTGCTTTGGGCCTACCCCACCCACAGGTGGATTTTCTTCCTTGAGGCTTGAGGAATGTATCGGGCAGTGAAGGCCCGAAATCCTACATTCAGTTCCGCCTTCCTGGAACTAGTGAGCCTGTATATATTTTATAAAATGGTCTTTATAATTTTTCACTCTACAGCCCCAGTAATATTGAAGTAAACTTTCTGATTTAGCTCTTTCTACCTACCCTCTACACCCAAATATCAGGAGAAATGTGATCCACCAGTCTCTTCTTTGGACTCTTTTTCTTTCTCTTCGTTTTGTCCAACTCTGATGCGTTAGTTTCCCTTTTACATTTTTATTTATTTTATTTTATTTTATTTTATTTTCTATAGAGAACTTTTAATTCAGCACATGGTTCTCTGTCAAGGGATAATATCTAAAGGTTTGATCTAGCTATAATGCAGACATGACACACACTTTTAAGTCCTTTGACTGGAATACCCTCCTTTGATGCCTCTGGCTGGAATACAGATGTACCTTTAGTATGCATCCTTAGTCCCAATCAATTAATTCTAATTAAGGAGCAAACAAAGTGAAGAATAAAAGAAAGATTGACAGAAGGAGGCAGAGATAGAATACGCCTAACTCCCAGGAGAACAGATAGAAAAGAGCAGTGAGGGAGAGAGGACGATTGAATTCTGATCATATGAGTTCAGATCAGTTCAGTTTAGAGCAGTTCAGTTTGGTGCAGTTCAGTTTCATGCAGATGAGTTGGATGCAACTGAGCTCAACTCAGTTTGAAGCAGGGTTTGAAGCAGTTCAGTTCATGGAGTTTACAGGCAGTTTCCAAGCACAACTATTTAGTCAGAAGACAAGAGAAGCCAATTTGAATCAGTAAGCTTGGAGTGCACTTTGAGCTAAGATAGCTGAGAACCAGGCAGCCAACGTCAGAATGACCTAGAAAGAATGAGTTTATTCAGCAATAATTCTTGAAGGCTGAAATATTCTAGGCCTACCTATATTAGAAGACAGATGTGGAAGCTGATGCCTTCAAGGCCAGAGCTTGCAGAAGAGTAGATTGTATGGAGGCTAGAAGCTTCCAAGCCTAGGTCCAGTGACAGCCAGAAAGATTCTGGGTTCAATCCAATCCATGTATTTGCACAGCTTGGGTACAGCTCTCATTTTATCACTTCATCTAAGAAAAGACATTTATATTTACATTTTTTTTTAGAAGCCTGTTTGTTTTCTACTGAGAGACAGAAATGGGGTGGTTCTGGATAGGAGGGCAGGTGTGGAGAAACTGGGAGTAAAGGGGGAACTATAATCAAGATTATTATGTGAAAATAAAATTTCAATAAGTGAAAAGAGATAATTAAAATTAGAAAATGATATATTTATTCCTCTGTTGAATTGAATCTTTATATCTGTTAGAAAGGCGTATAGTAGCAGGTAAACTTGGGATGGGAAATTCAGGATCATCTATGCTCTGAGCACTGATACTTACTATGATGAGGTCAACTATGCCCAATAAACTCAGTATAAATTCAAAATATTGATTTTTTAAAATTTTGTATATATAATTGTGAATTTTATTTATTTACATTTCAGATGTTATTCCTCTTCCTGGTTTCCCCTCCACAAACTCCCTATCCCAAACCCATTCCTGTTGTTTCTATGAGGGTGCTCTTTCCCACCCACCCACTTCAGCCTCACAGTCCTAGCATTCCCCTACACTGGGGCACTGAGCATTTGCAGGATCAAAGGCCTCATCTCCATTGATGTCAGATAAGGCTATCTTCTGCTACATATGCAGCTGGAGCCATGGATTCCTCCATGTGTATTCTTTGATTGGTGGTTTAGTTCCTGGGAGCTCTGGGGTTCTGGTTGGTTGATATTGTTGTTCTTCCTATGGGGTTGCAATCCCCTTCAGCTTCTTCAATCCTTCCCATAATTCTTTCATTGAGTCCATATGCTTAGTCTGATGGCTGATGTGCTCAGTGATAACAAGCATCTGCATCTGTATTGGTCAAGCTCTGGCAGAACCTCTCAGAAGATAGCTGTATTAGGCTCCTGTCAGCAAGTGCTTGTTGGTATCAGCAATAGTGTCTGGGCTTGGTGGCTGCATATGGGATGGCTCCCCAGGTGGGGCAGTCTCTGGATGACCTTTCCTTCAGTCTCTGCTCCACATTTTGTCCTGGTATATCATTTAGACAGGAGCAATTCTGGGTTAAAATTTTTGAGATGGATGGGTGGCCCCACCCTCAACCAGGGACTGTGCCTAAGTTCTGGATATGGTCTCTACAGGTTCTCTCTCCCTTTGTTGGGTATTTCAGCTAATGTGATCCCCGTTGGGTCCTGGGAACCTCTTGCTTTCCTGGCATCTGAGACTGTCTGGAAGCTACCCCCAATTTCCCATTCCCCATTGCTACACACCTCTGTGCAATTTCTTGACATTCAGTACATCTCCCCTGTCTCCTCCCATTCCTGATCCTGCACTTCTTTTTTCTCCTCCTCTTCCTGTCTTCCTTCCAAGTCCCTCCTACCTTCAACCTCCAGTGATTATTTTCTTCCCCCTTCTGTGTAGAACTGAAACATCCACACTTTGCTCTTCCTTTTCCTTGAGCTTCATATGGTCTGAGAGTTGTATGGTGGGTATCTGTAGCCGCCAGCAGCTATGGGAACCATGTTCACCTGAGAGGAAGGCTGGGTGAGGAGATAGCAGAGTCTCTTCCTGGTTCAGTCCAGGGGCTGGGTGAGGAGATAGCAAGTGTAGAAGGTGTCAGAGCAAGCTCAGCAGGTGGTCCATTCTTCTTGGCTCCTGTAACAGACTGCAGGGCGCCAAGGCCAGCAATGCAATGCCTCTCAGGTCCTACTGTTGCTTGGTCTATTGTGGTAAACAGCTAGTTCAGGCCTGCTCAGTCTGGCAGGCTGGCAGGCTGGGGGAAGGGCACAGGTCTCCCGAGCTTTTTACTACTATCCACTTATCAGTGAGCACATGCCATGTGTGTTCTTTTTTGTCTGGGTTACCTTACTCAAGATGATATTTTCTAGCTCCATCCATTTGCCTTCGAATTTCATGAAATCATTGTTTTTAATAGCTAGGTAGTATTCCATTGTGTCAATATACCACATTTTCTACATACCTTCCTCTGTTGAGGGACATCTGGGTTGTTTCTAGATTCTGGCTATTACAAATAAGTCTGCTGTGGACATAGTAGAGCATGTGTCTTTGGTATAAGTTGGAGCATCTTCTGGATATATGCCCAGGAGTGGTATAGCTCAGTCCTCAGGTAGTACTATATCCAATTTACTGAGGAACTACCAGACTAACTCTCAGAGTTGTTGTCCAGCTTGCAATCCCATCAGCAGTAGAGGAGTGTTCCTCTTTCTCCACAACCTTGCTGGCATCTGCTGTGATCTGAGTTTTTTATCTTAGCCATTCTGACTGGTATGAGATAAATGTCTTTAGTTCGTCTGTATATAACCATAGGAGCTTAGCCTAGCTTACCTGTGTGCTCAGAACATTTCATTGGTGTACCATTGAACAAAATCACCTAGAGCAAAGTTAATTTTTATAGTAAAATGTTCAATATCCAATTTGTCTTATTGAATTTTGCACTAAAAGTATACATCTTCCCCCAAAAGATTAACAAGTGACAAACATGGCCTCATACAACTAAAAAATCTGCAGTACAGGAAAGGATACCTTCATTCAAATGAAAAGCCATTCTATAGAATGGAAAAAGTCTTTGCCAGCTATATGCCTAATAGAGGATTGGCACATGCAATATACAAAGCACTTAAAACATTAAACACTGAGAAATATTTAGATTCTGTATGCTTATATATTTATGTATTTATTTTTCAATATCCTTAGTCATCAGAAAATGAAAACTGAATTACTTTTATATTTTATCATTCTGCATTCAGAAAGGCTAAAATGTAAAAACAATACAAAATAGAACATCACACTCTGCTTCTTGGATGGCAGTGGTGGAATCTGTTGACACTGCTCACAAAGGAATTTACCAATTATGTACACAGTTACCTTTTGTATTTATATGTGCTTGTGTGTGTATGTGTGTGTATGCACACATTTGCAGATACACATGGGTATGTGAGTAAAATATCATGTAATTTTCAGGGTATAATATACATTTTTATAACCATAGTTAGTATACTATGCATTGCTTGAAACTTTAACTTTTTAAAAACATTTTTGAAATTTTGAGTTTTCCGACCTCTGTTCCCAGCCTCTTGAACCTCCTTTTCCAAGAACTGAATACCGTAAGGTTTAAAATGTAAACGAGAGCAAGGATCATGGATCTTTCTTCTCCTGGCTTACTAAACATAGTACAATGACTTCTGTGCTATGTTAACATGACGTGTTGTGTGATATGTGACATGACATGTATCATGATGACACACAAAACAAGATTTTCTATTTTAAGCCCAAATAACAGTCAATTTTGTTGTGGTACATTATTTTCTTTATCCATTTTTCTGTAGTAAAACCTTCTGTTTATATATCATTGCTACTGTGAGTACCATTTCAGAAGGAAAGAAGTAAAAATAACTTTTTAAGATCTAAATTTTTTTCTACCCGTATCAATTAATTAATAAAGAATTGTATTTTCAAACTATCTTTATTATTGAATTTCTAAGTACTTTTTTATTACTATATTTATGTTTATTATAGTCCAGTTGTTACTCCTTGCCTCATTGATTTTATCACAGTTCCTCATTTCGTTCCTCCTCCCCTTGTCTCCAAGAGGATTCTCCCTCCCTTGCAAGGTCTCCCCACCTCCTGGGGCTTCAAGTCTTTCAAGGTACCTCTTCTCCTACTGAGGCCAGACCAGGCAGTCCTTTGCTGTATATGTGTTGGAGGCCTCAGACCAGCTAGTGTATGATGCCTGGTTGTTGGCTTAGTATCTAAGAAATATCAGTGGACCAGGTTAGTCGAGACTGCTGGTCTTCCTATAGGAATGCCCTTCTCCTCAGATTTTTCCAGCCTTTCCCTAATTCAACCAAGGGGGTCTCTGGCCTCAGATCAATGGTTGGATACAAGTATCTGTACCTGTCTCAGTCAGCTGCTTGTTGGGCCTCTCAAAGGACAGCCTTGTTTATTGGACTTCTCAGAGGACAGCCATGCTAGGCTTCTGCCTGTGCACATACCATAGCATCAGCACTAGTGTCAGTCCTTGCAGCCTCCCCTTGAGATGGGTCCCAACTTGGGTCAGTCACTGGACCTCCTTTCTCTGTCTCTTCTCTGTTTTTGTCCCAGCAGAACTTTTACACAGGAACAATTATGTGTCAGACTTTTTGACTGTGGGATGGCAACCTCATCCCTCCACTTGACCTGTCTTTCTACTGGAGGTGTACTGTATGAGTTCCCTCCCCCCACTGCTGAGCATTTCATCTAAGGTGCCTCCCCCCCCACCCCCCGCCTTTGAGTCCTGATAGTCTCTCACCTCACAGGTCTTTATTATATTCTAGACGGTCCCTTCAACTCCCACCCTTCTAGGTTGCATATTTCCATCATTCTGCTGGTCCTCAGCCTTCTCTGTTGCCTCCCCCACCTGCCCCATATCTGATCATGTTCCTCTTTTTCTTTTCCCCTCTCCTTTCCCACCCAGATCCCTTTCTCCCTCTGTTTCCTGTGATTGTGTCTTTTCCCTCTCAAGTGAGACTGAAGCATCCTCCCTTGGGCCTCTCTGTTGTTAACCTTCTTGAGTTCTGTAGGCTGTATTCCTGGTATTCTGTACTTATTTGGCTAATATCCACTTATTCGGGAGTATGTACCATACTTGAAGAGTATAATACCAAACATTATTTTCTAATCTAATTATGTTTAAATCAATTCAATTATTAGTAAATGGGTCATGAACATTATAATTATCTATGTAATGTTTTCTTATTTCACTAGTGGTACTTCCCATGGATACTGGTTTAGTAATAATATGAATGTGTATTAGCATAAATATTTTTATAACATTATGATTTGTTTAAACATTTCTGTGTGTTGTACTTTGTTACTCTTTTTCTTTAGAGCAGTAAGTAATTACTGCATTATTATTCGTATCTCTCCAAGAATATCTGAGATATTGCTTGGCTGGTATTACTCTTTAGGGATAATGAACAGAAAATTAAGATTTTTCAAGATATTTAATAATAGAAGGAATCAAGCTAGCTACTATATATTTGACATACACTGACATTTGGAACACAGAAATTAAGCCTCATGCAGGTAGAACAATTGTGAAATAGATATACATACAGTGTTTCACTAAAATGTGTTAAATTAAAAAATAGATAAGCATTTACATAATGTAAACCTTATATACATACAAATCATGTATACAACTTTAGAAATTCAAAGCTTGGGAAAAACAAATTAATTATGTAAGTATAATGAATGCATATTGATAAGTCAATGACAAATATTTTTTTTTTTTAGACTGTCCTCTTTTTTTAGATCTTAATGGGAAATTCTTTAGGAAAGTATAATGTTATGTTCATGCACTAAAATTCAATAAATATATGCAAAAACAATACAGAAGAAGGGGAATTTATGGAAAAAATTGATAGATACATTTTTAAATCTCCAGGCACTTATAGACACTGTTACAAATGAATTTAGAAGATTATATTTCAAATTAAATATAAAATAATTCATATTTTTATAAAGGTATCTGACCCAGAATATGTGATAACAGCTTAAAATAAAATATTATCATATTACTCCAAATGATATATTTGCTCAGTATTACAGTCTACTTCTTTGTTCATTTTATTTTGATAGAAATAAACACAAAATCCATCAAAACAAAGGAGTTTATAATATAACAAAGAGATACTGTTTCCTAATATATGCCTGTACCTTGTAGAATTATATCTGATAGAAACATGGATTAAACATCACTAAATGGAAAGATCCATCCTGTCACTGGTGTCTTGGAAAAAATGTACAAAAAAATGGGATTTTTGTCTCATATTTTAGACTATCTAATTTTATGATCATATTAACTTAACCTTATAGCTGAAAAATAAAATTGCATTAGTCACTGATATTTTGACTTGATTAATGTTAAGAGAATACATTAAGACAGTTGATTGTTGATTTTCACTTTTTTGTATTTATAAACTACATTCTCTCAACAATACTCAGTAGACAATGAGCTTTATCTTGAGGATGAAGTCAATCTATGTGAATGTAAGATTTAAATATTTCTTACTATTTAAAACTGTTGAACTTGTTCAAAATTTAAGTCACTAAACTCTTGAAAAGTTTTTAATTTCACAACCATAAATTCTTTTTTGTAAATGTC
Organism: Rhabdomys pumilio; assembly: GCA_030674055.1. Lineage (NCBI taxonomy): Eukaryota > Metazoa > Chordata > Mammalia > Rodentia > Muridae > Rhabdomys > Rhabdomys pumilio. The sequence goes on along the minus strand of JANHMN010000003.1, from coordinate 94,243,022 downwards.
TATGGAATTCCTGTTGTACTCTAAAACCTCAAATTATTTTTCCAAATTGTAATAATTTATAAAATTTCATAATCAAAGAATTGCCTGTGTGTTAACTCATAAACATGCAATAAGTATGCAGAATTATTAGTGTTCTTCTGTGATATATATA
>JANHMN010000003.1:94146513-94237345 GCA_030674055.1 Rhabdomys pumilio | reverse complement strand
CACACACACACACACACACACACACACACAGACTGCTACATTCTCTTTGTGTGGGTTCTGACTGAACCATTCAGTCAGAATGTCAGTTCAGCCTGTCAGACTCCTTCCTGCACCTGGAATCAGAGCCACCCCTTTTGTTTTGTTTCTTTGACAATTCAACTGTTCTGCAGATCCATAATTGTTAAAAATGTCTGTTGCTGAAGCCTGTTTCTGTAAACAGAACCATTCCTTTTTAAACAAGATTCATTTTATCTTTACTTATGTGGATGTGTCTGTGCGTGCTTATTCCAGTATATATGGGTACTGGAGGAAGTTGCCGAACCTCTTGACGTTACAGACAACTTTAAAACATTTAACATGGGTGCTGGGAATGAATCATCTCTCTAGCCTCTGGCCTTCTATCTGAAATTACACTAACATGGATATACAAGAAAATACTGAAGGAGGGGGACTGGAGAGATGGTTCAGCAGTTAAGAACACTGAATGCTCTTCCAGAGGTCCTGAGTTCAATTCCAAGCAACCACAATCATCTGTAGTGTGATCTGATCTCTTCTTCTGGTATGTCTGAAGATAGTTACAGTGTACTAATTTAAATAAATAAAATAATTTAATAAAAGAAAATACTTAAAACCAATGTCTCAAGGAAACATTTAGACCAAAATGATCAATAGGCATGTGAAACTGAAACAATTATTGTAAGGTTAATTTGTTTTCTTCACAGTGAGTATTTTAAAGAAAATTTAAATCTTATATATCAAGTTTATTAACAGAAAATTGTAAGAAAATTGAAGCATTTCTGTTAATATATCATTTCAAAGTTCCTCACTAATACCTTAGGTAAGTTAAGATGGATAACAAAGGGTATGATGTCACGTACGATATTGTAAAGACCAAAAGAAAGTATGCATATGTTTGCTAAAGTCTCGTAATATAATGTCATGTCAAATATATTATTTTTGCTTGATTTGATAATTTACTTGGTTGCACTGATGGAAATTATGTAAGAAATTAATTTTAATGTTATGAAATTCATGATATTAAAATAGTTTTGTCTTAAAATTTCTTTTACATTTGTTGATCGGGGTTAATGGCTCTGTGAAGAAATGCATAACACAATGGGCCAGGCTGAATTAATTGAAAAATTCACTATATGTGTACTTTGTATTATTATACAATAGAGAAACTGAGAGAAGGTAGCTAAAACACATATAACAATTATATATTTTGAACAATTATATAAAGGGAAATATATCAAATGGAGATGTAAATAGATGTGATAAAATATTTTGATTTTATGCATTCCATATAATTTATTGTTATTCATTATTTGATCATAGTAAACAATAATAATACTGACTTGAACCAAAGACACATAATCTCTAAGAATTTAACATTGACTATTTTACTAAAATTTGTAATTTTTTATTAAGTTACCAAAATATTTCCACAATATCTTCAAGTGCTCTTTACTTTTTAAGTTTTTATGTAAAAACTGTAAACCTAAACTGTTTTATGTCAACATGCTTTGTATTACATCAACAAATTACTTTGTTTAAAGAAAAAAACTGAACAACTCTCTCTTGAATTTGCTTGGTCTTTACTCCATAAATGATGGGGTTGAGGGAGGGTGGTAGAACCACATAGAGGTTTGCAAGGAGGATGTGAGCATGGAATGGTATGCTATCACCTCCAAAACGGTGAGCAAGGGAAGAAAAGAAAACTGGTGTGTAGAACAACAGCATGACACAGACATGGGAGCCACAGGTGCTCAGAGTCTTCAGCCTGGCATCTTGAGAAGGTATTCTATACACACACAAAGTATGAGAGCATATGAGACAATAATAAGTACTACATCTAGACATACGGAAAATAAAGCTACAACCAATCCATAGTAAATATTGACTTTGATGCTGTCACAGGCCAACCTGGCAATGCCCATGTGTTCACAGTATGAGTGACGAATGATGCTCTTACCACAATAGGTGAGCCTATAAACAAGAAAGATCAGTGGGAAGCAGATAAAAAAACTTCTAGTCACAGATGCAATGCCTATTTTGATGATGACAGATGGGGTTAGAATGTTGGTGTATCTTAGTGGATAGCAGATGGCCACGTAACGGTCAAATGCCGTGGAGAGCAGTATGGCAGACTCTGTCACAAAGATGAAGTGGAGGAAAAACATCTGAGACACACAGCTAGCAAAAGAAATGCCTCCTGCTTGGAACCAGAAGATTGCTAATACTTTTGGAATGGTCACAGTGGACAAGAGGATATCAGTCAGGGCCAACATGGATAGGAAAAAGTACATGGGTTCATGAAGACTATGTTCAGTGGAGATCAGCAATATTAGGAATGCATTTCCTACAACAGCCACTATGTACATAGAAAAGATGGGGATGGAGAGCCAAATGTGTGCATCTTGTAGCCCTGGGATTCCAATCATAGTGTACCAGATGTCTCTGAGATTGGTGTGATTTGAAAATGTTGATGATGTCATCTTTTACTCTTTTTTCTGATACTGGGAAAAGTGATGGAAAAAAATCATGAATCATAGTTATCTTTGCCTTAATTTCTTGAAAAAGCAATTCGGAAATTACTTGAGAAAGAATTATTAAAAAAGAAAAATAGTAAAATAGGCTATGATGTTTCAATCAATCATAATATATCAATAACAAAACAGAAACATTTTATGAATAGGAAAATAAACCCAAGTTTATAACACTTGTATTAATGGCTTTGGTGAAAACTGTAATAATTGTACAAAACAAATTCATTTGACATAGATTCTAGAAACTGTTCTCAAAAGTACTAGGTTAGCATCAAAACGAAAGTCTGTAAAATGCTTTTGCCTGATTGATTATTTCTAAGGTTTAGCACATTTCTCTTTTCTGGAATTTTCGAGATATAGTCAGGATATTATAGTGGTCTTTGTAAAGATGAGCTTGAGACTGTTGCCTTAGACCACTTTGCCATCCTGATATCCCAGATTAATCCCAGATAGAAATATTGAGTCAATGACAACCAAACTTCCATACTTTAATGTTTGTCATTGAGGAGTTTGCTCCTTTTTATTCTTTTATCAATTTGTAATAAATAAAAGAAAGCAAAGACTATAGGTATACCTCACTGTGTACAATGACACATTAGGTTAGCATTTAGATTTCACAACTATGCTTTTGTATTTCATGCTTGTAATCTGTGTGTTTCTGCTAAACATTCATTAACTGTGTTCTAACTCAGCACACCTTGTCTTTCTCACTGGTTAATATCATATTTATACTATATACCCCATATTCCATGCTTTTCAAATGTCTGTGCATTCTACTGTTTTCTTATTTTAATATTGATATGATAATTTTACTTAATGATACAATATTTTCTTGATACTAGTATTATTATCACTATCATTAATCAATGTCATTATTGTTATATTGAATAAGAGTTGAAATAAAAATTATATTAGGTCACCATGAGAAAAATTCAAAAGAATTAATGAAAGACAAGTCATTTTCTGTTGACGAATGTTGGTCATACAAGATTGTGAACAGCAGAAATTTACCAGATAGGTTACTCTCAAAAGAATCATCACTCAAGTATAGTAAAACATAACTTGGGGTAATAAATGAATATCAGAAAAATTTCTCTTAGTTTAAGCCAGAGGCATGAGATAGTCATGAATTGAAGGAACAATACAATCAGACAACTATAGAATTAAAATTCTATCATGATAAAAGAAATTCAATAAAAGTGCTTTTTGCTTCTCCTATTGAGATGAATAAAAATTCATAAAATTACAGTGAACCATGTGGAAGTTTTCAAAACACTTTATATTTAATCCACATCTCTTGACACAACAAAAGCAAATAGTTACTAACCTCAGAATGTTTTTAAAATAATATAGCTTCTGAAAAGAGATAAAGCTGATTGTATAAGTGTTGTGCAGTACAAGCACATGTCAGGAAATTTTTATCTATTTGTTGTAAAAGATCCTAGAAGACATGATACAGAAGGATGGTTTTTCTGAAGCAATTTTGTGTTTTAAGCCCAAAACTGCCTTGAATCAATCTTCCTTTCATGGCTTTCCAAATACTGAGATGATTGGAGTTGGCATGCATGCACAAGAAACTAAAGGATTTTATTTTAGTAGAACTAAGGACATTTCAACAAAGAGAGAGATTATACAAGTTCATCTAAGAGCCAGCAGATTTCTCACTTGGATAGTTGTTCTCTTCAGGATCCAGGAACAGTTCAGGATAAAGATAATGGGTCTCATCACAGGAGAAGCACAGCTTTCTCGTGGTTAGAGGATATACTGGGTGATAAATGACTCTGCAAGATGGTAGCAACACACATGAGAAAACAGGTTTGCTTAGAAGACACTTTTCCTAATTTTTGATAATATTGAGGTACATAATTCCAGGTCTTGATCTTTCCAATCTGTTCCTTTTGTTGGTCCACAGCCAAGCTTCTGCAATCATACTTTCATGTCTTGTGCCCACCTTTATAATTTATACTCAGAGTATTACATTTCTAAATGTGTATTCATATTAAAATATCTCTCCAGGGAACATAAGGCATTTTGTCATAGAGAATGTGTTAGATAACCAGCGGTTATGAAGCAGAGACGGCATGGTACTCGCACTGCTTATTTGAGCTCCATTTTTCATCCCATTCATTAAGCTCTGACCTGGGAATCACCAATATACCGTAATGCTCATCATTTTATTTTTCTCCCTAATAATCAGTATTTACCCTGATGAAGAAAATAGTCCACACAAGACTTTGGATTCTACTGATTCTGCAACTAGCCAGGAGAAGTCATAAACAACAATTAACAAATCCATATTATACAGAGAATCCTATTGTTCATGATTTGGTTACTTAAATATATATATTTAACTTTTCATCCTCTTTCTAATTATATCACTTCAAAGCACTTGTTTCTGTTTTACATCTCATTTTACTTTTAACCTGCATCAAAGCTGTGCTATCTCCAAAAACTTACAATGCAAGTAAAAAAAAAAAAAAAAGTAAAGAGAAATTTTAGTAATTCCAGGCTTTTTTTTTTTTTTTTTTTGCTGGAACTCAGGCTTCCTCACTCACCACAACAAGGTCCCTTCTATGTTTTTATTTCTTAAATAAAAGTTTACTGTCTTAAACTAGTGAGGCAAGCTTCTGCTGTACTTTATTTTTAAAGGGAGGGGATTAAACTAGAGAACTGAATGTAATAAAGAAAAGCACACAGAAAACTGGGTAGGGAGCTTGGAATCTCAAACAAGGTATATTCTTCCTCACATGGATACCGATCCAGCAATTGAGTACTGATGGAGTTATCACTAACCTTATATTTGTTTGCATACATATTGAAAATTGTACACAATTAACATTCTTAGTTAATTATCCCTCATCAAAAAACATCCTTTGAAATGGTATTAAACATTTTCAGTGATGCTTTGATTGGATCAAAGCATATCGTCTGACCTCTGTTAAAACTACACCCATTGATAGGGTATATAACTTCAATAGTCAAAGATAGACTTCTCTCCCCAACCTTGGATCATTAGAGCAGCTCTCATGGTCAAGTGTATATGAAAAGGCATGAGGTGACAGACCCATAGTATTTCTAATTTGAATTAGGATGCTCTTAATCTAAGATATTAGAAAATATCTTACGAAGGCAGAAACCATCAACTCTCCAACTGAATGTTGTTACCTCCTCTATGCTGTAATGCTGGGTTCTGTGAGATAGGTTGTATCTCCTAAATCTAGGCACCCAGGACTCACCCCAGTACTGGCCATATAGCTTTTGCACTGCCAAGGGATTCAAGACTCAGTGGAATTGAGGAAAAATAAGGAAGTGTTTATAGTCCCAAAGATACTTTAATTAAAGAAAACAATCAAGCAATTGAACAAATTAACTGAAAACCAAAGGCACATTGAGTGTGTAGTATTAGAATAACATCATTCTCAGACAAAATGTTGGACAAACTCACAAAAACTCTGATCAAAGGCAACAACCCATACTATGACTTATTTGACAAAAGATTAAAAAGCACCCAGATACTGTTGTAATTTCTCTCATAGCACGGAGTGTTTAACGTCTTGACTCTCTAGTTATTTGCTCATACAAATATATAGAATTAACATCCTCAGAATTGAGATAAAGTTGTACACATCCCTTTGGTGTAGCCTGTTTTCTCCACACGTACACACTCAGTGCTGAGTTCTTCTTAAACTCACAGTAATGGTGTTGGTGATCAGAAAAATTCTATTTTTTCTAATTTCTAAGTAGATGTGAACTTTATTGATAGACATTAATAGGTACATTTCATCTGTAGAGTTGTTGTTAGTTTTGAATATGTACATTTGAATTTTGAAAAATATGAATTGTAAACTAATAATTCTATGTATTTTTGTCCATTGATAACTGTTACCTAGATTTAGATATTATCAAACAACCACCATAACGCTCTGTCAATGCTTCTGCAAAAGGAAAGTTTACACTACTCCTGTCACTGATGAAACACTACAATCAGAGAGCTAAACACACTTTTACAACACAATGATAGTAAGGAAATCTAAAGTCTTGGATATTTTATTGGGTGAATTGGATGTTTGATAGACTATATAACATGATAATAATTGTATTTAAGACTATACCACATGAAGAAACTAGGAATAGCTACCTATATAATCACAAAATAATACAATGTTAGTGCAACATACATTTCTTGTAAAAGAGATGTTGATACTTAGTTTTAAATTTATTTTTGGTAAAGTCTTTCCTTAAACATTTCTATAATATAAATGATATTTTATTTTTTATTTTTTAATTTTATGCAAACCTTACTCATTTCTCTGTAAAAGTTTTAAAGCTTTATTTCTGAACAAAGGCTTAATTGCAACTTCTGTGACAATTCTACCATAGCATAGTTTTATGATGCATCTTTAAGAAATATACCTAGGACATTCATGACATTATTCTTACGTTCACCTTCACCCTCAGTGCTGTGAGTGTGTATAAACATTAGAGAGTCACTTGTGTTCTTGTTTAAGTGACTATTTGGGATCACTCCATATTTATTCACTTTATTTGTTTTATGTCCTGACATCCTATTATGACATTTACTTCCAAATGAATATTTGTTATCACTGTTATTAATTGTAAATGTGAAAATGGTTGGAATCCTGCAGTCCACACTATCACCTTTAATTACCAAGAGGGGAAGTAATCTTTTCTCATTTATTTAGGGAGAAAGAAATTTGATTAATTTCAATAAGTTAATTCTCATATGTGCTAATGCGATTGAATCCTCTCTATTTTATACTACTGTCCTGACTCTGAATATTTCAATGTTGCATGATATAGGATTGCCTAAGAAAGGAAGAGAAACAAAGATTTCTTTCTTTCTGGAAAACTTAGTATTAATGAAATGCAATGCAGACTAGTTTTCAATTTATAGTAAAATAATACACAGATTATTTTCAATTTATACTTGGCACTTTTGAGATGTTTGTGTATCTCATTGTATTTAAGCTTTCAAATTGTAGAATATATGTTCTCATATCTACTTTTTCATATGTATTTGTTACAGATAAATATTCAAGAGCTCAGGAAGAGTAACAGGACCATAACTGAACAAGATCTAAAATTCTCATCTTGAACTCAGAACATAAATAACCAGAGTCTAATCCATGCTGCTAATATGGAATTTAAACTTTCTTTGAAGTATAATATTATCTTTTCCTATTTTACGCAAAAATATAGGATGAATATCTTACAGGTTGACATGGGATTTTTGCTTTCAATTGTTTGGTCTGAGAGTATGGGCCCTATTCTTAGTTCTCTGGGGAATATTAAAAGTGACCTGAATATGGAACAGAAATTAAGCCATCTTCAGACAACTAAGCACACAACATTATTCTTTTTACTCCAAAATGACTGCCATTCTTATTCTTAATGCTACCATGACATAAGATTTCAGGAGAAACTTTAGGTTCTTTTTAGTTATATATAGTTCCTATAAATAACATTAAAATCAAGCTTCCATGATTATATCAAAAACATGCCTTAGTGAAAGAAAACATCTGGAAAAACCTGTCTTGAATTTGCTTTGTCTTCACTCCATATATGATAGGGTTGAGAGTAGGGGGTACCACCACATAGAGGTTAGCAAAAAGAATGTGCATGTGGCGTGGTATGCTGTGGCCTCCAAAACGATGAGCAAAAAAGGTAAAGAGAGAAGGTGTATAGAACAGAAGAATCACACAGACATGGGAGCCACATGTACCCAGAGCCTTGAGTCGGGCATTTTGAGAAGGAATTCTAAATACTGTATGAAGTATAAGGGTGTAGGAAATGATGATAAGCATAATGTCTAAGCCTATGGAAAATAAAGGCACAGTCATTCCATAGTAAATATTGACTTTGATGCTGTCACAGGCCAATCTAGCAATTCCCATATGTTCACAGTATGAGTGATTAATGATGTGCCTTCCACAATAGGTGAGTCGATAAACTAGAAAGACTAAGGGGAAACAGATGAAGAAGCTTCTAGTCAGAGATGCGATGCCCATTCTGCAGATAACAGAAGGAGTTAGAATGGTAGTATATCTTAGTGGAAAGCAGATGGCTATATAACGATCAAATGCCATAGCCAGCAGTATGGCAGACTCTGTCACAAACATGAAGTGCAGAAAAAACATCTGAGACACACAGCTAGCAAAAGAAATGCCTCCAGCTTGAAACCAAAAGATGGCAAGAACCTTTGGTGTGGTCACTGTAGATAGAATGATATCAGCCAGGGCCAACATGGAGAGGAAGAGGTACATTGGTTCATGAAGGCTGTGTTCTGTAAAGATCAGGAATATTAATAGGGTATTGCCTATTAGAGCCACTATATACATTGAACAGATGGGGATGGAGAGCCAAATGTGTATATCTTCTAATCTTGGGATCCCAATCATGGTGTACCAGATGTCTCTAAGGTTGGTGCGATTTGAAGAAATTGACATTTCTTCTGTCTTCAGACACTAACTCTTGGAGCTGAAGCAAAATAAAAATTATACAAATTACAATTATTTCTACTATATTATTATGAAATAACTCTATATGTACTTACTAAATTAACAATGGACTGGTACTCATGATTCATTGACAGCCAGACAGAGTTTACAAACAGAAAAATAAAAACTTGAAAACATATACTGTTGACAAAGGTGATGATTATACTTAAAAGAACCAAACTTTAAATATTAAAGTGAAGTTTAGATACTGTACAAAATGTTTTGTTTTTAGCATCAAATGTGCAAATCCTTGGTTCCCTGGAAAGTTTTGCATATCATAGCTGGTTTTATTTTGCTGTTCATTTCATAATTCTTAATCAAAATACTCTTTCCTGAAGCCCTAGAATTGTAGTGGTCAGGATCCTCTTATTGTCTTTTTAGGAGCCCAGTATTACAGAGATCCATGTCAACCCTGCACTCCAGTGAAAACTTTTTCATAAATCACTGTGATTTTTCTTATTTGTTTACATTTCAAATGTTATCCCTCTTCCTGGTCTCCCTTCCATGAACCTTCCACCTAACCCCCTCTTTTTGCCTCTAAGAAGGTGCTCCCCAACTCATCCACCCACTCCCACCTCCCACCTTTAGCATCCCCCTTCTCTGAGGCATCAAGCCTCCACAGGACTAAGTGCCTCCCCTCCCACTGATCCCAGATAAGGTGATCCCCTGCTACATATGTAGTAGGAGCCATGGATCCCTCCATGTATACTCTTAGGTTGATGGTTTTAATTCCTGGGAGCTCTGAGGAGTCCGATTAATTGATATTGTTGTTCTTCCTAAAAGGACTGAAGGAGCAGTCTGTAAGATTTTACGGGAAAAATATTAATATAGGTGGAAAATACTGGTGGAAGAGATGAAGTTATGGAATTTGCAAGTAAATAAATAGAGCTAGAATCAAGAGTCTGAGTGAGATAACTCTTTACCAAAGGGACACTAGAACAGGAGAATTAAGTGAAGAGGAAAATTTCAGTACAGGGTAAAGTAGGGAACATGGGGAGGTTCAACTGACTCTAAAGACATTTAGAAAAGTAAGACAACTATATTACTGCAGAATTTCCTAAAATATTTGCTATATGAGAGAAATTTAAATAGAGTCACATTATAATGGGGTAGAAAGTACACCAACTAGACATTTTATGCCACCAAGTTAAACTTTCACTCAGAATAGGCTATATATGGACCTCTTGGCCAAAGAGGGCCCATAAGCCAACCCCTTAAAACTCATAGGCAATTGCCAAAGCTGTTAGTTACCCTCTACAACCAAACAGCAAGGCTCTATTAGTAAAAATATTACTCACTTATATTATCAAACATAGAGAAACTAAACTGGTGGGTGTCCAAGTGGATGAACCACCACTACTCACTAGGAGTCATGCTGCTATAAGAGCATACTGTACACATGCTACTGGAGTAAAAAGGTAATCATGTATATTGCCCAGGTATAACATCCTACAACCATCAATATAAGCTGCCTGCCAGATATATGAGTGTAACAGTGTCATAAATGTTATGGGAGTAACCAAACATGTTTGATTGGATTTAAGAAACACTTTATGAAATGAAATTCATACTTAATACTGCCAAAGTATCCAAGAACTTGAGACAAGATAGGTTAGAGCCATTAGGGGAAAATGTACAGCTATTATTCTGCTATAGAAACATAGTGACAAAATGACTACTAATGACATGTTGCTATATCCACAGATCATTTAAACCTACATCAGAGGACCTTTTTTTGAGTTGATGGAAATTAAGAGACCTGTAACTTGACAATGTTAGAGAGTAAGAAATTTTTTAACATTCTGACCTAAATAAGAAGTCTTTATAAAACTGTCTTTAAGGCTCAGCAATCTATGAGGAAAGAGAGTTGTTAAGACTGTAAGTACTAGAGGTGGTTGATGACTATAAGAAAATAATGTTATCCAGAGGCAACAGGACTGAAGCACACATGAATGAACAGAGACTGTAATAGGATACATAAGACCTGGGAGCTGAGAAGAACAAATAGACACAAAGTTCTACCCATAACCAAGAAACTATCTGCTTTTTAAACTTAGTGGGAAAGGAAAAATTCAGTGTTTTCCAAGTCAGTAGCACTGCATATATCAATCACACTCTGTGGCATTCCTCTTGCCCAGAAGTTGGACAACACAAAGCAGACCACATGTATTTTTGTCTGCAACATTGTTTAGCTTAGTTTTGGACACACATTTGTGTGCATGCATCCATGTATGCATGTGTGTCTTATTGCTTTTATTTGATTTTCATTAGAGAGAGAGAGAGAAAGAGAGAGAGAGAGAGAAAGAGAGAGAGAGAGAGAGAGAGAGAGAAGTAGAGAGGGAGCTTGGGACAATGAGAGAAAGGTTGGGGAGGGTAAAGACTATTAAAAAACACTTTGCATAAAATTTTTAGGTAAATTAATAAAAAATGAAAAATTCAAGCTTTTAGAAAATACCCAATCGCAAAAAAAAAAAAAAAGTGTTGTGAACCACAGACAATTATCTATTAGAAATGACGAGCCTATAGTGAGATGATAAAAAGAAAGGTTTTCTTTTTCTGAGAAAATGACTGGTCTATATCACCAATAACCCAGGAACAAGAAACAATCATCAGAGAGACAGACTACTACTACAAAAAAGAATATCATTAACTAGCAGAGTAAGATTATGTGGGTCGATGAGCTAATGACTCTCCCAGATGAACACAATGCCCAGAAGTCAAATGAAAAAGTGCATCTTTGGTCAAGAAAATATTTTACCCTATGAACTTGATACTGGTTAGGTAAACAGTTCTGTTTTTACTTCTTCCAATCTGTTTACTGTTTTTTATAGTCAAGTATCCTTATTTAGAGTTTCATCTCTTATACTTACTCTAGTAATTTCCTCTCAGATGTACAAAAAATCCTATATTTAAATGATTGTGTGTTAAAATACTATAATGAAGCTGGGCAGTGGTGGCATATGCCTTTAATCCCAGCACTTGGAGGCAGAGGCAGGCAGATTTCTGAGTTTGAAGCCAGCCTAGTATACAGAGTGAGTTCCAGGACAGCCAGGGCTACACAGAGAAACCCTATCTCAAAAAACAAAAACAAACAAACAAAAAAACCAAACCAAACAAAAACAAAAACAAAACAAAAATACTGTAATGAAACTATTGAATTTGCAAAAATAAATTTGTCATGGAGAGTATCTTAATACTGCTGATAAATTCAGATCCTGTGAAATTAGCAGAGATAGCATGATTCTCAGAGGCTGTAGTTCTCACTTCAGGCATTTAATGCTGACCTGAGTATTGACCAGGATTCCCATACATTTCTGGAAATTAACATCACTTCTCCTTTCTCTCTGGGTTACTGTTCTACCTACTCCATTTATACCAAATACTATGTCATGAGAGTGAGACATGTTCCCATTCCTTCTACTGATACAGCTAAAGTCTTCATCCTGAAGAAATGTCATAGCATGAAAAGGCATGGCTTTAAAATCTGGTCTATCTTTTCCTAGGAATTAGGAATGTACTTACCTTGAAATGACACACAGGATACTGTCAAAAAGTAGCAGTCACCAACTTTCTAATATGAGATTCTAGATGTTCCTACCTTTCTTACTTAGCAACTGTGGACTCTCTGATGCTATGTGAGAAAGGTTGTCTTTCCTGGATTTAGGTACATACACTCACTCAGAAGCAGGTTATATAGCATTGTCATTCCCTAGAAGCCCAACCCTGGTAGAATTGAGGTATCTAGGAAAATGAGCATGGTCATTTGAGCCCTGGATCCTTAATTAAGACCTAACCATAACCAAGCAATGAAAAATAAATGACAAAAGAGACCCAGTAAATGGTGGACTAGGTTCATAGGAAGACTATAATTCAGAGGCCATTTTTATGGATTAACACAAAAATCCTACCAGCACTAAAAGCCACACTGTATCTATTCTGACAGAAGGACCTAGAAATAGTTTGATTTGTAACATCTTTTAAAAAAATATTTATCACAAGTAATCAGACACCAATTACTCAAGGGTGGTTTCATAACTATTTTTCATCTCTAGGGGGATTTTTAACAAAATACCACCAACATTGTTTCTGTAAGTCTATTATGTATCTTTTGAGTTAAAAGATATTTCAGTCTGGTTAGGGAAACTCACTGACTCAGACCATGTAGAATTGGGCTCTTTTCTTCTCTAAAGTGTAGAGTGCTAGATACCTTAGTCCCATGTTACTTCTTACACACATGCAAGGAACCAGTATCATATATATGTATATATAGTGTAGTGTAAATTCTCTTTTCTGTACACCTCTTTTTTTCTATTCTCAAGAACAATAACATATTCTTAGATCTACACCAATAATATTTATAGGTTATTAGAGATTTGTGTTTGTAAACATCAATTTCAAACTTTATTCTCAGTCCATGAAAGATAAAATCTTTTTAAAAGACACTTTGGAAAATATTTGGGATACATAAATCTTGAGTTATAAAAAATAATTTGTTAAATAACAATTAAGAATTCTGTAGAAATAAATACATTTTTTTCCTCATCATTGACAACAAACTGACAATAAATATAGTTCACAGGAGCATTTTGTCTGTTTTCACAAATTCAACATCCCCAAATATCACCTCTTTAGTAAGAAACAACCCCAGATAAACAGTTAAAACATGATTTTAATATGCAAGAAAGCAAGCAAATAAGAATCTTGGATAATTTATTAGGTGATAATTTGACAAGAATGACATCGCATTACAATGAATGTTTATAAAAATCTAATATATGAAGAAAATAACGGGAAAATCTACAGATTAGTGGAATAAAGTAATAGTAACAATAGGCACTAGGTATCCACTCTGGGAAGGAAAAACTTTATGGAGCTTAGTTTCAACTTGATATATATATACCAACATAAACCTAATTTTATTTATATTCTCTTGATTATCTGTAAAAAGTATTCTATTTCTTTGAACACATTTAGTTGTGATTTATATTGTAACTATTTTTACTATACTATAACTTGGATTGTATTTTAACAAGTTAATCATAACATTTATGATAGTTTTAGTTTATGCCCATTTTCAATGCTGTGAACAAGTACACAGAGGCTAGCAAATTTGCTAACAGAATTATATAAGTCAATATGTGAGGCTCCTCTGTATTTAATTGCTTAGACTCATTAAATGTTCTCTAACATTCCATCATACTCTCTCTCTGATAAATATTATACTCTTATGTGTATGTATTGCTCTATAAGCATTCTGAAGTATGCAGTGCCATCATACAATGGCCAAGTGGAATACCTGCTACCATCACATTTATTTACAGAAAAAATTAGGGATTGTTGTAATTTTGATTATTGTAGTTAATTTAAATGGTAACATGTTTAAAAATCTGTCTCTAGCCGTCTTTCTGCTGTACTTACAGTGAAGAAATTTAACATGTGCATATTTCAGTATTGTCTTCTGTGGAAGAAGGAATATAGTAAAAAATTAAATCTCTAGGTTAGCAGATTCATACTCATTTTCAATTACTAAAAATAATAACAACAAACAAAGTTATTATTCTTATTTTATACCTGGAACTAGGTTAGAAGTTTTATGTAGGACACTCTTGTCTGTTTGTTTGTTTATCTATCCACCCATCAGTACAAACTGGAGATGAATGTACAAGAATAAAAGAAGACTAAATATTCTTGACCCAAACTGAACATCTTAAATATGATACTTGAACTTGGAACCCCAATGCTCTGTGACTGATACATTGTGATAACCAGAAAAAATGTTTTGTATATGCAGTATCTTCATTTTTCAGTTAAAAAAAATGAAATGCAATGGCAAAATAATTTAGGATTCTGTCTCCATTTGTTTGGTATATGAACAAGCATTGTATCAGTTTTTCCATGTTTTATGTGGCAACATAAAATATAAAGCTTCTGAAATGTTATGAAATATGTATGTTTTAACAAAGATGAAAATAGTACATAAAGCAATGTGTTCTTGATCCAAACAAAGTATGTTCTGAGTATAATTCACATCTTTTTATCATTGCACAAATTGCTATAATTACCCTCAGAAATGATAATTTGCTTTAATATTTACATTGTAACTTCAGATACTCTTGAGATATATAGTTTATGGGGAAAATATAAAGAACAGAATAAAGTTGTTTGGTTTAGATCAACAAAATGACTTTCCCAAAGAAAAAACTTGGAAAAACCTTTCTTGAATTTGTTTAGTCTTCACTCCATAAATGATGGGGTTGACAGTGGGTGGTACCACCACATAGAGGTTAGCAAGGAGAATGTGCACATGTAATGGTATACTATGACCCCCAAAACGATGAGCAAAGAAAGAAAAGAAAGCAGGTGTATAGAACAGAAGAATAACACAGACATGAGAGCCACAAGTAGCTAGAGCCTTGAGTCTGGCATCTCGAGAAGGAATTTTAAACACAGCACAAAGGATAAGGGCATATGAGACAATGATCAGCACAACATCTAGACATGTGGAAAACAGAGCCACTATCACACCATAGTAAATATTGACCTTGATGCTGTCACAGGCCAACCTGGCAATGCCCATGTGTTCACAGTATGAGTGACGAATGATGCTCTTCCCACAATAGGTGAGCCTATAAACAAGAAAGATCAGGGGGAAGCAGATAAAGAAGCTTCTAATCACAGATGCAGTGCCCATTTTGATGATAACAGATGGGGTTAGAATGGTGGTGTATCTTAGTGGATAGCAGATGGCCACATAACGGTCAAATGCCATAGCCAGCAGTATGGCAGACTCTGCCACAAAGATGAAGTGGAGGAAAAACATTTGAGATACACAACTAGCAAAAGAAATTCCTCCAGCCCGAAACCAGAAGATTGCTAACATTTTCGGTGTTGTGACTGTAGAAAGAAAGATATCGGCCAGTGCCAACATAGACAGGAAAAGGTACATGGGTTCATGAAGGCTGCGTTCAGTGATGATCAGGAATAATAGCAGTGCATTGCCTGCAATGGCCACTATGTACATTGAACAGATGGGGATGGAGATCCATATGTGTGAGTCCTCCAGTCCTGGGATCCCAATCATGGTATACCAGATGTCCCTGACATTGGTGTAATTTAAAGTCGTTGAAGATGTTATCATGTTTATTTTGTCTACTAGTTCTGGACCTGCCAAAGAAGAAATAGTAGAAGAAGAACAACAATCAATATAAACAATAACCATCACAACAATAGCAACAATAAAAATGAGAAGACAAAATTATAATATTTTACTAGACTAAATGTGAATATTCACAGTTGGGTAATATTAAAACTAGACTCTTCATTACATGTCTTATATGTGTTTCTTTTGTTTCAGACCTCAGAGCCTCTGTCAGGCTTTTCCTATCATCATTCATTTCTGCTATTTGGTTCTGATATTCAAATGTAGTTCTCTTCTTCAAGGTCTAGAGATGTAGTCATCTGAAATCTACTGTTTTGAGGAATTGTAGCCATTGAATCAGTGTTAACCATTACCTATAGACTATTTTAATATGAAACTTATAGTTATAAAAGAGTCCTTTTCCTTACTTACTTATTTGACAAATCAAGGATATAAAAATCTAGGTATTTCCTGTTTTATATCTAGGTATATATCAGTTTTGTGTTTTGATACTGGATCTATTTGTCTGTTTGTTTGACTTTAGTGCAGTTAACAATGTTCCAGCGAAACCAGACATCTGACATTTTGTCTTCTCATGACCATATTGCGATCTTCAAAATTTGTGCTTGAGAACTGTTCACAAAGTTACAACAAAATCACACACAGAGCTCTGATAATCTTTTTTGTAAGATTATGACTATGATTAGGCCACATTCACTGCTGGTTTTGGCTATCTGCAGCTTGTCGATTATGGTTTTGGCACACAAAGAACCACCACTGAGCTGATGAGTGATTATGCCACACTATTAGATGTCAGCACACATACTCTTACACACAAAGGAGTTCTCTTACTCACTCTATCCTCAATGATATTGGACTTCCATTCACACATATGACATATGTCTTCTAGTTCTGTTTATATTTCAGATTTTTTTCTTTATTCATTTTATGAACAAATTTCAATGACACTCGGGAAAAATACTATAAAAAATGAAAAAATTAATGAATTGTAAATTAATCAAAGAAACATAAAAATCGTAAATTCACTCTAGTATAGTACTATGTTAAAGTTAATCAGATAAAGATCATAAATACATTCAATTAGATTTCCTTCCTTTCAGAGGACTCAAAACATGGAGAAACAACCACTTCTCAAAAAAGGCCAGGATAGAAATGTGAAATGTTAGGAGAAATTCAATGTGAGATTAACATAACAGATACTATGTCTACAAAGTAGTAAAGATTCATGAAATTATTGTTCTTCTTCTTTTTTTTGTTTTGTTTTTTTGTTTTTTGTTTTTTTTTTGGTTTTTCAAGACAAGGTTTCTCTGTGTAGCCCTGGCTGTCCTGGAAATCACTCTGTAGACCAGGCTGGCCTCGAACTCAGAAATCTGCCTGCCTCTGCCTCCCAAGTGCTGGGATTAAAGGCATGCGCCACCACCTCCCGGCCGAAATTATTGTTCTTAAATCTGGTTATAAGAGACACATTTAACTCACAAAAGAAAGCTTGTCTTTGGGAAGAACAAGAAATTAAAAATAAAAAGTTCATATAAGGAAGATATAACTGCACATATTTCAAACAATCTAGTACATTGAATGCTAACCAAAATTAGACAATGAGTGGACACTTAGATTTTAACCACTGAACTTCACATTGTTGAATTTATGATATTTGAGTAAAACTTGATGTTAAGAATGATTTATTAAATCTGCAGGAAAGAATATATACATGTATGCATATACATATACATTTATTCATATTCATACACAATGTCTGCATACAAATAATGCTTTATTATTTCAAAGTAATGTTTTAAAGGGATGATTTGATCATTTTTGTTTTTTTTCCAGTTACATAATGATGTATTACATAACAACAGGGTTTACATTTTATTTAATTTATTCAACCTTAGATTTTATGTTAGTGATGATTATGTTTTTGGCAAACAGCATAACAGATTTTTGCTAAAGTAAATCTTGTTACAGTAAAATGGAAGATAGAGTTACTGCTATTGCCTCCCATTAGGAAAAAGTGGTGGCTCAAGAGAGCAAACAAAAACAGAACACCAGCATTACCATCAAAACTGTGGTGGTTAGATATCTGTATAAAGAAATGCATAACATAGGGATTTCTTTATAGAGATTAAGGTGTGATGAACAAGTCTCATAAATTATTTGATATAATTTGATAAAAATGTAGTGATACAATTAATCAACATAGAGTAAATTAAGAATTAATGAAGTATGTTATAATGTAATTTATACTATTTACAAATTACTGGGTTTCTTGTACTTTTGTTGATAAAGAAAAGCATCTTTGCATTCTATAAGCTGTCACCTTCATAAGAATATTGATAATTACACTTTTTAGGGTGATGTATGTTAATGATTTGCCATGTGAATTATTCTTTAATAAATGTTTATGGAGTTTCCATTATCTATAAAACAAATATTTCACTCTGAAGAATATTAAAAGACAGTTTGGTAACAGCTTGGGTTCCAGACTCTAACTCCAGACCCTTGTCTATACTGTAATTCCAGTCTCCAACTTCTCATCTGCGTGTATTAGGCAATTAAAGTGAGTTGATGACCATGGTTATCTCGTTAGGTTGCTGTGTATATGAAATGAGGGAATCAGAACAATGCCTCTAACAGTTACTCAGCAAGTAACCATTTCTATAACTGATGAATGAATCATAGCAGATATAATCCTATAACTGATGCACACATCATAGCAGATATGATTCTATAACTGATGCAGGCATCTTAACAGATATGAGATAAAGAAGAAAACCAGCCAATGGGCCAGATTTCATCCTATCACGTTTTGTCAAGAGCAAGATTACTTGTTATTTTGAGTACTCAGAAATCATCCTAGGACTATTCTTGGATAATGACTCTATTTTAGACAAACAAAGGCCATGAAGCACTAGGATTAGGGGAAGATGAACAGGAAACAGGTCGTCAGCTGACTTAAAATTGACAATATAATATATGTATTAAAATGCACATATAGTTTTTCTTTTTTCTTATTAAATCATATTTCTATATCGTATACCTTGATCATGTTTTTCCTTCCCCCTACTCATCCTAGTTCCTCTCCATCTAAACTCTCATCTGGATTCATACCTTTATGTATCATTAGAAAACAAACAAGCTTCTTAGGGAATAATATAATATAAATATTTCCTGTCTCTTAAGTCATATTTTTGTCTTTAAATAATGGACAAGTATTTTGTATGTGTAAAAATTATGTAAATCAATATGAAAGTTTATCAAATGTGCATAGGGCACTAGAAAGACAACTGAACATCTCTGAGTTTTTGCTTCAGGTATTTACAGTCGCCATGACTTTTGCTGAGACACTGCCATATTCTGACCTTTATGTCTGTTACAGTTTAAGTTAAAAAGGCTCATGTTATTATTCTATTTGAAACAAAATAAAAATTCACAGGGTAAATGCATCTGGTTCTGTTTTTTTGTTCCTATTATAATTCATTCTTTAGACTAAAAAATATCACTGAAACTTAAGAGAACAGACTGCATGGATACTTCTAGTGTGTCTCAGTTACATAATCTAGGTAAGAACAGTGACAGCTCTCAATTGTCTAGACTGTTCAATCCATAGGATGCCTTTGAATAATTTGTCTTGTTTATATTGTTAAATTAAATATATTAAGGCCTTCTCAATCAGTTTTGACCCATGATTTTGTAGTTTAAAGCTCATGAAATATATTTTGAACAACATACTAACATAAATATTATTACTGTTATAATTTATGCAACAAATTATAAAAATGAGATATGAACAGGCTAAGCAGCTTGCTTAGGACACATAACTAGTATGTAACATGGCAGGTTCAGCTTGCCTTTTTCTAACTAACCCCTTCATTTGCCACTAACAGAGCAACCTCCTATAAATTGGCTTTACAACTGGTCTTGGATACCGTTATGTTCCTATCTTCCTACAGAGTTCACATAGCTCTGTTTTGCAGAGCTATTGTGGGTTTTTCACCATTACATTGTTTTTTCTTCCTTCAACACAAGATGATACTCATTAAAATACTAAGTTCACTATGCAGTCTGTTGCTCACAGATTTGTTAGAGTCATCTCGTATTTTTTTCATAATAAAGTTATTTTTTCTCCTCATTCCTACCCATATAACGCCCATGTTCTTGACTTCTGAGCATCTCCTATTTCATCTTTTTGCTTTGTTCAAAAATTTACCTAATGTGAAAGCAAATGCATATAGTACCAAACCAAGCATCCAAAGAACTAGACAAACTGACAAACAAAACTTACCATGAGACCCCCAGCGCACTAAGGTCTTCTGTCTCGAGACTCAGATGTCCACACTTCAGTAAGGATTCATTAGTTAATGTGTTCTTTCATTTCTGGTTTGAATGATGTGAGGCACACTCTTGTTGCCCTTAACACAGTGAAGCCTCTGAGGTAGAATCTAAAATCATATCATGGATTATTCTACATTTGTAGGAAGCCTAACTTGTGATTGACTACATTGGGGTGACAATGCTCTATTTCTTTCTGTCGTATCATTACTTTTGAAGAAAAGAGCAATTCCCATTCTGGAGACATTTTCATCATGGTTATTACCTATCAAAATATATAATTACTTATCATTAAGCTGTTCTAGGACTGAAACAGTAATAACCTACTATATCAGGTGTTCAGTTATAAATATTTCTAACACATTTCATAAATGTAACACCTGATTCCATCTTCAACCTTAAAAGAGCTAAAGTTGTTGCTTGGACAAGTACCATACCTTGGACAGAATTGAGTGTGACATTGTCACTGCCCCTTTCCTAGGAATCAGAACTATCTATTTTACTTTTAGGGGACACCCTCTGTAGACAGCACTATGAATTCTCACATTTCTAATGACCGTGTTACCTCTTCTATCTGTACTTCCAGATTCCCTGGTGGTCACAAGACAGGTTTCTCATTAATTATGTCCTACAGTTCACATAAAGACTGATACAATCCTGAGAGACCTAAGACTCAATAGAGTTGAGGAATCCTAGGAAGTATCTGGGGTCTTCTGAAGCCCAGGACGTTAGGTAAGGAAACCAAAAAAAAATCATACAACCTAATGATCAACTAAATCATCAAACTTTCAGGAAGATCATCTTTCTGAGACAATTCTAAGGGTTTAATCACATCCTAGTACAGCCAACAACATATGCTATGACTGTTTTGGCAGATATTTTTTAAAAAAATGATACTGTAAGAATGAAATTGTCAGGGCTAATGGACCTATACTTTAATCTTAACAGTGTACTCCTTAGCAATTTATATGTAATTCATTTAGTATTTTATTCTTTGACTTATTAAATTTATTTTAAACTTCATATGTATGTGTGTGTGTGCCTGTGTGAGTATATACAATATATTTGAAAGTACCCAGAAAGTCAAAAAGGATGTTAGAGACCTTAGGACTTGGGTGCAACATGATTCTGAAAAATCTGATATAAGTTAGGAACTAGACTTGAAGCCCCAGGAGAACAGGCATTGTTCTTTATCACTGATCAATCTTACCAGTTATTTCCTTAGATTTTAATCTCTTGAACATTAGTTCAGAATCTTCTGAGGTGAAATAAGTTACAATTTAGTATTGTTTGTTTTCTTTGAGGTTCAAACCCAGTTTCTTGAGTATGTTGGTCAAAACTTTTACCAAATCACTATTTCACATTCAGGGAATGTTAAGACTTCCTAAGTTAAATCTGAGCAATACATTTATATCACATACATAGAAGAATATTTATATATATGTATATTCATATATCAGTATTTAGGTCAATAGATACTGTCATTACTATTAGTTTTCCATTTGTTAGTTATTAATATTAAAGCTCAAAATTTTGAGTCAAATAATTTATCTGCACAAGTAGTAAGTTATTTAGCCTTAAATTATGAGTGGGCTTCTGTACAAAATACCATTATTTATACAAGCTGATGCTGTTGACAGTAAAAATTTAGAGTAGTCAATACAATTAGAAGTAGTTCCTTAACACATATTTAAAGTCGTGATTTGTTCAGTATAGTATCGTATTGCCTATGAGACACTACAAAAACTTTATAGGTTTATATGAATTATCAATAGATTTTTATTATGCTAAATGGACAAGCCCCCCGATAGCCCATTATGCAACAGAAACACATAGATTAAAAGTAAAAATGTCAGATAATGAAAAATGTATATATATATATATATATATATATATATATATATATATATATTTAAGTTGATGATAAAATGGAACAGTAACAGATTTTTGCTTCAATTAAGATTTCCAGTCTTTAAGCAATATTAAAGATATGAGATAATGATGAATTAAAATATTTTAAAAGTCAATAAAATATCATAGAATTGCTACCAAACTCAAAGAAAAGTGAACCATGATTTCCTCACTGGACTCTAGTGTGAATTATTTAACCTGCTGGTCTGTGCTCCTGGCAAGTTGTGAGTGCACTGCACCCATCCATAGAGCTCTCTGGATTTGTGAATGAACCACATGTACACACACACACACACACACACACACACACACACACACACACACACCAGTTAATTTTGGTGTGCTTTGACTATTCAATAATGGGTGGGTGGACACTTCAGCTAGCAAACACTTCCTTTAGGTATTACAAAGTTAACATCCTTTAAAATCAATATTTCATTTCTGCTATCACAGACCCAATCAGGGAAATGGCTGCTAGGGCCACTTTCCTAAATTCTTACTGCCTATTGTCCTCTAAGTTTCACCTTTCTTCTTCTTCTTCATGGTTATCCTCCATGTTTTCTTCCTCCCTCTACCAAGCCCAGAAATCCTAAATGTCCAGCCTCTGTCTACCTAGCCATTGGCTGTTGGCAACTTTATTTCCTAATCAGAGTCAACTGGAGCAGGCTTTCTTTAGCCTAGGTGCAGGCCACTGCAAACAATTTTTTTGGGTAACACAATTAGCATGAGAACACAAACCGCTACAGAATTCTTCCCCTGAAATAAAATTTGTAGATTGTAAATCTGGCTGTTTTGCCTGATGGCACACAAAAATATTTGATATTAAAATCAACTTCACATTTTCAGAAACATTCAATGAAATAACTTCTCATAAATAGGTGTTCTCAAATGCAAGTTTTAGATTTCTACAAAATTATGCAAATAGATGCCTTGAAAATGAATGAATTGATGTTTAGTTTATATTCACATTCCTGTGCCTTGGATACAATGTGATAAGTGCACAGAAACGAACAGCATCTTCCTATGGATGGAACACTGTGCTTTCAATCAGCACAGAGTCCACACAGCTGGCTTTGTCTCTAAACTTCTTCAACAGCAATGCTTTTGCTTCAGTCTTCTGAGGCCTCTCATTGTAACCCAGAAGGTTGAAGTTGCTCTGGACAGTGATAAAGACATGTTGTGTTTCAGGAATGGATTTACTGATTAATTTTTAACAAATGTATCAACAGAAATTTGATACATTTGTTAAAATTTGTTGTTTCCTTAGTTGTTTCAGGAATGATTGTTTCATAGTTCTATTAGGGTTGAGTTAGTTAAAAAGATAAATGAAACCACCTTTCCTATATCTTTGTGCAAGTTTAATAATTTTCATCCATTCAAAACTCATTGTTTATTAATTTTTAAATTGAAAATAGATTCTTCTCTCATAAAATATATCCTAGTCATAGTTTCCCCTCCCTCTATTCCTCTTAGCTCTCCCTCATCCTTCCCTGTTCCCCAAATCCCTCCATTTCCCTCCAGAAAAGAGGAGGTCCCCAAAAGATGACAGCCAAATACAACAAAACAAAATACAATGAAAGAAAGCAAAAGCCCTCATATCGAGGCTGGACAAGGCAACCCAGTAAGAGGGAAAGAGTTCCAAGAGCAGGTAAAAGAGTCAGAAGCACACCTGCTCCAACTCTTAGGAGTCTCAAAACAGTAACAAACAAACAGCCATAACATACATGCAGGAGACCTGGTGCTCAAGACCCATGTAGGCTTCATGCTTACTGCTTCAGTCTCTTTGACCCCATGTGAGCCATGCTTAGTTGATACAGTGGGCCATGTTCTAGTGTTCTCCATTCCCTCTGACTTCTACAACTTTCTTCTCTCTTCTTTCACAGGGTCCCCCAATCTCCTAGGGGAGGAACCTGATAGAGACCTCCAATTTAGACACTTGTTCCCCATAATGCCTTGGGTCTCAACCCTGGGTCCCATCTACTGCCAAAGGAAGCCTCTCTGATGATGACTGGACAAGGCACTGGAATATGAGTCTAGCAGAATAGTGATTTCTTTTCCTGCTGTGCTGGTTCCACTCTAGGTCTCTGAGCTAACCAGTCTCATGTTCCTGTTCATCCAGGCCATTTCAGGAATGTGCTTCTTCTGGTACCTTAGGCCTCAAGTTAACCCTTAGTTGCCTACTCTCAGTTCTGCAGCACCACCATTGCCCCAGTACAACTTGCTGCCCCAACAGCTGGACTGTATTTTTATAGCCTCCTATATTCATGATTTATTGTTAGGTAGGAAGTAAATAATACAACTTTGTGAAAAAAATAAAAACTTATAAGAAGTCTATATTTATATACCAATATTTTGGACTTAGTTGTATTGATAGATATACATTGGAGAAACTAATAACCAACAATTTTATAGAAAGAAAAAAAGAGTAAAGGAAACATTAATGAGACCATTCATTTAATCTAAACAGATAAATACCTATCATAAGCCTATAGCATCTAAATATTATGGAAGAATGATATAATCATTCATCTGATGAATGATTATAGCAATCTCTCAGAGAAAAACTGAAAAAATACACTTAAAATTATTCAAAGTAAGTTTAGACACCAAAATACCACTTATATCATCTGTATCAGCTATAACGGAAAGCTTGTGGCCATTAGCAATAGACAGTTGTGACACGGGGTTCTATGACTGAGTATGGGCAAATTATAAAACATCTGAGATACTGAGAAGAGTTAGAAAGGCTTCAGTTCAAAGTAATTTGTTTTTCTTCATTTCATGTGTGGCATGCTGGAGCCACTCTCTCATGGGATATTTTGATAGCCTCCCTCTGGTACTTGCCATCTGTTTCTCCATGTATTGCCGTAAATAACTCTCATGTCAAGCAGTCTCCCCTAGCGTTTCTCCATGTATTGTAGTAAATAACTCTCATGCCAAGCAGCTTCCCCTGGTAGCGGCTTTGAGCATCTCCTTAAGAATCTCCATTCTCCACCCGTGCCCAGGTGGGTAAACTGGAAAGAGAAGGAAGAGATGTGCTGCTGAACTTGTTCGCTGATGCGAGAATTCAGGTTTTAAGGTGAAGTGATCACATGTACTGATGTGTTCATCAGTACAGCAGAAGTGAGGCCTTCTCTTCAGGAGTTTCATAACTGAAGTTTTGCTCCGTTTTAGAATGAAACTCGGAATCCTTACTGAATGATAGGAAAGAGACCTTGCAGGAGATGAAATCAGAGATGGCTAATAGAAGAGAAATACATTGTAGGAGTTAAAAGTTCACATGATGGGGAAGACAGGAGAGAGAAATGGCATAGTAAGTTCTCTTGAAAGAGGACTGGGAGGAATAGATTACAAAAAGGATTTGAGGAGGGCTAGAAGTGAGTCATAGCAGCAGGAAAGTTGCAAGAATGAAGTGACTTCTGACTCTTCAAGTAGAAACAGAATAATGTTTTGGCAAGTATGGGAATTTCACCATAAAATAATATGGACATCAGGACACATGTAACTAGAAGTTGGAAACTGAGTAAGTTGTAAGTTCTAAAATGCTTACCTTTCAGATAACAATCACTTTTCTTTTCATTTAGTTTACTAGAACTTACTCTTCGGTTTTAAATGCCCCTCTCCCCACCCAAGGTATGATTCCCCAAAAACATTTCACACACAAAAACTTAAAATGGATTTAGTGAATTTTATGTCTCTGCCAATGTTAATATATATATATATATATATATATATATGGTACATATATATGTATATGGTACAGTAAGAATGTATAAACTTTCAATTTATTTATTTATTTATTTATTTAAATAATATTCATTATGAAACTGTATGATCAGAATAAATGATGTCAATGCTGTGGAGTTTATGATCCCAACATTAATGACACTGAACATCAAGTAAGAAAAATCTATCTAGGTAACACAAAGAAAAGAACATTAAATCAAATGTGCTGAATGTTAATTAGAAGCAACATCAACTATTTGATAGAAATTTAATGGCTAGAGTAATTCTCATGATCTGAAATAACCAGGGATAGTCCAGTAAAAGGCTTCATAGAAACTAAACATTAATCAGTTGATTTAATTACTATCAGAATTGGTAAACCACAGTTTGTCTGTCTGTGAGTATATGATTAAAAGATGACAATCTAATATGAGTGATTAAGCTGTATCTAGTGTGTTGAACCATCCAATGTGAATGGAGAGCAAATTAACTAAAACCAAATCAAGCCAGTTGGAACAAAACACCTCTTCATGGAAAAGGGCCAGTGACATGTCTACAAACAATAGCAAAATAGAAATGGGCTGTGTAATAGAGTAAGTATATACTGGGTTTTATCGTAAACCTTGCATAGGTGTGGATGATGATTTTAATATTTAGTTGTGTTTGAGAACTAAGAAGTCCTAAGCACAGAAAAGAAAGGGAAATACAGGCAGCGAATTCCAACCTGTTCAGGAATAAAGTTAAAACAAAGGGGAGGAGGTAGGGACTGTTAGACAAATGTATAGGAACCTGAGGTTATGTGGCTACATATGTATGTGTCAGTTTGAAATAGGAGTGTTATGTGGTTTGTAAGCAAGTTCTTTGTTTTAATGTGGTGAGACTCCATGTGATAAATATCTGAGCATGGGTGATTTGTCGTGTGACTGGATGCTCCAATCCACTATGCACTGTGCATTTAAAAACATTTATCTAAATTAATCTGACATTCTAGATAAACTAACAAGAAATTATATTAAGATACCCTGTTCTTAGTAT
Organism: Rhabdomys pumilio; assembly: GCA_030674055.1. Taxonomy (NCBI): domain Eukaryota; kingdom Metazoa; phylum Chordata; class Mammalia; order Rodentia; family Muridae; genus Rhabdomys; species Rhabdomys pumilio. The sequence continues at coordinate 94,210,118 of JANHMN010000003.1, read as the reverse complement.
CTTAGGTCTTCAAAAAGCCTTCTTGTCAGGGGCTATACATGTTCCTTGTCATTCTGTCATAAAAACAAACAGGCTTTGTAAAACTCATTACCAGTTATCTATGCCATAAAAATGTGTAAAGGTACTATAGCCTTCAGATAGGAGCAACATAATGGATGTCTGCAGAGCAGTGAGTGCAAAGCATAATTACTGAGGAACCTCTTTTCTTTTTTTTTTTATTAGATATTTTCTTTATTTACATTTCAAATGTTACTCCCTTTTCTGGTTTCCCTCACCCCCAAACTCCCTATCCCATCTACCCTCCTGCTGCTTCTATGAGGTGTTCCCCTACCCACTCCCGCCTCCCTGCCTTGGCATTCCCCTACACTGGGGCATCAAGTCTTCATAGAGCCAAGTGCTTCTACTCCCATTAATGCCCAACAAGGCCATCCTCTGCTACATATGCGACTGGAGCCATGGATCCCTCCATGTGTAAGCTTTGGTTGGTGGTTTAGTTCCTGGGAGCATTGGGTGGTCTGGTTGGTTGATATTGTTGTTCTTCCTATGGGGTTGGAAACTCTTTCAGCTCTTTCAGTCCTTTCACTCTTCCATTGGGGACCCTATGCTCAGTTCAACGGTTGGCTCCAAGCATATGCCTCTGTATTTGTCAGGCTCTGGCAGAGCCTCTCAGAAGACAGCTATATCAGAATCCTGTCAGCGTGCACTTCTTGGCATACACAATAGTGTCTGGGTTTGGTGACTGTATATGGGATGGATCCCCTTATGGGGCAATCTCTGAATGGCCTTTCCTTTAGTCTCTGCTCCACACTTTGTCTCTGTATTTCCTCTCATGAGTATTTTGTTCTCCTTTCTAAGAAGGACCAAAGCATCCACACTCTGATCTTTCTTCTTGAGCTTCATATGGTCTGTGAATTGTATCTTGGGTATTCCAAGCTTTTGAGCTAATATCCACTTATCAGTGAGTGCATATCATGTGTGTTATTTTGTGATTGGAGGAACCTATTTTCAAAAACATATTCATACTCCTAAAAAAAAATCTGTCATTTTTTATTTACATATTTCTAAAATGGTACAGAATTCTGATTTTCCTAAGGGAAAATGAAGCTTCTTGCCCCAATCTTTGTGTGTGTGTATGTTTCTTTACTCTCTCTCTGTTGTTGTCTCTGTCTCTCTTTTTGCACTCTCTCCCGTGTGTGTGTGTACACATGTATGGTGCATGTATGTACTCAATGTCTATGTGCATACATGTTGGTGTATGAGTGACGGCTTTTGGAGACCAATTGATGCTAAATTTTTGCTCAGTCTCTCTTCTTATTCCTACTGAACCTGGAACTCTGAATCACTGAAATGTTTAGTCAGTGAGCTCCAGGGATCTGCCTATCTGTTTCCACTCCTAGCATCTGGTTTATAGACGCACTCTGCATACCCAGCTCTTTTAGAAAGGATGATGAGAACTCTGCCTGAGGGCCTTGTATTTGTACAAGAAGCACTTTACTGGCCGATTAATCTCTTCAGTTATCATAGGTCTCATTCCTATGTTCTTTTTCATGAGAAAAAAATTATTTATTTCTATTTAATTGATCTTCAGATGATTTTTATATTTAATCATGTTTATATTTACTCTACATAGACATCATATTTGAATTCTAAACATTTTTAGATAAATAGTTTACTTGAGTTTTTCACTTTTCTTACTTTCCTGTTTTTATATCCAGTTATAGTTACATCAATGTTTTCTGTTTCCCCTGTATAAAAATGTAAACGTTCAACACATTAAATTTAAATGTATTTACCTAATAAAAGATATTTGTTCCTACTTCTTTAAAAATAAAGATATAGGATGATACTTTCTCTTCAAAGATGCTAATCTGGAAAATTTATTAAAGTATTGGCATTTATTTTTTACTGATGCATTACTTTTGTCAAGCAGATACTTCTGTTTATTCCAAGAAATTATTTGTTGGTATCCAATCCTGTTTTAGCACAGGCTGAGAAAACTAACATTGCTGTTTTACTTATCTCACCTCTTCTTTGTATTTTGATCAACATGGTCTTTTGAAAGAGTAAGCCTCTCATTCTAAAAGAAAATACCAAATAACAGAAGTTCATTGGAAGAACAAGTCACTAAACGAAGTTTACCAGATCACATGAGTATTATAACAGTTATATGACTGTGCATTTTATTTCTGCACAAGAAATATTAGGAAAATGTTCACGTTACTAGAGTTAAGTGATGACATGTATGATGCTGATATGTGGGAAAGTGCAAGGACTGCTTTGAGAGTTCTGAAAAGTTTAATGCAAAAAAAAAGGATTATTAACATAACTAAATAGCATTAAGAAAATGAGATTTTGAGAATACTTTGTTTTTACCATCGAGACACACAGATCATGTCCTTACTTTTCATTTACACTTGATCAGTGTAATTAGACTGAGAGTGCTACAGAAGACAAGGAATTCTACCATTTCCCACATTTAACAGCAGCCCTTCATTGTCTAAACTCATATAGCTATTCGGATAGGTTTAAAAACCTGACTCTTTCATATAAACATGCCAGACTTAGTGTTGACCAGGGGACCACTATAATTTTCTCTTATGTTTTCTAATCTATCATTTTTGTTTTACAATAGAGACATTTGGAAGTTGTTATCATCTGGATAAGAGATTTTATGGAGATTACAAACAGTAGCTGGTTCCAGCCACCTACCCTTCTTCTAACAGGCATCCCTGGACTAGAAGATGTGCAGATATGGTTCTGCATCCCACTATGTGTCATGTACCTAATTGCCCTCCTAGGAAACTGCACCATCCTTTTTGTTATCAAAACCACTTCCATCCTTCATGAGCCTCAATATATATTTCTATCTATGCTGGCAGCTACAGATGTTGGTCTCTCTGTATCAACTCTGCCTACAGTACTGAATGTCTTCCTCCTAAATCACAGAGATATTGAGTTCCACTCTTGCTTGGCACAGATGTTCTTTATCCATACCTTTTCTTCCATGGAGTCAGCCATCTTACTGGCCATGGCTTTTGACCGGTTTGTTGCTATTCGTACTCCATTACACTATACTGTAGTTTTAACCCCCTCCAGGATTATCAAGATGGGACTTGCAGCTGTTGTTAGGGGTGTGATGTTAATGGTCCCTTTGCCAATCTTGCTTAAGCGGTTGCCCTTCTGTAAGGGTATCATCCTGTCCCATTGTTACTGCTACCATCCTGACATCATGAAGCTGGCCTGTGGTCCTGTCAGGGTCAATATCATTTATGGATTGTCTCTAGTCCTCTGTTCGTTTGGAGTTGACTCTGTATTTATTGTTATCTCTTACATCTTAATTTTGAAAACAGTGCTGGGTATTGCTTCAGGAGATGGTAAGCTCAAGGCACTCAATACCTGTGTCTCCCACATATTCACTGTCTTTATATTTTATGTCCCACTCATTGTTCTGGCCCTAATTCACAGGTTTGGCACATTTGCATCCCCTCTCCTCCATGTCACCATGGCCAATCTTTTTCTCTTCTTGACACCAGTTCTAAACCCCTTAGTTTATAGCCTGAAAACCAAACAGATAAGATCTACAGTGTGTAAAATATTCAAAGTTTGGGGAAACTTGCTCAAATAGCCACATACGGTCTTAGCAAAAGAGATGCCATACTTCTCTGCCCTTTCATCTGTTTGCTTCTCAGGAACATGTTTTTACTTCGTGGAATAATTTGGAAAGATATGAGGAGATATTTTGTCTTCCAAGAAGAGGAAAGTATTTTGACTATCATTGAAAATATATTGATCTACTACACTGTAAAATGATATTATATGATGGGAGTCAGTGTGGGATATGTATATATTTCTGTTTAGTTACTTTGAAAGAGACACATGACCTATGCAAAACTTGAAGGGATGTGGAAACCTACCATCTTTTAGAAAACAAAAAGCAAGCTTAGTTAACATAAAGGGGAAAATGTTATTTTTTATTTTAAAATTATTTTAAACTTTAACATAAAATTGCAAATAAAATTGTTTTTTATTAATTTAAAATTACCATCTAAGACATCTAAGAAATCAATAATAGCATCCTATTCTGCGATGTGGGAGGAGGACAGAATGTATACATGGAAGAAATAGAATATAATCACAGCAGTTCCTCTGGTGGAAGCATAACAAATGTCAATAAGAGAGAGGACATTTGAGTGTGCATCGGTGCTTATATTTATTTAATTATTTAATAATAAAAATCGATTTATATACCAATTCTACTAAAACTCATTAACTTTAATAAATTTAGTAGGCCACTATAATACTTTGGGTTAGAAAAATGCTCTCACTCTAATAGCACTGCTATAATACAGTTATCCTGAGGATCTATTAGGAAATCATTTCATATACATATTTGGAAATTATACAGTGTTTTGATTATCGTTAGAGTTTTATAATTGAAGTCTAGTATAAAGGGTATTTATTTTGTTATTATTTTCTGTTATATTTTGTAGTATCCCTCTCTCTTTTTCTCATACCTCATACACATGATCCCAGAATATATGAAAAACCCACCTAAAATGCTTTATCTAATACTTAACTAATAATTTAGTATAGCATGAAAAAATCCTCATATCTGACATATATTTTTCCAGCTACCAAGTGAGTAATTTTTCAATGAACATAACTGAGTGTCCTATGACTCAATTAAGTTCTGATAATATCTTCCTAGAGACAGCATTAGGTCAAAATGATTCAGGGCTAAATCTTGAATGACTATTCCAACTTCAGAGTCACTGGCCAACAGTGAACTTCTTCTCAATGGCATTTTGATGGAACTCTTTGCAGTTGTGGAATTCTAATTATCATGAGCTCAAATTTTAAAGTATGATCAAGTATTTTATTAAGGAAAGAGAAAAAAAGTCCTATCAGTTATAAGCCAAAGCAAAAACATATTGTATCGCTAAAGTGAGAATAAAGACTTAACATGATTATAATTATTTTCAAAACTTTTTATGTAACAAAGGGCTTCGAACAGTCCCAAGCAAGGCAGACACAGGGCCTATGTATTACACACACTGCTTGCAGGTTTTTGCCCTTTTACTCCTTTTCCTCCCCCTTCCTTAAAACTGTTAATTTCCCAAAGCTAACCCTCTGGGGTCTATTCCCTTATTAGGCCACTGAGACAAAATACCAAGGTCCAATAATGAAATTTCATTGTTTGGTTAATATGTCCAACCAGGACATGCCAAACCACCTTAGCACAGATTCCCTCCTTTCTATATCTATGCAGTCTGTAGGACACGAATGCCAGACCCAGAGACCTTCAAGCTGAGACCAAGGACCTTAAGACTCCACTTTCTCCAGAATTGGCTGATGTTCAGGCATAAAGTTATTTACAGGTGAATTCATGACATATTTGACTCGTCTACTGTCTCAGACCATGAGTAACAAACCTGCAGTTGCTTTTTAAAACAAACTGTTGGTTAGCAAAACTAAAGTGACTACAGAAACACTCATTTTTATGCTTTTCCCTTTGGGCTTCATACAAAGACAATTCTGTGTAAATGTACAGATTTGGAAATCTGAAAAATCAGTCCATTCTTGTTATAATAATTTTTTTTACAATCGTAATTATATTGATGTTCAAATTGTGTAAAATAACTATTTACTAAAGTAGTGCTTTGATTTTTACCAAAATATTACACGCTTTCAAAAAATCTGAAATTAAAAAATGAAAACTCACTCCTGTTTAAAAAAAAAAGCCTCCTTTTGCACCTCTTTGCTTGTTTGTTCTCTTTGTTTTCTTGTTTGTGCTTGCTGCTGTCTTTGCAGTCTCCCTTACTGACTTGCCTTCCATGGTAATAAATCTCCTTTGGGGAAAGAATTAGTTCCTGGGTATGTCCCGTATGGAATCCAAGGGGTCCACCTCCCTTCAACATAATACAGTAAATATCAATTTTAACTTCTGATGAGGTTAGAAGTATGGAATTCAGTTTCATATTACATAAAGAAAGTCATCTAGGATACTTAAATGAGGGAAACAGCTAACATTCAGATATAGAAAAATGAAAGCATTTAAGGCAAATTTAGGAAATGCTTGTGAATGATACTGATGAAGAAATTTAAAAGCATGTAGAGATAATGGTCTTCACCCTGGAAACAAAAAATATTTAGTCATCACTTAGACACAGCGGGAATTTGGGAGAAAAATTGCATTTGAAGAAGTCTGCGAATTTAACCCCGGTGTTCACATCACTGAAGACAATTGCTAAGAAGAACATGTGCATGTGGGTGCACCCATCACAAACAAGCTTCTCAAAATGATGAACCAAGTGTTCTGTAACTGGAGCAAATGAAAGGTATAAAACTAGCTAACAATGATGTGAGCTATAGGAAATCAGAATAAATGTTTTGTTCCTCTAAAAGAACATTCATGCAGATACAGGAGTATTTTGGAGAAAAAAATACAAAATAATTTACCGATGGACTGCTACACATACTCTGAAGCAAGAATGGTCAAAATGGTAGATGATGGATATGAGTTTTGTTCTCATAGAAATAGTGCAAGAAAGATGGAGAGTATTTTAGTAAGATAATAGTCTAAGAACCAGAGGAAAGAAAACAAAGCAGAAAGTGAAGAAATAGGATTGGGTATTTGATGAAGTTTCTGACTCTTTTATGGAATTATTTAATTCTAACCCTCATTTGAACTATAATAACATAGTACCTATAAGTAGAAGTGAACAAAATATTTAACCAAGAATGCTATTTACAGTTTAGTTAGTAAAGTCCATCAAATCATGCACTAAGAAATATAGGAGAAAATAAAACTTGTGATTATATGAACGCAATATCTTTATTCATAAAAGTTGTAATTTCAACATTTTATCTTATTTTCATATCAATATATGCATCCTAGATGTAAAAAAAATACAGTAAAATAAACCATCATTTTAACTGTGAAATTGAAGGTTATACTTTTCTTCATTGAAGCTGTCATTAACTTTCTGAACTGTTCATCTTCTTTGAATCTTCAAAGATTTTCTCAGGGCAGAACGAATCTGCTTGGTCTTCAGGCTATATACAATTGGGTTGAGTATTGGGGGCATAAAAAGATAGATGTTTCCCAGGACTGCGTGTGCTATTGGAGAACTTCTGCGGCTGATTCGATGCATTACAGTTATTGCCAGCAAAGGGCCATAGTAGATAAAAACAATAAAGATATGAGACAAACAAGTATTGAGCGCCTTCATCTGCCCTTCTCTGGAAGCGATTCCCATAACTGCTTGAAATATCAAAGCATAAGAAATGGCTATGAGCAGAAAGTCCACCCCAAAGGAAAATATAACCAAAACAAGCCCATAGAAAATATTGATCTTAACTTGGCCACAGGCTAGTTTCATGACATTTGGGTGGATACAGTAGGAATAGGACAGCATCTGCCCCTTACAGAATGGTAATCTCTTAAGCAAAATAGGCAAGGGCATCATGAGTGCTACACCCCTCAGAAAGGCTGCCAGTCCCATCTTGGTAACTCGTGAGTTGGTAAGTATAGTCGTATATTGCAGGGGGTGACTGATGGCCACAAAGCGGTCAAAAGCCATAGCTAACAAAATTCCTGAACCCGTAGAAGAAGATGTATGGATGAAGAAGAGCTGAGCAAGGCAACTGTCAAATGCAATTTCATAGAGATCAAAGATAAAGACTTTTAGAACGGAGAAAAGTGTGGAGACAGACAAGACAATGTCAGCCACAGCCAGCATAGACAAAAAATGGTACTGGGGCTCCTGCAAACTCCTTTCAGTCCTCACTAAGTAAATTACAGTACAGTTCCCTGCCAACGTGGTGATGTACATTAGGCTCAGGAGTGGTCCCAGCCACAGCCGAGAACCTATCAGCCCTCTGAGGCCAGTGAGGATGAAGACATAAGGTTGAAATGTGGTATTAAATTCAGACATGTGCAACTGAGAATTACTGTGCAAACCGGTTTCTCTGACACTGAACTCTAGAAAAAAGTGAAAGTTAAATGTCAGATTCAGGAAGTTCTAATGAATGTGTTAGATATTACCTGTGAAGAATAGTGTTATTGGAAGTAAAAGGATTTTAACAATTGTAGTAAGGAACAGATGCTTTCCTGAAATTGTCTTAAAGGTAGATAGTCCTTCATTACTAATCTTCATGTAGTGAAGAGCCAGTTAAGATGGCAGTGAAAATACATAGTTCATTTTCTTTTCAGTCCATTCCCAAACCATCTGGGTCCAAGAGCTTAGATTGAGAGCTAGGGGCAAGCAAACATAGTAGTAGTACAAAAAAACCCAGACAGTTTCAAAGTCTTATCAGATTAAAACACCAAACAAACAAACATAGAACTGAAGTGATCCTAAGTGGGTAATAGCACTTGCTGTGCTAGCATAGGCCCTGATTACAAAGTCCAGAACCATGAAAAACCATGAAAGACCATGAAAAAGGTGACAATGGTGGTGGTGTCTATAACCTCTGCACTGTGGTGTCTGAGGGAAAAGGAAGATCCGTGGGACTTAGTGGCTACAAGCTAATCTGGAGGTTCTATGAGAGACCCTTCCTCAAGGGAACATGCTGGAGAGTGATAAAGCAGGACATATAATGTCACCCTTGAAACTCTCTCTCTCTCCCTCCCTCTCTCTCTCTCTCTCTCTCTCTCTCTCTCTCTCTCTCTCAGTCTCTCTCTCTCACTCTCTCACTCTCTCGCTCTCTCGCTCTCTTTCTCTCTCTCCCCCACTCATGTGTATGTGTGTGTGTATGTGTTTGTGTACTTGTGCACAGTGGTTCATATATATTTCAATGAACACACACAATTATAAAAACAGAAAAAATTACCCTTTATGGCAGAATACCCAGTGCCTCTGTCTTCTCACTGTAGGAGATGAAACCTGAGTTGAAACAAGCATTGGTTCTTTCTCTTCTTCTCCCCCACAAGCACACATTTGTGTATTTAGATATAGTCCTGTTCTAAATACATAATTCTGTATATTTGTCAGTATTTTTAAATATTATGTAAATATACTTAAATGTATCAGAATACATAATCTATCTTAATATATTTATTATAAATGTATTTACAATATTTGTTTAATATTAAGTTTTATATGTAACGTAAATATATAATTAGTCAACATGTGTCATTTTACTATCTTTATTCTGTGTTTTTCTTCTATGGTAGAAATATAAATTTAAAACACCATAGCATTCTTTATAGTAATTCCAATAATTTCATAATAATATCTAATAATTATTGATAAAGAATTAGAAGTTTACAAACTAGGCTAATGTCACTTGGGAATATATTTTCCCTACTTGGTGTCTTAAAAATATTTGGCCATCTAAAATATTTTTTCCATAAAAATTTACCTTTCTTGATTTATAGAAAAAATTAAATGCCTTTGAAATTATTTTATGACTAAATAATTTAATGAATTATTCTTCTATACGTTTAAATGTATTTTGTTCTATGATCATTAAAGAACAATGAGTAGTATCAGTATCAATCAATTCTTTCTCCATAGAAGAGGAGTGGTATTTGATGGGCAGGGGTTTTGGGGAATGATGGGCCCTGACTCCAGTGAGCCCCCAGTGGCAGCTAGGGGACTTCGGATGGGTTCTTACCAAAATGCACTCAGTGCGACAGATCTTCTGGGATGTCTCAGGATATGGTGTTTTCTCAGGAGCAGCTGGTTCTGGATCCTTTTAAATACATATTTTCATCTTAATTTCTAACATTACTTTCAGAAAACTTTGAATTTAGAATCTCTGAAACTAAAGCCACACTCTACATAGTTAGATGTCTTAAATGTCTTTGTGATATGTCTATCTAATAATCTCTATTAATTTTCCTATCTGGAATTCATTATAACTAGCTTATGTTAAATATATTGCTGCAGATTAGTATTTTACTTGATCTTGACTTTCTATTTGATCTTCGAATTAAATAATAAACAGAATTAAAAACATAAGACCAAATAAATTATGCAGGGGCTAAATGGGCTCCTGGAGCCTGAACCAGTAAGCACAGAACATGCATGGTCTGAATCAGGTCCTCTGTATATGTGCTATGGCTGTTAGCTCAGTGTTTTGTGGAACTTCTGACAGTGGGAGCAGTTGTGTCTCTGACTTTTTTGTTTCTCCTGGGATTCTTTCCTCTTGTTGGGTTGCCTTGTCCAGCTTTGATGTGAGCACTTTTACCTTGTCTCATTTTATTTTGTCTTATCATATTTGGATGTTGTCTTTTGGAGACCTGTTCCTTTCTGAAGGGAGACAGATTGGGAGTGGAAGCAGTGGAGAGAGGAGATGGGATGGGGAGCTGGAAGGAGTAGTGAGAGGGAAAATGTGGTAGGGATGTCTTGTATGAGAGCAGAACATATTTTCAACAGAAAAAGAAGACATTTCAGAAGAAAGAGATAATTAAAAAGACACTTGAGACTAGAATATACAGTGTTATTGAAAAAACAAACCTACAATTTTAACAAGATAACTTTCTTAGTATTCAAAAGTATTGACCTGGATAAAGAAAATCTATGCCTTCTAATACAATTTGTAGCAATATGTAGGGTCCTTAGAATATATGCTCAAGATGGATATAACTGGATTGTGTAGCAGATCTTTTATCAGATTCCTGAGGAACCACTACACTGATTTCTATAGTGGTTCTAAGAGTTTGCACTCTCACCAGAAATGAATAAAAGTTTCTTTTCTCAAAAAAAAAAGAATACTAAATACATTTTAAAATATCAAAAAAATCTCAAATCAAGAATATTGTCTATGTCTATTTTTAGTTTATTCTTTAACTGTAGGATAAATGTCAAATTTCCCTTCATATTTTCAATAAAATAAAAATTAATTAAACATACACTAAAATGTTTTTTTAAAGTGTCCATTCCTCTCCCCCTTTTTTATTTCATCAACAAGACTGAGACTGTTTTAAGTCATTCTGCAAAGAATTCCTTCCTTAACTGTCATGGAAATATGGGGCTGCTTGGCAGGAATCTGACATTGGCTAAGGACAAGGAAGTGGGCTTCAGGAAGGAATCTGACTTTAGACTAGAACTAGGAAGTAATTTCAGACAGGAATCTAAATCTTAGGCTAGAACAAGGAAGTAGACTTCAGACATGAAAATGATCTTGAGTTAGGACAGGGAAGTAGGCTCAGATATTTTGGTCATCCTGATAAGTCCTTAGAAACAGTGATCATGGGACTTTGTTTATTGCCTTGCTTGTTCTTTGATTATTTGTGTTTATTGTCTTGCTTTTTCCTTGACTATTTGCATCTACTATATTGCTAGTTCCTCAACCTAGAACTGATCTTAATACTTGCATGTAATTAAAATGATAAGCAAAAAAGAGGAGGGGAGATGAGATGGGGGTTTCTAGGGAGGTGAAATGGGGAAAAGGGATGGGATCTGAAATGTAAATAAAGAAAATATCCAATAAAAAATGTCCATTCATTTAAAGATTAAATTCTATACTTTTCTGCAAGAGAGAAAAGAACTAGGTAAGAAATTAAAGCAACTGTTCAGGAACCTTGGCAAAATTTCCATTAAAGCATAAGCTTTTGATCCTACAGAACCATAGAGAGCTCCCAAATTCAGACAGGAATTGACAAAACTGTAGAGAATAAGAAGAGAAAAAATAGAGTCAGAGTTGGAGTAATTAAAATTCTGTCTACTAAGCAGGGCTAGCAAGTGACAGTTTCACTTTCCTTTCTTATTGCATGTCCTCTCCTGTCTTCTTTCCTAGACACATGTAGAATGGCTAGACACAAGAAGAAGGCTGATGTTTCTTCCTTAAGGATATTAAAGAACTTATGGAGGTGAGACTTGGCCATAATAAATGGCAGTCTAAAGCCAATGACTTCCAAGAGCACCCTCAGATTTACTGCTGTCCTGTGCAATCCATGTATTCATCAATTCAGTAACTAATTACATTTTTCTTAAACAGATCATTTAGAGGCATTTTTCTATGCTCTTATGATATACCTTTCAAATATTTTTTTGTTTACAATGTAATTTATATTTATTTTAAAACTACCACAACATACAGCTGTTTAATCATATTAATATTTTTAGAAAGTGAACTAAATGGCCTATTCTCAACCTTATAAGAAAATGTTTTAAAAAAAATCCTTGAAGAAAAAAATAAATTTTAGAAAAAGTTCAACATTTTATAAGCATTTACACATAACAGAGCAGTTTTGCTGGGCATATGTGATTATCGTCTTAAAGTATACTAACTTTAGAGGATATTAATGCCAGTGTGTGAATGAAACTGATTATATAAGTTATAAGGAACTTACACAAAGAAAAGAGTTCCAGATAAACTAGTGAGAAAGCAAAGGCCAAGGGCATGTGGAAGAGAAAAGCTGAGAGGATAGCTTAATTGAAAAGAGAGTGGCTGGTGGGTGTCAGAGAAGAGCTGATATTACGCCAATACGATGCTGATGCTGCAGAGATTACAAAGACAACACTGAGGTGAACTTTTCACTTACCAAAGGTTTGAAAGTAAAGTCAATGATGTGACTTCATTTTCCTTTTTCTAAGTCCATTTTTGTGGTCTTTAGAAAATATGAGGGGAAAACTACATGAAAAGACATACATTTTGAGCATATTTTAGTTTTCTTCCCAATGATGAACTAGAATTAGAATATATTTGCTTCTATGACTAAGAGTGAATGATCTCAACCTATATTTTGAAGAGTTTCAGTAAGGTTTTAAATCATTTTTATATCATCAAATTGTCATACCATACTTAATGATTTTTGCTCAGTGATGTTTAAGTATTCCTCTGTATAAGCATATAAATATTCATCAGAGTAGATTAAGACCAACACAACAATGCTTGCTTAATGTATAAGAGCTCTTTGGTGTGAAGGAAAAATAAGTCTGATCATTATATTTACACTCTGTTTCTTATTGTCTACCTTACATCCATACCCTAGGTAGAGTCCCAAGCACTTCAATGCTTTCATTTACCTCAGTGTCTGTAGCCGGAGAAGTTGAGTGAGGCTTGCACTTCACTTCTCTCAGAACTGTCAATGAAGTACTTATTTTATAAGCTGATGTTCCCAAAGGTATTGCCTGCAATCTCTCTCCCCCTCCTTTTCCCCCTCCCTCTCTTTCTCCACTTCTCTCTTTACTTGTTAATAAAATATACATATGAACACACACACACACACACACACACACACAAACACACACACACACCTATTGTTCCAACAGATTTTAAAATGAATGCTTAAGTAAGACAAGAGTTGTTTAAGGATAACAAGGTCAAAAATAGGATTATCAACTAAAACAAACTGATGGTATTTTGAGACTACTGTCAAGACTAAACAAACATTTAAAATCAAAAATGCTCAATTTTATTAGTAATGATAGGAAAATAGAGAGTCAAGGTTAAATTAGGTCTTTTCTCTAGAGATGTTATGATACGTAAGTATCAATTTTGAATCATTATTCAGGGATAAAAAGATAATGTTATTTAATTAATCACTAAATCTTATAATGTATTTGTAATTCAAGAGAATGACAACAAATATGAGGAGGCAACTATAAGCTTAGAAAAATCTATACACATACAAAAGAAGGATAGATGGCTTCTTTTCTGAAAAAGTGTTTATTAAGGTAGGCAAAATAGCTTAACTGATAAAGACACTTCCTTCAGAGCCCGAGGATACAAATTCCATTTCTGAGACCCAAATGCTCTAAGAAAAAACCAAGAACTGCTTGTTATCCTCTGACCCCCACACGAACAGAATAAATAACCAAATAAATTGAATGATTTTTTTTAAAAAATATAACAAAATGGGTGAATTCTAATCTTTTCAACAAATCTTGCTGATAAAATATAATATCTGTGTAGATAATACTCAAGAGTTAATACTCAAGACTTATTCTGAAATAAAAAAAATCTTCTTTAAATGATATTTTTATATCAGATATTGTAAATACTGTAAATAATTTAAGAAGTTTTATTCTTGGTAAAGATAGTTGAGAAAATGAATATAAATATAAAGTAGTTCTTTGAAAATTACACAAAATATGCTCAGTAATGAAACTATGAGTTAAATTTTTTCAATAAAATCAAGACATGAGGGAATTGCTATAGTTATTATTTATTTTAATGAATTTACTTCCTTTTATTTATTAGTTTCTTGATCAGAAATCAGAATTAAATTAATTTTTCTGCTGTTTTATTTCAGAATTTTCTATCAAAGTACAATATCTAAATATATCAATGTCTTATGGGTTGAGCTACATTAGTTAGAGAGATGTTCATTTGTCTTGTTTTGCAATGGTGCTGGTGATCAACCTACTACCTCCAGCATCCTAGATAAAGTCTATACCCATGACAATTCAGACAATTGCTAATAGTTAGTAGTGTCAACTATGAAATTTTTCAAATTTGCTTGCTATTCTAGAGTACACTATTCCCAGGATTATTTGAAAGCAGTAAAACAGATTTGGTATGTTTAAATAATTTTTGTCACATTAATACAAGTTATTGGTACTAAAGAAATGTAGTGGTTAAAGCGTGTAGTGCACTTGCAGAGGATCCAGGTTTAGTCCCTAGTGCCCACGTGGTGCCTCACAAGCATTTGTAACTCCAGTTTCTGGAGATTGGATGCCCTTTTCTGGTTATTATGGATACCAGAAATTCATGTATTACATATATGGAAGAAAAACACTCATCATAAAATGAAAATAATTCTTTTAAAATGAAGTTACTAATACAAATATATAAAGACATAAAATATTAATTTTCAGTATCAAAGATGGAAAAGGATGATAAAAGTTTAAAAAGATTTGAGAAACTGTTCTTAAACCATTTTTTGTGGCATATGATTGCTCCAAGACTTCCTTTCCCATGGTCTCTGATGAGAAACATCTAAATCAATGTCAGATTTCTGGAAATCTGGAAATGTACTTGGGTGGAGGAGGTGTAAACAGACAGTAGTGTTTCTGATGCTTCTCGAATAATCTCTTTTCCAGAGAAAAGGCCACACTCAGTGCTAGTCACAATACTCACCTCTAGTCAGTAAGTGTCTGACAGACCAGAGCCTGATGAATGCATTTGGAATTGAGACCACTTTCAATCCTTTAATATTTTAGACATGGAATTTCCATCTTCTGAGAAGCTCTTGACCCCAGTTCTCACTGTTTCCCCCTCCTTCTTCAATAACCAAGTCAAAACAAGCTCAGGCCCTCCAAAGCTTACATCATTGCAAGCTTTCCCCTGACTTTTGTACTAGAGTAGAAGCTGTATGACAATTGCATCTTCTTTTTCTGATAACTATTAAATGTGTCAAACATAATTGTAAAAATTCTATGATCATCTATTATTTAGAAACTCACTTAACTTTTTATTATTATTACTTTTTTCTTTTATTAGATTATAATATAACTATCTATTTCCCCCTTCTCTTTCCTTCCTGCAAGCTTTCCTATATGCACATCCTTGCTTTTTTCAAAGTTATAGCCTCCTTTTTCATTAATCATTGTCACATACGTATATGTGTATACATATATATTCCTAAATACAACCTGCTCAGTCTGTATAATGTTACTTGTATGTATGCTTTCAGGCCTGACAATACCACATGTTTAGCCTTAAAAGTTTCTTAAAACAGATTTAGATCTTTGCTATTCTGCTACATGTTTGTTTATCATCAGAGATAATCGATCTTTCTTTCTCTGTTTTGAAAGACCAGATATAAATCCTTACATTTAACTTGGAAGCAGACAAGGACTGAGTATGAGATTAACTATTTCTTGAACATTGTAAAAATAGTTTTTCAGACCCCCCCAGAGCTCCCAGGGACTAAACCACCAACCAAAGAGTACACATGGAGGGACCCATGGCTCCAGCCACATATGTAGCAGAGGATGGCATTGTCTGGCATCAATGGGAAGGGAGGCCCTTGGTCCGGTGAATGCTCGATTCCCCAGTGTAGGAGAATGCCAGGATGGGGAGGTGGGAGTGGGTGGGTGGGAGGGGGAGCACCCTCATAGAACTAGGGGAAGAGAATGGGAGAGGGGGTTTTAAGAGGGGAAACCAGGAAAGAGGATAACATTTGAAATGGAAATACATAAAATATCCAATAGAAAAGAAAGAAAAAAATTATTAAAAATAATTTTTCAGAGAGTACATTTATCTAGTGTTATTGATCATTATCATGTTGTCATCTGGTATTATGAAATATGTGATCATATATTTATCATCCATTTTCATTTTGTAATGTCTTAAGTAACGTTAAATCATGAATTGTGTGATATCTTCATTTAGCTAGCCCTTCACACAGAGATAGATGCCTCAACTTCTCAGTCATGGTAGTATTCAGTATGTTTGAATTCAGATCCCGAATTCTTTTTCCTCATTACTACCAAAACATGTTCATTAGTCAACAAACACAATCATATTTTTTCTCTTTTTGAAGCTTTCTGCTGATCCTTTGCACTTTATTTTCCTTATTTGAGGGAATGGGTAGTGAGTAATGTTAGAACTCATGGTGCCTAGAACATTATTTGGCACTTAGTAGAGCCTGAATAATATTTTAAAGATTATTTCAGTTTTTCATACATAGAAAAACCTCATTCCCCCGCAACAACACGTTGCACTCCAAATCGCTTGCGCAATGCAGCTTGGATCTGCCTGGATTTGAGACTATAAACCAGAGGATTTAGCAGCGGGGTCATGAGGAGGTAGGCATTGCTCATGGTGGTGTAGAGAATTGGAGATGTTTCCTGGGTGTAACGATGCAGTACTGCAAGGCTGATGAGAGGCAAGTAAAACACCAGCACTGTGCAGAGGTGACAGACACAGGTTTGCAGGGATTTCCAGTTTCGGTCTTGGATCCCTAATTTCATCACAGTGCCCAAGATCTTCATGTATGAAACTAAGATGAAGATCACATCCACTGCAAATGTGCAGAGTACACAGACCAATCCGTAGACACTGCTGAACGTGACATCTCCACAGGCCAAGTTCAGCATATCTGGGTAGTAACAATAGGAGTGTGAGAGGATATTGGCCCCACAGAAAGGAAACGTCCTGAGGAAAAATGGCAGAGGGGCCAATAGAGTGGCTCCTCGTAAGAGGGCAGCTCCACTGAGGCAGACCACAGTGTGGTGATTCAGGATCCTGGTGTAGGTTAGTGGAGCACAGATAGCAACCAAGCGGTCAAAAGCCATGGCCACCAGAACACCTGACTCTACAGAGGAGAGTGTGTGAATAAAGAACATTTGTGTCAGACAGGCATCCAGACCAACATCATGGACATCAAACCAGAAGATAGCCAAGACACTAGGCATTGTTGACAACGAGAGGCCAAGATCAGTGAGGGCTAGCATGGCCAAAAAATAGAACTGGGGTTCGTGAAGGTTCTGCTCTGCTCTAACCAGAAGGAGGAGAAGAACATTGCCCCCAAGTGCTACCAAGTACAGGAGACAGAAGGGGATGGAGATCCACATATGAGCGGCCTCCAGACCAGGGATACCAATGAAGGAAAAAGTGGGCCAGTTCGAAGTAGTATTCAAATCTGACATGATGAGTTGTAGGTGGAACTGCAGTCCAGGACACTCATAGATCTAGAAAACACAAGTCAAGTCAGAAACTTGAAAAGTAAGTAATAAGTAAAACAGTATATTTTAATGCATGAAAAAAAAATCGAGGCATGGAGAGTTAAACTTGGTTATCAAATTTTGGACAGAGACTGAAACGACTAGAATTCTCAGAAAAGGTTAATGTGGCATAGAATCGTACGGTCTCTAATGGAAAACATTTTGACAGTTTCCTTTTAAAGTAAAATACAGACTTATGATGTACTGACTATGTACCCAGTGATTGCATTACTATGAATTTGTTTAATAGAAACAAAAATACATGATCATAAAGATTTATATAGAATTATTTATATGTATTATTTATAATAGCTGAAAATTGAGAAAAAATGATTATACATTTAATTTTGGTGTGGATATATAAATTATCACAGATCTATGTAATTTAAATTTTAAAAGAAAAAATCATTTAAAGACACAACAGCAGGAATTGATCATTTATGTCATATAAAAAAATAGGAAGCATAAATGCTGCCTTATCTCATGTACATGAAGAAAGAAAGCATCAAATTCCACATTGCTGATCAGAAACTTGAAGAGACAAATTATAAGGACTGTGGCTAAAATCATATACCAGCGAGCCTTCAGAAAACTGAGGTGTCTTGTATATGAATAATATTGAGATCCCATGATTGTACACATTTAAAAATTACCATTAAATTGATATATTCTATTGGTTACTAATTAACTTTTAAAAACTTGCCTAAATATTGTTTTGTCAGAAAAATGGTTTCTTCTAGGTTGTGAACCTAGCCTTTAACGGCTGAGCCATCTCTCCAATCCAGAAGATTGGTTTCTCAACGACACTGAATATTCACTAGTGTGTGTGTGTGTGTGTGTGTGTGTGTGTGTGTGTGCTTTCTTCCATAATCCTGTCTATTAGTTGATTATTAAAGGAAATGCCTTCATATTTGTGAAATTACTAGACTCAAAGTACTGAAAACTTTTTTTTTATGTCAAAGACAAATTCCAGGCTTTTGTGTCTTACACTCTCAACTACTAGACCTTTGTAGATTGCCCCATACCACAGGGCATAAACTCACAGAGGTCTGTAATCTCACCAACATTTTTGTTTAAATATTACTTTTAGTGCTTAATCTATTAAGTGTCTTAAATTCTTGTGTACATATCCCTACCTGTTCCATATGTAAAGATTTTTTGGACATACGTTTTACAGTATATAGTTTTTTGTTGTTATTTCAACTCTTCTAAATCTGTATAGATTATTTTTTTCTGAATTAAAAATGAGTGAGCTAATCAGGTGTGAAATGCTTCCTTATTTGGTCTGTGGTTATGAGAGAAAGAAGTCAGGAAGGCTCATAAAAGGGTTTACTTATAACTGCAATGCATAAAAAGTTTGTCTTTGATTACCTCTTTGTGCTGATTTTCCTATTTTTAGAATGTTTTAATTTGAATCATGTAGGCTTGAAATCAGAAATGACAAAATAAATCATTGCAGTAGAGGTTAACATTTATAAACTCATTATTCATAAAATATAAATTTTATTTACTCTTTCATTAGTTTTTGAATTTATACCTCCCCTCAAGCCAAATGATATAATTACACCATTTATTCTTGCCAGTGCCTTTTATATTCATTGAACAAAAGTCTGATTACTTTTTTAAATTCGTAAATAACCACAATTTGATCTCCTCCAAAGATTATTTAATCATCTGATAAAGAATTATCCACTTCTACTTCAATAATTGCACTCATAAGGTTTTGAATTATGATTACATTTTCTCCTCATTGACTCATATTCTAATATTTTCTTTCACAATATTTTGCTTTTTTTGAAACATTTTCCAAAATATCTAAGTGATTACTATCAATGTTATTTTTATAAGCATATAAATTTGACTTTATTTAAATGACTGAATTTAGTAACTTGATTTCAACAAATTCTATTTGTTTATATTACTTTTGCAATAATGGTACTACACTTTAATGTTGCTATGTGGCTTAACCCTATGAAACACTAGAGGAAAAAAGATATAGTTCACTTTCTAAACATTAATCAATTCAAATTTCTTTCTGCTGTGTCAGAGAATTCAATTTAACACAAACATATCAAGGTTAATTTTAGATATTATAAAATAAAATTTTGTTATATTTATAAATAAATAAAATGTTAGTATGTATTAAGTCTAATATTTCATTAAAACTATATATATATATATATATATATGAATATATTAAAATGATAGCTTCACCATATGGGTCCACACACATACATATATAAACTAATAAAGTATGCATAACTCATCCCTATGTTCCATTCATATTTTTGAGAGTATTGTATAAATTAAGCCCATATACTTCATCTAGTTCCTAGTCACTCATTTTAGCTTAAATATATAATGGATAAAAGAAAAATCTAATATAAATAAAGATTGAAGAAATATTCAAACATAGACAAAGGTGGTAATAAAAAATAGAAGAAGGAAGAAAGAAAATTTCAGTAAAAAATCATTACTTAGGGCTCTGTGCCTAGTATACAATGGTAAAGTTGAAACATATTTACTGGTTCATAATATAATACTCATATGGAACTGCTATAGGCCAATAGACTAAGTAATTTCAATTGATAGTATCTCTGTAAATAAACCTAAGGGATATATATCTACACCTATTTTCATCATCAAAGTCTAACTCTCATATTATATAGGTTCTCACTCATGTTTCGAATGAGAATTCACCTTTTAGAGGCAAATTTGCAACCACATGAAAGTTTTAAAAGGAAGCACATAAGCAGTACTGAAATGATTATCCAGTCTGGAAAGACTTCCCCATCAGACAAAAATCTTAATTTATCTTTTTAAACTGGTAATCTTAAATTGGCTTTGCGTAGTCTTAGTTACTATTTGAATATTTTAGAATGCATGAAGAAAAAAACATATATCACTAGAAAGCATAAGTACAATATTTATATAAAAGAAAATAATTTTGGGCGTTGACTTCTCTGTGAAGGAGGCATCTCTCCAAGCCTGTGGTTTTCCCTCTGTGTGTGAAGAAATAATAAATAAAAATTCAGTTATTGAGTAGTTGTGTTTTCTATGAACTATTTGTTGTTTTTGCCATTGTATTTGCTTTAGTTGCTACATGAAATGGATTATTGGTTTATTTAATTTTCATGAATGCTTAAATTGCATATTCATCAAAAACTGACTCCCAGAAAAGTTACCATTTAACTTTTAAACACAGTATGCATTCATAACATCAACGCTTAAATAAACTATTGACAAATACAAAAATTACTACATAGAAAATACAACTAATCAATAATTTAATTTCTAATTATTGTGTATTTAAAAATAAAATTCTCTAATATAATTTCCCAAACAAATATTTTCGAATTCAACAATTTAACCCCTTTTGTTTTGATCATTTTTACAACAGAAAACAAATATATATGATGGTATTTTTACAAATTTTATAAACTGAGTCAAATATGAAGTTGTTATTTTATACAGCACTGTTTAAATGGACTTTGTCTGAGTTCAGTAGATGCTATCACTTCTTTTCAGAATACTCCACTCACTGTGCAGTAGACAACACCTTTTCGTTCACAAGCATCTGTTGCCAGGACTCTCCTCTCTGACACAGGAAACTCTTCACCCAATTTGGAGAGGAAATGTTTACCTCAAAGGTTCAATATTGATTTATAAACTAGCAAAAGAGTCTCCCAGGTGCCTGACAAACTCTACTGAGATTTTAAAAGTTTGGGGAATTTCCAAGTTACCTAGGCAAAATGCTTACATTTATTTTTTCCTCAGGAGATCTGAGAAGTCTGCCTTTCTTATAGAGCATGTCTTCCTATCCTGTTGTACTGGAGAGATGGATAAGTATTGCTTTCATTAGAAAGTGAAGATCTGTCTATTTCTTCCTTTGTTGTATGAAAAGCAATTTGAAGTGGAAATGTGTAATGGGTATTATGAATGCATAGATACGGTCAAATGTCTAGAAAGCCTTGAGCTTTTAAATAGGAAAAGACTCAATTTGTAGACATCTTTATTAAAAATCTGTTCATATGTGCTATATAATGTCAGAAATACACAGCCATTTCATGTGATTTTTGAGGCATTTATACTTGTTTCTTTTATCTGAGAATATTATAGAAGGATGTCATGAAATGAATATATTTGATAGTAAATATACTACTTTAATTCACCTAGCTGAATTACAAGTTTCATCTTCTATTTGATTTTAGAAATTTTCCTAATCAGAAGTCTTAGATAATTTATCTGTTATTTTATGATTTGTAAAAATTTACAAAACCTTAAAAATGTTCCTGAAAATACATTTACTTAAAATCTTACTGTTGAGTTTTGTCTAAATGTGAAAAATTGCTCATACTGGTTCTCTTCTTAGCTTTCCCTTTCACTAGGCCACATGGCATCATCATCAACGTGGCTGGTGTGTACTTCACAATGATCCTGCCCTATACTAAGTCCTTCTTATTTATTTGCTGTGTTCTGAAGCAATTCAGAATTTAAGTCACCCAAATGTCATACACTTATTTTTTTCCACTTAAATTTCCAAATAAAGGTTCTACTAATATAAAGATCACAGCAGTTAGTTATCCAAACATATAACTTATACATTGGCACATGAAGATGAGTTTTCTATCTTATATGTGTATATACATATACATATATTCACATAACAGCACTTGATGAAAAAGAAGCCATGAATTTGAAATGGAGTAAAAAGGGGTGAATGGAAGGACTGGATAGAGAGAAAAAGAAGAGGAAACAATTTAATTATATTATACTCTCAGAATCAAATTAATAATAAAAATAGCAGCAGCAACAACAATACTACTGCTGCTGTTACTGCTGCTTCTTCTTCTTCTACTACTACTACTACTAATAACACAAAACTGATTGTATCCTGAGCTTATCCTTTATCTGTACCTGACTGTTCATGTATAAGACTAGTAGAGTCTTAGCTGCAATCTTTGTTATAGAGAAATTAAGGGAGAGTGGAGAGATTGCCTTCAGTTGTGTGTCCAATGGGGATCCCAGCATGTTCTAATAAATGGTTCCAATGAAAAAGTCACATAGGTGGCACTGATTAAAACCAAACCAACCATTAGTTGAAATGTAACAAAGAGGAGAGAGAACCTATAGAGATTATATCCAGAGGTTAGGCACAGCCCCAGGTTGTGAACGGGACCACCCGCCCTTCTCAAAAATACTAATCCAGAATTGCTCCATTCTAAATGAAATACAGGGACAAAGAGTGGAGCAGTAACTAAAGGAAAGGCCATCCAGGGACTGCCCTACCTGGGGATCCATCCCATATGTAGACACCAAACCTAGTCACTGTTGCTGATGTCAAGAAGTGCTTGCTAACAAGAGCCTGATACTGCTCTCTCCTGAAAGACTCTGCCAGAGCCTTACCCATAGAGATGAGGATGCTTGTAGCCAGCCATCGAATGAGCAAGGGACCCCAATGAAGGAGTTAAGAGAAGGACTACAGGAGCTGAAGGGATTTGCAACTCCATAGGAAAAACAACAACCAGACCCCCCGACCCCCCAGAGCACCCAGGGACTAAACCATCAACCTAAGAGTATACATGGAAGGACCCATGGCTCCAGCTGCATATGTAGCAGAGGATGGCCTTGTCTGACATTAATGCTAGGGGAGGCCCTTGGTCCTGTGAAGGCTATATGTCCCAGTGTTGGGGACTGCTAGGGCGGTGAGGAGGGAGCAGGTGGGTGGGTGGGGGAGTACTCTCATAAAAGTAGAGGCAGGGGTATGGAATAGTCGGGTTGTGGAGAAGAAAGTGTGAAAGAGAATAACATTTGAAATGTAAATAAAATAACCAATAAAAAACAAAACAAAAAACCTCAAGAAAACAAACAAACAAACAACAAAAAAAGACCCAACCAAACAAAAGAAAAACCACAAATAACCCAAAAGTCATAACTCTAGGAAGGAGTTTTGGATAGGGAAGTATAGAATGGGATGGAGAATAGTAGGGTTAAAAGAAAATATATAAGGATGACGGACAGAGAATCAGAATGAACTATATGCACATACGAAGTTGTTAACAAACTACATTAAAGAAAATGAAAATCATGACTGCTTTTTACAACTGATGTTATTTTAACTTAGGAAATGATCGCTATTTATAAAGATACAAAAATACTAAGTAATTTCATAAACTCTTTAAATTATACAATTATATTGATTAATCTAAACTACAGTGGGATCTATTCTAACAGTAGAACTGAAAATATTTTGGAAGCTTTCTTACCCAAGTCAGAAAGTCTTGGTGATAATCCTTTCTACTCTCAGATATAGAACTTAGTTGTGGAATGCTTTACAATAAATTTATTTAGTTCTATATTATGTTTCATGTAACTATTTAACTTGAACAATAACTTCATAAGCTACAGTTATTATGTTGCTAAGCAACAGAATTCATAATCTGTCATGAAATGTACACACACATGAAATGAAACAAAAATGTTTGGGAAATGTAATTGCCTGTGTGTCTAAGATAACTAGCTCTTTCACAAAAAATCACTAGCTATCTCAACGTCAGATTCAGTAAATATTTAATTTCTAGAATATCAAATACTTGCAGACTAGACTATCCTAGGAGAAAAGACAAAGCTAGGAGAAAAGAAAAGAGTATCCAAGACTGTTAGCAAATAATTAAAACAAAATCCTCCCTTTTGAGGAGCCTTTCCAACTTTTGGTCCACAGATCACACATGGCACAAGAAAACTGAATGTGGTCCAACACCAAATGATAAATTTCCTTAAAATTTTATGACTTTTCTCCAATCATTTTTGTGACTCGGTGTGAGCATTGTAGGTAACATCATCTTACAGCATCAAAGGCTGAATAGACATGGTTGATTGACTTTTCAGTGATAGACTTTATATGATGTCATGGTAGTTATCTTACTCTGTATATGCCCTCTTCCTTATGAAATTCTGTTCAAAATTTCATTGATTTTAATCAATGATATAGACAGATACACATTTCTACAAGTCCAATGATCACTAAGGGAAAACTTGCTATTACAACTGACTATAAAAAATGCTTTTTAAAAGGTGCTATTAATTAATAATATCTCATAAATAAAGCTGGCATATCAAAGGTTAATAAATCAATTTAAAGCTCGTACTCCATGTTAAATATATCTCACTATTCAAGGCCTGACACTGTTACTGATGCTCTGATGTGCTTACAAACAGGAGCTTTCCTCTGAAAGGCCCAAACATGGCTTTTCTCTGAAAGACCCAAACATGGCTTTTCTCTGAAAGGCCCAAACATGGCTTTCCTCTGAAAGGCCCAACGGGCAGCTGACAAAGACAGATGCAGATGCGTTCAACCATTGGACTGAAGTTGGGAACTCTTGTGATTGAATAAAGGAAAGGCTGGAAGAAGCTGAGAAGGGCTACCTCATAGAAAGACTAACAGTCTCAATCAAACTGGACTCCTGAGATCTCTCAAACACTGAGCCAAACAGGCAGCATACATGAGCTAATCCTAGGTCCGGACACATATATAAAAGACGACTACATGGTCTAGCCTCAGTGGGAAAAGAGACTCCTAACCCTCAGACTTGAGGCTCCAGGTAGTGGAGAAGCCTGGCAGGTGGGTGGTGGTAGTGAACATCCTCTTGGATACAAGGAGAAAGAGGAACTGTATGAGGAATTGTGGAAGGGTGGAGTGGGAGGAGGACAACTATTGAACTGTAAAAAAATAAAAGAAATTTTAAAAAAGAAAAAAGAAAAAAAATCAACTCTTTGTACATAAAATTTTTTCATGACCAGCTTACTGAGGTTTTTGACATCTTACAGCCAAGTTTCTCAAAATAAATAAATAAATAAATAAATAAATAAATAAAAAAAATAAAAAAGAAACACTGCATTTCTTTAGAAGAACAGTCTGACTGAATAACTATAATGAAACAGTTGGTAACATTATTATTCATTTATGTGTTTATCTTTGAGGAAATTTCTCAGAGCAAAATAGAAAGGGATAGTTTGGATATTCAATACATAATCAATAGATTCTGAATGCTGTTGCCAGGTGCATATATAGCTAGATTTAGATGTCTTACGTTGTTTGGCCCAACTGGGAAAAGACATGAAAACATCAAGCTTATTCCTTGTTTCTGAAAGGCTGTTCATGTTGGTTGTTCACAGTGTCTCAAGGGAAAATGCAGATGCAAATGTCTATAAACACAACTGTTCAGCAAACATTAATACCAGTGTTGTGTTATTGAACCTGCACAGAGTGATGAAAGAAGGACAATAGTCATACTTAACTTTGGAAGTGATCAAGATATACATTTAAATAAGTGATCTGAGATTGTGTCCACATTTTAGGAATCCTCTTTATCAGAACATCTGATGGAAGGAGAGCTAATACATACAGATAGAAGATGTTCAAATGTTCTGTTGCATAGTAGGCTAATTACAATGACAGTAGTATACTATACATGTTTTTATAATGCTTTTAGTTTTAAAGATTATAATTTCATGCTTTTCTCTTTCCCTTTCCTCCCTCCAATAAAACTTAAAACTCATTTAAATGCTTAGATTGCTATAGGTCTAGGTTCATATGCAGTTTGAAGAAATAACACAAAATACCCTTAGTGATGCTTAAAATATTATGTAAAATGCTCCTCTGGCATTGATGTTTGTGTGGAGTACATAAGCTAAAGAAGGATGATAGCACAAAAGGAGTCAGTTGTTTCTAAATCCTGCTACAACTTCTAGAAACACAAAATAGTGTTTTGTTTGGAATGGATCAAATTAATTAAAGATAATAAAGTCTTGAATGGAAAACTTCCAATTATATAAACTTTCTAGACTTCTTATTTATGGTTTATATATATATGTAAAATGTGCATGGTGCTGTACTATGTAATTCATTGGTAAACTGACTTTTAACAGACTTGAATTAATACAACCTTGATGTCTACTACCACATCTTCTGATGCAATTACATACTCAGCACCTGGGCATTCTTGCATTGCCTCTAGGGAGTAGGAAGGCCAATGTTGATACTCACATTAAGAAAAAGAGTGTTTAGAGAGATCTTAATTCTCAGGGGAGAGCTTAACACATAACAACATAGCCGAATCTAGAATATGACTACTTGTGGTCTTCACCAGAGAAGGGTAAGCTGTGTTCACAGAATTCTGAAGAGGATGCTGTCTTAAAATGCCAGGTGAGAGAAAAACCATGTATAAGTTGAAAATGAACTTTAGAACAAAGAGTTTATGGCTAAATTAATAAATACAAGAAAAGCTGATTAAGCAGGAGGGCTAACCAGGGCCTAAGGAAGAGGTCTTTTAGGAAAACTATCCCTAAGTTGATTGTATCAGATCTCTGAGATGTATGGAAAATGGTAGTAAAACACTGAAAATGAACTAGAGAAGGACTGTCCACACCCACGCTGATACTGACCAGGAACCTCTACTTCACCACAAATGTAGGCATACTTTAACATTCGAAAGTGCACATTCAGAAAGTCCTCTGAAAGTAAAGTCTAAGTAAAAAGAAACATCAGTTAGAAAGTGAATCATTTAGAAAAAGGTGACGCATAGAACTGAACAAACAACACTTTGCAAGTAAGGAGACTTGGAGAAGTGTATTATTAAATTTAGGCTGAGTTTTCTAGCCATACTTCCCTGATACAGCAACTGTCCATTAAAGGAGCAGCACCTACCAGTCCTCAGAGGCTAATGTTTGACTTCACCTCTGAGGTTTTACTTTTCAGAAAACAGGTAAAATTAATCACTACAATAACGTCTGCGTTTCACCAAAATGATGTAGGTGGAGATTTTGAGCTGTGTGACTGAAAGTAGAAATCAGTTAGCAGGATCCTGAAACACTCCATAACTGGTACCAGAAAAAAAAGTAAGTCAGGATTGAGTCTGATTTCTGTGGTTTTCCTTCATGCTCTTTGTCCATCAGAAAGACGGCCTCAAAAAAATTTTTTAATAAGTCATAATAGAAATAATGAGATTCAATGGAAATGCATGCTCTCAGGTAGGGAATAAAGACTTCCCAGTGCAATCTCCACTAAAACTGACAGCACAGGCAATGATGGCAAGCAGACAGGTGAAGAACCAGATGTCGAGGTCTTATTGCTCATGGCGTCATTCCTTATGATGTGAAGACTAGGATGCATGGTTAATCTTTAACTTTAGAAACATGGAAAGTGAAATGAGATAGAAATAGAGAACTTGAAAGAATTTAAATATCTTCATAACTTTTTTTCTAAAATAAATGTGTTGTGGTTAAATGTAGAAAACGAAAATGGAATCTCCTCATAAACATTGTCTGATTAATTTTGTATTGATAGTTGCCTAATATTTTTAGTGAAAGTAGTTATTTGTACCAGATTAAATTTGTGCCATTAGTACAAAATGTATTTCAGAATTAATCACATAGCCAAAACACCTGTGAAGTATTAGCCTGAATAAAAAACAAATGCTTAATACCAAACCACATATGTAAAGAAGGCATACTATAATGTTCTTAGACATACTGACTAAAAGTGAACTCAATCACATTTAATAATCTTTTTAAAAAATATTATGCATGTTAATAGTTATAAAATTAATATTCTATACTTTGCAATTAGTCCACATCCTATGTGAATTAGTATGTAAAAGTTTTAAATTATAGATACATTTTCAATTATATAGAAATATTTTTCTCTTATTTTCTATTGTACACGATTTTAGAAACCATGTTTATATTAAGGAATGATATATTACTTGTCACAATACTTTTTAAAATTAGTGATGGAGACATGACAATAAAAGAATCCAAATCCACCACAAAGTACTTTTTTAATGCATTGTAAAATGCAAGTAAAATGAACTCATTCCAAAGTAAGAGTGTATCCTAAAAAGGACCCAAGCTCATGATAATAAAATAGAATTACTATATTAAAAGTGAGTAAAATATATAAATTCATATTGGTCCTTTTTGTTTTTACACTCATATATGCAGACATGTTTTCAGAAAAAGCATTAGCAACCCTTAGCATGCTATATATGAAGACTAGGTTTGTACCTCACTTGGTAAAATTTTGTCTTTTTTATGCAAAATACTGATTTCAGTCCCAATACCACAAAATGCTATAATTCTTTGCAAGCAATCAACTATTATAACATTTATGCATTATAAGTAAGACTGAAGAATTCCACAAAATAGTGTGCTGTTGTAAATAGAGTATAAATTTGTATCACTGAATGGAAATTTAGTTAATGATAATTTTCAAGGTTTTTGTTTTAAAATGTTATATCAATGCCATGACTTAAATTAACTAAAAACATACTCTTCATTTTTTTCCTTCAGTGATACATCACACCTGAAGAAGTTGTTCAATAAAGGAATCACTCTTTATTGGGTCCAACTTACACACTAGGAAAGGTTATAAAGTCTTTTATCATACAAAACAACTGAAAATTCTTGATTGTGTGAGGATGAGTGCAAAGGAATGTGCATTCAAGGTACAAAAATTATAGAGGCAGGGTTCTGCATCTATTTCTGAGACAACACATTTTATAGAAGAGGCATGCAGCCCTGACAACATGCTTCATGTCAACACCACCAACTCCATCTTCTCCACCTTCCTGGTTACAGGCATTCCAGGGCTAGAGGCAGTGTACCTCTGGATAGCCATACCATTCTGTGTCATGTTTCTCATTACTATGGTGGGCAACATGACCATCATAATTGTTATCTGGCATGAGCAGACTCTTCACGTTCCTATGTATCTATTCCTGGCCATGTTAGCTACCTCTGACCTGGGTCTCTCTCTCTTCACCTTCCCCACTCTGTTGAGAATCTTCTTGCTGAATGCTAGAGAGATGACCACCTCTGCTTGTTTCACGCAGATGTTCTTTATTCACACTTTCCAAGATCTTGAATCAGCTGTCATTCTGGCAATGGCCTTTGACCGATACGTGGCCATTTCTCACCCACTTCACTATCACTCCATTCTCACAGACACTGTGATTGCCAAGATAGGATTGGCTATTGTTCTAAGAACCTTAACTATGCAGGTGCCTGCCCCCATCCTCTTGAGGAGGTTGTACTTTTGTCATTCCAATGTACTATCTCATTCCTACTGTTTGCATCCTGACATCATAAAGCTCTCCTGCTCCAGTACTAGTGTCAACAGTATCTATGGTCTCTTTGTGGTGCTCTCCACCATGGGGCTTGACTTTCTCCTCATCCTCCTCTCATATGTATTGATTCTGAAAACAGTACTGTGTATGGCTTCCCACAGTGGCCGCCTCAAGGCTCTCAACACCTGCATCTCTCATCTGTGTGCTGTGGTCCTCTTCTTCACACCCATGATCTGCCTATCCATGCTGCATCGTTTTGGTCCAAGGCTTCCTTCACATGTCTATGTAACTCTGGCCAACATGCATTTTCTCATTCCTCCTGTGATGAACCCCATCGTCTATGTGGTGAAAACCAAGCAGATCCGTGACAGAATTAAAAAACTTTTCATTAAAAAAACATCAACGAAATCTCAGGCTGCACCTATAACATAAATTATGAAAACTTTATGTAATATTAAACATGATCAAAAGCAACCTCTCCTTTAAAATGTTAAAATTTTTATTGAGTTTTATACAGATATGAAAACCAAGAACTGTAAAGCCATATTAGTTCTTCAAATTCACACACTTCTCTTAAATTTCATAAAATTTTATTATTTTCTTTTCATGCCCTGTTTTTCATTCTCTTGTTTAAACATTGCCATTCAGGAGGCATTGTTTCAGCATGTAAATTCATCAGAAAGTCTGTTTATGAAATAATGTGCATTATTATGTATATAACTTTTACAATGGTTTTCAAATTTTATTAAATGCTGTGTATATGTGTGTATATACATGCACCAGTGTGTTGGTACTCATGAAGGCCACAAGTGATGCCAGACCTAGTATTCCTTGGAATTGGAATTATGAATGCATGAATGCTTGTCTGCCAAGCCACATAATATAGGTATTGGGAATAGAACTTGGGTCTTCTATAAGAGTAATACATAACCTTAAATGCAAACCCATCTCTCCAACATATGTTCTTGTAAGTTTGTATAATGAAGAAGATATTCAATTTCTCTTTTGTCTTCTAGAGTATAAACCCTTCATCAGTTTTCATACCATTTTCTCATTACTTAAATACAACTGCCTATTTATCTAATAAATATTTAGGATATATAAATATAATAATAGCCTTGTCTTTATTGTGTTGTCTTTGTTCTTTAAACTGAGTTGTACAATCTCATACAACAACATAGATCGAAGTAGTAATGTGAGAAACAGGTAAGGACCTTCCCAATTGAATCAGATGAAATAAAGTTCAGATAATGAATTTCTCAAACTTCACTGATAACCAACACATTTCAGAAAATGACTGGGGCAGATACAGAGGACAGAAAATATGTGCTAAAGTGTTAATGAAGTCAAATATTTGACTATGTGATTCTTTTCCAAGGAAACACATTGTGTGTGTGTGTGTGTGTGTGTGTGTGTGTGTGTGTGTGTGTGTGTAATAATAATAAAGTCCTCCAACCTATTTTAAATTCAGTTTTAAAATTGTGTAGTAAATGTCCTTGGCAGTCATATAAATTAAAAGTATTTGGCAGTTTTGTACTAAAATACAATTTATTTATATGAATTGTATTTATATGAATTGTATTTTAGTACAAAAATATATCATGACAATGCCATGCTAATGTCCTCTCCTTAATTAGATAACTCAAATGATACTGTAAAAAACAGGAAATTTTTTTGGCTTAATTTAGTATAATGTATTCCTGCATTCATGCGCTGTATTCCTGCATAACTTCCTTATTGATCATGAAGTGGTGAGCACATTTCACTTTAATATATACATTTGAATGTGTGTGTTTGACTTTGAGTACATCTACTATGATATTTTCATGCTTTGATTTTTTATAGTTGCTCCACTGATTTTATTTTTTTCTTCTTTTAATTTTACCAACATCTGTTACAGACTTTCTGTTTAACATTAATGCAAGGGCCTTTCTTTATGCTATGTATTTATCAAACTTCAACCAGAGAAAATAGTCAATGCACTATTTTGTATTAAAACAAAGAAATAGGGTTGTATTTTAATATTCATTACAGTAAAAATAAAGTCCAGACAATCTCTTATGTGGTGTTACTCTGGGCATCAATATCATCAATTTGGCAACTTTATGATTACCTTAATCACTGGCACCACGATGCTTAGTGTCTATCATTAGCCGCGGTGTCAACAGCTACTCTGTCTACTTCTTCGTAGTATCATCATGCACAAAGCGTTATTTTAAAAGTTGGGTACTATAAGAATGTGTGAAATATCTCTGAGAATATGAATGAATAAGATGGTCCAGATTTCTTATAGGCTTAATTTACAAATGAGGGTTCTTCCTCATATTCCATGAGCTCTATTCAGTCACTAACCCTTAATTAAGCAAGAGTAGGTGAACTGCAAACCCTTTTCTGTCACATGATTCCTGAATAACTGAAAATTTGAAGCAATATATTGTTCTGACCATTTCTGTATATTTTGGCTAATAAAGACATTGGCTCATCATGAGACAGGAGAAAATAAATTTTTATATCAGTTACATATGTTTCCATAGAGTGGTGATTGTTGTTATCTGTTTTATCCTTAATGCTTTCAAGAATTAGGGATATACTAGTAGTTCCACAAGCTTATTTCCTTCATAGTGGCTTTGTTATTTCTTCCACTGGCCTTATTTTCATTGTTGCTTTTTTTTTTTTTTAGTATTCATTTTTTATTCCTCTTTCTCTTTTTTTTTAATTTAATTTTTTTTTGTTGAGACAAAGTCTCGCTATTTATCCTGTCCTGACTTCAAAATTACTTTCTCCATCCTCAGCCTTTTACTTATTAGTGCTGATGTTATAAAGTAAGTATCATCAGGTTGGATTCATAGTTGGCTTTCTTGCTGTTTTTCAAGCAAGGGTAACAACAAAAAATTATTAATTAAACATGTATCTATAAACTGACATTGAATACAATTATAAAACCATGACTATGCATTGTCAAAAACTGCTAAGAGTATGGGACTCTTTACTATAAATGAGATGTTTCTATTACCCTCTTACAAAGAATATAAGAGTGAGAAGAAAGGAAGGAATGCTGTAAAAAGCTGTCTTTTTGAAATGACATGTCTGTCACATCTATGAACTCAGCAGAAGCCATGATGTGCATGTATTGTACAAGATTGGGTCCATCCACATCCAATTATGGATGATACTGGATCATAAAATACCAACCCTCCATGAATATCTATGTAGACTCAATGATTGTTGAAACAGAGAGACATATTCTCAAGAGGGTAGTTAATGTTACATTGTCCTCACTCAAGTAACTACCACCCCCCATGTGTACTCTTTCCAACATTCCTGCTTAAATTCAATGGTTCACAGATGAGCATGCAAAATAAATAAAGGGAAGTAAAAGGGGACTTGCTGGGGAAGAGATGTGACACAAGAAGGGTGTATTTAAAAGAGATGGGGAAAATATTACCAATATAAGTTACAGCCCTCAAATTGTAAGATATAAATTAACAATTTTTTAATATTTTGTTTTTGAATATCTTTACTATTCATAAGCAACATATTCTTTTATGGTGCAAATCTGAGATTTGAAATGCATAGCCCCGTCAATACTCTGTAAGTCTATAATGAGCAGCATTATTTCATTTTTCACATGTAATTACGAGCACATACTTTTTCACAAAGAACTCTATCTGTGCCTTACATTTATGACTTTATATTATAAAAGAGACATTGGAATCACTTCAAATGTTTTCTTTCTCTCATTTCTGTGCCTCTTAAGGACACTAGAATACCCATAGTGAAATGATAACAAATTAAATATCTCTAGTCAATTTGTCTTCCAATACTGATAATACATCACTGACTGTATCAGTATTTCTCCATAATCCCCAGACGTGCCTCAAGATATCCCCTAGACACATGTAATTAACTCTATTCTCCTTCCTAATGGCTTAGAAGTCATTTTAACACTGAGTATTCCTTTTAACCATCAAAAGGATAATTGAATCACCTAGAGTCAAAGAAGATCAAATCTGTTTCAGCTTTGAATTAATCTTTTAGAGATCATATGGGGTTTTGCCAATGTTTTACTCTAACAGGTTTGTTTTCACACACACACACACACACACGCACACACACACGCACGCAAACACACACACACACATACATATACATGTACATATATGTTTATAGTTAGCATAATTGTAAGTATTTTATTTTAATTAGAATATAATTATATCATTTTTATCATACCATTCCTTCCTCCAAATTCTCTAATGCACTTCCTGACTTAACTTCCTCTCAAAATCATGACCTCTTTTACCTTAGTTGTTATTGTTATACACACACAACCTAAATATATAAATACAACTTGCTTAGTCCATCCAATGTTCTTTCTTGAAGGCTGACCACTTGATATTGGATAACCAATTGGACAGCTCCTCAACTAATACTAGTGTTTTCATTAATTAATTTATTCACTTTATATTTCAATTGTTGCCCCCCCTCTAACTCCCCACTCACACAGTCTCTCTCCCAAACCCCTTACTTTTCTCCTCTGAAAGAGGGAAGACCCCCCTGTGTATCACCACACCCTAGCACATCAAGTTTTTTCAGGGCTAGGTACATCCTTTCCCACTGAGGCCATTTTTACTATTATTGGGATTCAATTCCTTAGTTGTCTGCAATTTTTTGCCTGTAAGATTTACCTTTTCCATACTAGCATGACTATTAGCACATAAAATATGATTAAATAATAGACACCTATATAAACTCTACGTGTGTGTGTGTGTGTGTGTGTGTGTGTGTGTGTGTGTGTGTGTATGTATGTATGTACTTGGATCAGAGTTTTTAAAGTTAATAGTTCAGAGTGTTTTTGTCTCTCTGAATTATAAATGTCAAGCTAAATATCCACAAATAGCTGCACATGTTATAATATTTATTGACTGTCTGACCTCCCTTACTTAGAGTGTTTTTATGTGTATATAATTAGTATATTTCCACCACTACAGTCAAAATAATCCAAGGTCAGAAGTTATTTGTAGTTTACATGTCCAGTGAAAACATTTCGAATACATTTCTAATGTGGATATAAAATTTTCTTTACAATGACATGAGATATTTCTAGGAACAGAGTTACAGCAGTGGACCTATTTTATAAGTTGTTGCTTATCACTGCAGCCTTTGACAAAACTTTATGACATTGACTGGGCAATGATGCCTTCATCTGTACCGAGTGACATCTCAGAGTGAATCACATCAGTGCCACATGGAAAGGAACATTAAAATAGCTGTGTAGTTATGTTTTCAAGTGTGGGGTTTGTAATGTTGATTAGGTAGCAGATGGTATACTTTTGTAGCTAGCTTCTGTATGGAGCACTTTATAGACAAAACTGTCTTTAATGTTTCTCTGAGGTTCATAGCCGTGGTGACTAATGGAAGAGAGAATAAATGGAAGAGAGAATCCTGGTTATATTTTGCCTATGCTTTTTTGCTTCTGACAAGTATACCCTTTATGCGTATTGCATCTTATCCATGAGTACATTTTCACATTGCATCCTATGACTACTTATGGAGAACCAACGAATTATTGTACATAATTTTATATCACCTGTGGCTTATTTCTAATCTTGTTTCTGTTTCAACTGAATAGTAGCCCTATACCTACTAGACCATTTTTCGTTTTATATCTCCCTTTACTTAACAGAAACACTCCAGTTTCATTCTATATGTGTCTTTTGAATCAGTTTGATCTACCTTAAACTTTAAAATATTTCCCCAGAAAATGAGAACACATTTTGAAAATGTAAAAGGAAGAAGAGTGAGAAGATCAATAAAAAATATGCTTTATGTTCTTTATCAAATAAATTTATACTAGACATCATTTACTAATATCTTTAAGCATCAACATAGTAGTAAAGATAAGATATTCTTCTCTAGCTCCAAAATGCCTTTAACTTAAGACATTTTTCTTGAACAGAAGAAAGAATATGCTTTGTTTGGAGAGGTAATTTGCCTGTCTGGAGTTCCTAATATTAAACAAGATATTGCTAGAGCCAACACAGATCTATAGAATTATTCTTAGGGCTAGCATGGTTTTAAAGTGAGAATAGAAGAAAAATATTGAACTAGAACCAGTTGCAAGTTCTTAGTATTATTCTGGAAAGTTTACAAAGACTCATTAACAGTTGTAAATGCACTCACAGCCTGTATCTTGGGAAATAGTTGTGGGCCTCATGAGAGAGCCTGGGTCAGAGCTTTATAAGACTGCTCCTTGGGCATTGCACTTAAGGCTGGGAGCCTCTTGAGGCTCTACAGAGCTTGTGGCTCTGCCCTGGAGTCTGGTGAGTGACGGAAACACTTGAATCTAGGGCAGATCAAATCATGTCATGTAGCATGTAGGATGGAAGGCAGAAGCTATTTCATGACAGATAACTCTTTATGAGAATCTTCGAGGCATAAAGAACACTTGTTGAAGGTACTCAGTTCTCCTGATTGATGGATATGGTAGTATTTTAGATAACAATCTCTGATTCCTATTTTTCCACCTGTCTATCATTCAACTCTTTCCCTTAGAGTTTACAATCAAATAGAAATCAAGTTGTACTTATGCTGCATTCTGGAATTGCTAAGAAATTGATATTATAAAATAAAAATAGGAAGAAAGGAATAGGAAAGAAAACAAGAAATATACCTTCCACTTTTCATATGATTTAGTAATAAAGGCAACTCAAATCACCACCAAGAAGCTTTCGAGATAAAGATTGAAAGGTCTCATATGCAACAGATGAAAGGACAGCATTTTCCTTATAAGATTTGTTTAGGAAAATACAACAGTTCTGCATATCATCTCTATTTGATCTTGTGTAATAATTAGTTTCTAAAATGCTTTAGCACAATAAACATCAACTCTTGGGATACAAGCAAAGTAGAAATTCAAGCTTCAGAAAATTGGCTACCGTATAACAAGTTAAGATGCTTAAAAGATACAACTAAGTCTTTATAAACATCAGACACTATTCAATAAAGGTCCATCTCTCAGAGTTCATGCATATGAAAACAATGATGGAAACATATGTTAAACAAAATTTGTCTAATATGATTTTTTTCTTGATTTCTGTTCTTTAAGTTCTCACATTACCATTAAAACATAACTAACTTCAGCAGTCTGTAATGTGTAATGTTCTCCATGTATAGATCATAGATGTGAACTACAAATACACATTCCTTTAAAACCTGAAAATCTAAAAGTGGTGGCTCAATGTAATAGCAAAAAAAAAACAAAAAAACAAAACAAAACAAAACAAAACAAAACAAAAAACAGGTAAAAAAAAAACTTTTCACAGTTGATATCAGGACACCAAAGTCTTGGTTAATTGTTTAGAACTTTTTTTTCCTAATATGTACAAGATCCTTTACAGGAAGATAGAATTCTTTAACTACTTAAATGTCACAATTTAATTAATTTCTTCTAAAGAATTTAGTGTTACTTTTGTGATAAAAGATGTTACAAATTCAGTTTACCCAATATAGGATCATTGACCTTGAAAGATAAAGCAACTCCTCCTCCTCCTCCTCCTCCTCTTCTTCCTCCTCTTCTTCCTTCTCCTACTCTTCTACTTTCTCCTTCTCTTACTTATTTTTCTTACTCCTTTATGCAGTTGTCAAGTAAAGACTATAACTAATCACTGCTCAGTTTGTGGTTAATATATCATGATAAAAGTTCATGTAAGAGAACTTCAGCATCTCCTATACAATAGTGATAACTATTATGAAAAGATTGACAAACATAGACTTCCTATTTGAGTATTTACATGTTCACCGTGGCTAGGTCTTCTAGGAACAGCTGTCTCTTAAAACCTGAAATATATAATTCATAAAGGTCAGTCCTATTATCTTGACACCTTTACTGTCCAAGATGTGGCATTACTTAAACTCTTACGGCTCTCTAGAATCAACCTGTATCTGGATCTAGTGAACATAGTTGAAAATTTTCCCATTAACTATTTTTAATGCACTTATCCATTGTTCTTTTTCTAATTTTCAACATAGGGAATTGTCTGATACTTCTCCCTTTGCATTTGTCTGTCTATTGTCTTATAATACTTTGGGATGCTTCTTTCCTATGGATAGATGGAAGCATGAATGTGCAGTATGATCAGGTCCTCATGCAGCTCAATGTCTGTCCTTGGGTTGACTCATGAATGTGGGTAGAATCTGTATTCTGCACCTAAGTGCTTGGGTTTGATGGCATTGACTTGTCTTTATTAATATAGGCTAGAAGGATGAAGATAAAACACAGACTAGGAGTTCATCTATTGCCACCTTGACCCATATCTGTAGTGCTGTTTTATGGGACTGTGTGCTGGGGACAGCGCCAGCAGAGAACAGGGCTCAAGTAGGGTGGATGCGGCAGGCAATGCAAAGAGGATTCCTCTGGACAGCAG
Organism: Rhabdomys pumilio; assembly: GCA_030674055.1. Taxonomy (NCBI): domain Eukaryota; kingdom Metazoa; phylum Chordata; class Mammalia; order Rodentia; family Muridae; genus Rhabdomys; species Rhabdomys pumilio. Next base: position 94,171,943 of record JANHMN010000003.1, on the reverse strand, counting down.
TTTGCAGCTTTTCTGAGCTTTTGAGAGTATATGGTCTGTATCTGTACTTGAAAAACAGATCATAGACTGAAGCTGCTTCTCAGAGCAAAAGGATTTATTTATATTCCTCACACAGAAGTGATTGCACCATTTCATATTTGCATTTCAAAAATTTCTAATACATAATTATTCAAGGAAAATAAAACAAAACATTTTTAGTAGTTATTGCCTCAAATTCAATGGCCATATATCTTGTGCCAGCTTAGACCAAGTTTAAATAAGCGGGGTAAGCGAGGCTTTAATCTCAGAGTCATAGTGTTATGATTACAGGTGCCAGAAAGTTGGAAGTCTGAGAAAAAAATCTTTTATATTTAATTTTAACAAGCAAACAAAAATTTACCAAGATGAGTTTTGACCTACTTTAAGCTTTTTATTCCTTATTTTTATTTCTAATACTTGTATTTGTATAGCCATACACTCTTTATACTCACTGCACCATTGTGTAAGAAGAATGTGTTCTAGGACCCACAAAGCTCCTTCATACATTTGGTTTTACTAGCAATAGGTTTTCTTCAGGTATTTTACAGTTCTATGGGGGACCCTATTACCCAACTTTTCCATGAAGCTAAAAATTTGTGAAAGCCATGTCTCTTTATTTATTCATTTTTATTTTATTTTATTTTATTTTATTTTATTTTATTTTTATTTTATTTATTTTTAATCAAATCCTAGTCTCTACTAAGTCATTATTATATTGATATTATATTTGATATTTTTCTATAGGATGCACTAAGATTTATAATGACAGTAATGAGGGTTTTTGTTTTGTTTTGTTTTTTATTTTGTTTTGTTTGTTTTCCTTTTGGAGATACCAGAACTTGCATGAAGGCTGACATTTGTTTGAACTACTGGAGGGATTTTTCTGAAAGCTTCCTATCCTTTTTTTAATCTGACTTAATTTTATAGTACATAGAGTTAGATTCTCTTTCCTTAATTCCTAGTTTCCTAAAATCTCCTGCAATTTATTTCTTTCTATAAACATACTCAGATTGGTCTATTTATGGACATCTATACAAACACAGTCTTGACCTGTCCCAAATTTTGATGTCAAGGTAAGGACATCCTGTTTAATGGTTTCATTAATAAAAACTTTGTTTTAACCCAAGTATTATTTCCCATTCCATTTCTCTCTCCCATAACATCTATTAAAAAGGCAAAAGCAAGGCAAGTAAGGAACACTAGAAAAAGTTGTAGACAATTTTATCCAGAGAAAGTTGCTAGGCACCTCTCTATTGAGTGCAAGAACTTTGTCAGGCAGTCTCATCAGCAGTGGATTGCTTCACCAGCTGGGCTTTCTAAAAAGTCATGTTTGCCACTTTGATAATGTTTCAAGAAAATATTAGCCAAGTAAGTATAATTAGATGTTAAAATCCACTCAGGGCTGCCAAATTTTAAAGAACCTCAATTTCAATGGGTGCAATGTCAAATTTCCCATATTTCTGAAATTTCCAGTGTATTGCCAAATAATTTTGAAGGAAAGAGGGTGTGATTTCCTATTCTCTTGGAAGCACTCTGTTGTTGCACAATACGGATAGACATTGTCAGAGGCAGACCAAGGGAAACATTCTCTTTGTTCTTATCTCTTCTTATCTCTTCTTTTACAGTCAACATTCAGAGTTGTCTCAGTACGTTTTAGGTGGTTTTTAGTAGCTCTTTCTCCTCTGCCCCTCCAAAAGTGTAGTCATACAATCAAGCCTTTTTTATTAAGTTTTTTTTTTTCACTCAAAAATGTCATCTACATCTTGGATGATTTTTATGAGAAACTGTTATTTTGCTTCTCCTCCATCTGTCTTATGTTTGTTACCAAACATGTTTATTGCTCATTTTACATGCCACTTTAAAATGAGACACCCTAGCGTAACCTTCATAGAAATGCAACTCTAGAATTCCCTGAGGTCAAGAGTTAATGTGTGGATTGGTGATAATAGATGCTTTTTCCTGGAATGCAGCACACCACTAAGATGTACTGATAGGCAAGAAGTAGAATATCATAACAACTGCCCTACTAGTCCAAGATGTTGCCTAATGTACTTCTCAATAGCAGTTAAAGGTTTCTATTTTTTAAGGAAAACTGCTTAAGATGTTCAGACGAGAAAACAGCACTTAATGTACAATTTTAATATTAGGTTAAGGTTTCTCTGAAACTCCACATCCTCAGGATTTAGTTCATTTATATTTTGGTAAGTCTTTTTTGACAGTACTTGATACATTTAATCTGTCCAAAATCAGTGTCCTCTTGATCTAGTTTATACATATGCTTTGTTAACCAGTGAGTCCTTAGTTCTTCAATGGTAGAAGCTATATATTACCTGCTGTTATTACCAATATTTATGATAGAGAAGGAGCTTTAATTTTTGATTCCACCAAAAACATTTTTCCAAATATGAATGTTGTCTAGTTTTTAAATTTATGTTTCATATATTTACACCACCTACCCCAAATTTAAGTAAATACCATGCATAAAGACTGAGAAATTAATTAGATCAAGTGAAAGAGCACAGAACTCAATCCTTTTCTTTACTTTTCACATTGTTTTTTTGTTTGTTTGTTTGCAATGCCTTAAAGTTCAGCACAAAAGTTGTATCTTATGGTATAGTTTAATATAATTACTTATGATTTATACTCTAATTCCTACACACTTATTCAGTAAGTTATCTATACCTTGATTCCATTAGAAATGTGCTTGTATTCTGCTATTAGAAATAATACATCCCATGTGTTTGAGCTTTGTTCTAAACACAGAGTTGGTCTTAAATTTTAAATGTTGAAAACCTTTGAGGTGAGAAGGGAGCTTTATTCATGTTAATCACCCAAATGTGCTGTTGAAAATAAAGCTACTGTTAAGAAGTGAGTCTGCAATGTTTTAGTGTAGACACTGTTTAGAGGGTAGGATTTAGCAGTGTGGGTAAATGCTGAACATCACTATTCTGTAGCCAGAGTAGCAATGCCACACGAGATATCATATAAGAAGAATGCTATGAATGAGCAGATTTTCTTTTAACTTCCTTTACAGTTTTCCGAGACAATCTCTTTCCAGTGTTATGGCTACTTCTAAACATAGTAATGCCAGCAGCTTCTTTTTTATATTGATGGATCTTCCAGGACTGGAGACTTCTCATTGTTGGACAGCAATTCCCATCTGCTTAATTTACATTCTTTCTGTGCTGGGCAATATAACCATAATGCATATTGTCAAGTCTGTGCCCAGCCTTCATACACCTATGTACCTGTTTCTTTCCATGCTGTCAATGGCTGATCTGGGCCTTTCAGCTTCCACACTGCCTTCAATGGTAGCTGTTTTTCTCCTGGGCCAGAGAATTATAGGAGCTGCAGCCTGTTTTATGCAGCTCTTCTTCATCCACACGTTTTCAGTCATTGAGTCAGCCATTCTCTTGGCCATGGCTTTTGACCGCTGTGTGGCCATCAGAGAGCCTTTGAGCTATGCTACCATTCTCACAACAAGACGTATCGGGGCCATTGGACTGGCTGTGGTGATCCGCAGTGCTGCCCTTCATCTGCCTTTGCCTGTGCTCCTGGCAAGGCTGACATTCCAGCCAGTCAGTGCTCTGTCTCATTCATACTGTGTTCATCCCGATGTCCTAAGACTGTCCTGTTCCAGCACACTTGTCAACAGTGGCTTTGGGCTCTTTGTCATGCTCTCAACATTGGGGATGGATGCTGTGCTAATTCTCCTCTCCTATGTGCTTATTTTGAAGACAGTCCTGAGCATTGCTTCTAATGCTGAACGGTTGAAAGCCTTCAACACTTGCATTTCCCATATTTGTGCTGTTCTTCTATTTTATACCCCACTGGTGAGTCTATCTATGATCCACCGCTTTGGGAAAAAGAAACTACCAGCTCAGGTATACATGCTTCTCTCTTATCTTCATTTTCTTATGCCCCCGATGCTCAACCCAATTGTCTACAGTGTCAAAACCAAAGAGATTCGAGTTCGCATTCTAAAGATGCTCCATCCCAAGAAACACTGAAATATTATTGAACAAGTCCTCAGTCCTAGGTAAAGACTGTCTGATTAAGGACATTCCAACAGAGTGTAGCAAAGTGTTACCTTCACTGGATCGCCAGCCAACTCATTATTTAGACTCATCAACAAGAATACAGTGTGGATTCCTTTATCCATCTAACCCATGACTGATCCATGGGAAAAATTGTAATTCTTAATATTCAACAGTCAGTTTTGTCTTTGAAAACATTATCACAGGAGTTCTTGCATCTCAAGAGTATAAACTGTCATGTAAAAGTACACAGAGTATAAGAATGGATGTTTGCAACATCTAATGTCTGTTTCTGATAAACACTGTACAGTTCTGAAAACAAGCTCAGACAGGTTTCATTTAGTTATCCTTTCAGAAATAATGGCAAACCCAATATAACCTACTATTGATTTATGTAATAGCTGTAAATTGAAGATTACCTCTGAAAATGTAACTGAACAAATATTTCAAAGTGTAATATGTATATTTAAAAAATAAAACTCTTAACTCTTGTACTGTAGTATTTGAAATTTTAAATATGTAACTTTTCATTTCCTTATATGTCATCACTTGAGAAATGAGTAGAAACTTCAATATTCTCTATCTTTCTCAACTAACCCCATACTCTTCAGTGTATACATGGAAAATCCATGTTTTCTAGAATCACTATAGCTATTGACTTGCTAACTCATTGTACAACTCACATTTTCCTTACTCCTTTAGGAACAATGTTAGGAAGTAGATAACTTAGAAGGGTATTTTATGAGAAACGGCTCATAAATATATCATAGCCACAGAAATTGACTTATTAGTGTATCATGGTTCCTTGCCACGATGATTTAACTAACTTTCCTGATGGAATTGCTTTAGTGATAAAACAACTAGCAATAGGTCAAGTAGGGAATTCACTTACGCTGATACTAAAAGTCAGATTATATTGCAAATTTATTTGAAATGCTATAATAGGAAAATGGGAAGAAATACAATGCCAAAATACAAATTATAAACTATGTATTTACTGTGAATAAGCATATTGAAGTACACTAAGCTACCTTTTGATTAAAGTATAAATCAAAATATAGTACTACTTTCTAGGCATGAAATACTTAAAGGACTGGAGATTGACATTGTGTAAAAAAATATACTTTTTCAATATGTCTTAAGTCCTTGGAGCAGAAAGGAGAATACTATTATACTGAGAATGCATAGCAGAGTGAGCCCATTTAATCACTGTGATTTTGAGCCATTCTTTACAAATAAAAAGCTTCACTTGAAGACTATAAAGATAAAACATATGTAGGAAATTGGGTATTCCTGATGACGATCATATCTCTCTATAGATCTGCCCTCAGTTTGTGCCTTTTAGACACAAAACACTTGTTAAGTGCTCCAGGAACATCTTGCAGTTGTTGGCAGCATGCCTCACAATAACTATTCTTCACTCCGTTTGCAGCACTCACTGTTCCTTCTGCTTTGGCAATACTGTCTCTTTTTCTTTCTGACATATGTACAGATCCAGTATAAATTCACTGGGGATACTTATGATTACCTGCCTGCCACACTTTCCTATTGTCCAAGCAACCCTCTTCATACCCTCATACCCCATGCATGTCTATTTCACTAAATTTTATGTTAACTTTAGTAACATTACTAAACTGACATTGGAATGACATAAATGACTCAGATTTACCATGTGCCATGTGGTACATTTTTAAAAAGTATAAATCCTTTGGAGTCATAATCCCAATCATGATAAATCGTATATCTGATAACTGTGCACGTCCCTGATGATCGCTTATACTTAGCTTTCATCTTTCTCACAGGCAACTCAAATACATTGGTTTGCATTAGTTCCGTCTACAGTTAAAAATGTATGAATCAATAACCTAGATTTATTTTGTTTTAATCTATTTTTCTTCACTAAGTAGAACCACATTGAGATTCAGTCATGAGGTTTGTCTATTATTTACTTTTATTTTGAACAATATTACATTATTGAAGTTACCTTTGCATAGATATATATTTACATTTTGTGTTATTTTTTCTACCCTCATAATTCTCCCTTAATGATAAAAAATATTTAATTGTTTGAATTATAAGTTGCAAATTTCCCTTTTATTCATGTACTTTGAAAAATATTTATTATTCCTTATTTGAAATTTCTTACTCCAGCAATGAAAATCCTAGGTCCTATTTTCTACCATTTACTCTGTCATGCAGCCACCTCTCTATAGTTCTAAAATTCTTTTTTTTAATTTTTTTATTGAGTATTATATTTACATTTCAGATTTTATTCCCTTACCCCACTTCTTCCCACCACCCAGAAACCTCCTATCCCATCCCCCCTCCTCATGCTTCTAGGAGGCTGTGCCCCCACCTACTCCCCACCCCACTACCCTCTCTCTACCCTCACATTCCACCCCCACACTCTGTGTTCGTTTTTCATGGGACCAAGAATCTCCTCTCCCACCTATGCCGGACAAGGTCATCCTCCCCTACATATACAGCTGGAGTCATGGGTCCCTCCCTATGTGCTCCCAGGCTTGTGGTTTAGACCCTGGATAGCTCTGGTAGGTTGGTATTGTTGCTTTCCTCATGGGGTCACAAACCCTTTCTGCTACATCCGTCTTCTCTCTAACTTCTCCACTGGGAAACCATTGATCATATCAGTGGTTAGCTGTGAGCATCGTCCTCTGAATATGTCAGTCTCTGGCAGACCTCTAAGGAGACAGCTATATCATGTTCTTGACAGCATGCATTTCCAGCCATCCACATCAGTGTCTAGCTTAGGTGACTGTACATGGGATAGATACCCAGGTAGAATGGTCTCCAGATGGCTCCTCCTTCAGTTTCTGTCCCATGTTTTGTTTCCATATTTGCTCCCTTGAGTATTTTTGTTACTCGTTCTAAGTAGAACTGAGGCATCTCCACTTGGTCTTCCTTCTTCATGAGTTTCATGTGGTCTGTGAGTTGAGTCTTCGCTATTCCAAGCTTTTGGGCTAACATCCACTTATCAGTGAGTAGATATCATGTGTGTTCTTTTGTGATTGGGTTAACTCACTCAGGCTGATAATTTCTAGTTCCATTCATTTACCTAAAAATTTCTTGAATTCATTATTTTTAATAGCTGAGTAATACTCCATTGTGTAAATGTACCACATTTTTTGTATCCATTCCTCTGTTGAGGGACATCTTGGTTGTTTCCAGCTTCTGGCTATTATAAATAAGGCTGCTATGAACATAGTGGAGCATATGTCCTTGTTATATGTTGGAGCATCTTTTGGGTATATTCCCAGGAGTGGTATAGCTGGATCCAAAGGTAATGTTGTGTCCAGTTTTCTGAAGAACCGCCAGACTGATTTCCAGAGTGGTTGTATCAGCTTGCAATCCCACCAACAATGGAGGAGTGTTCCTCTTTCTCTGCATCCTCGCCAGCATCTACTATTACCTGAGTTTTTGATCTTAGCCATTCTAACTGGTGTGAGGTGGTATCTCAGGGTTGTTTTGATTTGCATTTCCCAGATGACTAAGAATGTCGAGCATTTCTTAAGGTACTTCTCAACCATTTGAGTTTCCTCTGTTGAGAATTCTTTGTTTAGCTCTGTACCCCAGTTTTTAATATGGTTATTTGGTTGTCTGGAGTTTAATTTCTTGAGTTCTTTGTATATCTTGGATATTAGCCCTCTATCAGATGTAGGATTGGTTAAGATCTTGTCCCAATCTGTTGGTTGCTGCGACAATGTCCTTTGCCTTACAGAAGCTTTGCAATATTATGAGGTCCCATTTGTCAATTCTTGATTTTAGAGCATAAGCCATTGGTGTTCTGTTCAGAAACTTTTTCCCTGTGCCTAAGTATTCGAGGTCTTCCCCACCTTCTCTTTTATTAGTTTCAGTGTATCTGGTTTTAAGTGAAGGTCTTTTATCCACTTGGATTTGAACTTTGTACAAGGAGATAAGAATGGATTGATTTGCATCCTTCTACATACCTCCAGCTGAACCAGTGCCATTTGCTGAAAATGCTGTCCTTTTTCCACTGGATGGTTTTAGCTCCTTTGTCAAAGATCAAATGATCATAGATGTGTGGGCTCCTTTCTGGATCTTCAATTCTATTCCATTGATCTTCCTGCCTGTCTCTGTACCAATACCATGCAGTTTTTATTACTATTGCCCTGTAGTACAGTTTGAGTGATGGTGATTCCCCCAGAAGTTCTTTTATTATTGAGAATAGTTCTAGCTATCCTGGGTTTTTTGTTACTCCAAATAAATTTACAAATTGCTCTTATTATCTCTATGAAGAATTAATTTGGAATTTTGATGGGGATTGCATTGAATCTATAGATTGCTTTTGGCAAGATGGCCATTTTTACTAGGTTAATCCTGCCAATCCAGGAGCATGGGAGATCTTTCCATCTTCTGAGATCTTCTTCTATTTATTTCTTCAGAGACTTGAAGTTCTTGTTATACAGATCTTTCACTTGCTTGGTTAGGTTCACTCCAAGATATTTTATATTGTTTGTGACTATTGTGAAGGGTGTCATTCCCCTAATTTCTTTCTCAGCCTGTTTATCTTTTTAGTAAAGGAAGGCTACTGATTTGTTTGAGTTGATTTTACATCCAGCCACGTTACCGAAGTTGTTTATCAGGTTTAGGAGTTCTCCGGTGGAAGTTTTAGGGTCACTTAAGTATACTATCATATCATCTGCAAACAGTGAAATTTTGACTTCTTCCTTTCCTATTTGTATCCCTTTGACTTCCTTCTGTTGTCTAATTGCTCTGGCTAAGACTTTCAGTACTATATTGAATAAGTAGGGTGAGAGTGGACAGCCTTGTCTAGTCCCTGATCTTAGTGGGATTGCTTCAAGTTTCTCTCCATTTAGTTTGATGTTGGCTACTGGCTTGCTGTATATTGCTTTTACTATGTTTAGGTATGGACCTTGAATTCCTGCTCTTTCCAGGACTTTTAACATGAAGGGATGTTGAATTTTGTCAAATGCTTTCTCAGCATCTAGTGAGATGATCATGTGGTTTTTTTCCTTTGAGTTTATTTATGTAGTGGATTAATTGATGAATTTCCGAATATTGAACCATCCCTGCATTCCTGGGATAAAGCCTACTTGATCATGATGGATGATTGCTTTGATGTGTTCTTGGATTCGGTTTGCGAGAATTTTTATTGAGTATTTTTCCATCAATATTCATAAGGGAGATTGGTCTGTAGCTCTCTTTCTTTGTTGGGTCTTTCTGAGGCTTTGGTATGAGCGTAATTGTAGCTTCATAGAACAAATTGGGTATTGTTCCTTCTGTTTCTATTCTGTGGAATAGTTTGAAGAGAATTGGTATTAGGTCTTCCTGGAAGGTCTAAAAGAATTCTGCACTAAAACCATCTGGCCCCGGACTTTTTTTGGTGGGGATATTTTTAATGACTGCTTCTATTTCTTTATGGGTTATGGGTCTGTTTAGATGGTTTATCTTCTCCTCGTTTAACTTTGGTACCTGGTATCTATCTAGAAAATTGTCCCTTACATCCAGCTTTTCCAATTTTGTTGAGTATAGGCCTTTGTAGTAGGATCTGATGATTTTTTAAATTTCCTTTGTTTCTGCTGTTATGTCTCCCTTTTCAGTTCTGATTTTATTAATTTGAGTACTGTCTCTGCACCCTTTAGTTAGTCTGGCTAAGGGTTTGTCTATCTTGTTGATTTTCTCAAAGAACCAGCTCCTGGTTTTGTTGATGTTTTGCATAGTTCTTTCCGTTTCAACTTGGTTGATTTCAGCCCCAAGTTTGATTATTTCCTGCTGTCTACTCCTCTTGGGTATATTTGCTTCTTTTTGTTCTAACGCTTTCAGGTGTGCAGTCAAGTTGTTAGTGTGTGCTCTTTCCAGTGTCTTTTTGTGGGCACTTAGGGATATGAGTTTTCCTCTTAGTATTGCTTTTATGGAGTCCCACAAGTTTTGGTATGATTTGTCCTCATTTTCAATAAATTCTAAAAAGTCTTTAATTTCTTTCTTTTTTTATTCCTTGACCAAGTTATCATTGAGTAGAGCACTGTTCAGTTTCCACATGTATGTGGGCTTTCCATTTTTGTCCATATCAAAGATGAGTCTTAGTCCATGGTGATCTGATAGGGTTTATTTAATCTTTTTGTATCTGTTGAGGCCTGTTTTGTGACCAATTATATGGTCTATTTTGGAGAAGGTACCATGAGGTGCTGATAAAAACGTATATTCTTTTGTTTTAGGATGAAATGCTCTATAGATGTAAGTTAAGTTCAATTGGTTCATAACTTCTGTTAGTTTCATTGTGTCTCCGTTTAGTTTCTGTTTTCATGATTTGTCCATAGCTGAGAGTGGGGTGTTGAAATCTCCCACTTTTATTGTGTGAGGTGCAATGTATGCTTTAAGCTTTAGTAAAGTTTCTTTTATGTATGTGGGTGCCCTTGCATTTGGGGCATAGATGTTCAGAATTGTTAGTTCTTCTTGGTTCATTTTTCCTTTGATGATTATGAAGTGTTTTTCTTTATCTTTTTTGATTACTTTTGGTTGAAAAACAATTTTATTTGATATTAAGTCCGGTGTCCACCCAGGAGTGGACCGGGCCAGGGTCTGCACCAGGCCTCAGGTCCGGGAGAGGGGCAGAAGTGGAGCCCCACTCCTCAGGGGCGGGGTTTTGGTTTCTGCTGGAATCTGAGCACTCCCTGCACCCAGCTATGGGAGTAGGGCACTGTGTTTGTCTTCTTACCTACCACTCTGGGTTCAGTGGACCCTCTATGATGTCTCGGGAGGAATCCGGTGTCCACACAGGAGTGGACAAGGCACAGGTCTGCACCAGGCCTCAGGTCCAGGAGAGCTAGTTCTAAAATTCTTAATTCTCACTTTAAAATATTAATTCTTACTAGAGATAAATATACCAACTCAGGTAAAATGTGCAATTATTTTCATTCTTCAGTTTGTGGTTCTCAAATTTAATGTTGCAAATTTTCATAGGTTGTTGTCTCTTGATGAGATAATGTACAATTTCATTGCTAGCTTAAAATTTTTTAACTTTAGGTATTACTGTGCATAGCACTAGCATCCAGATAGTCTGAGATATTAACAAAGATATATTAATATTTAAATAAACAGATATATTAATATAAATTAATTTCACAAAAGTCTGAATCTGCATGTATCTTGTTGCAGAAGGTTTAGAGGCTTGAATTTGTTTCAAACTCTTTTTCCCACTGACATTCTCTGCTGACCATTGTTGCCTCTTTGCTATTAATTTTTAGGCTAGAATTTGTTAAAGATCTCAAATTATATCTCACAGACTTAAGCAACTTTTGAGGACTCCCTCTTCTGAACTTTCTTTCCATGCAGTAGTTGCTTCACTTCAGATTCTCTGAAATCAGAACTCTATTCTTTTGTTCACGTACATACATTGCTGCTTTCAAAAATATCACATTTCCATTTCATATTTAAAATACATTGTTATATGCATGCACATGTCTGCATCCACTCACTTTCCAATTTTGTGTCTTTTAAAAATTAGTTTAATTTTAATATTTTTATTATTAAAATTTTATACAATATATTTTAATCATATTTTCCACTATCAACTCCCTCCAGTTCCTCTCCACCTGTATACTTAAGTATTTGCTTAATTTTATATTGTATATACACTTTGAGTGTATGCATGTATAACCAGCATGTACAGACCTCAAAGGCAGCAGATTCCCAAATACTGACATTCTGAAGAGTTGTAAGCTGCCATATGAGTACTGGGAAGTGAAGTCACCTGCCTTAACTTCTTAACCACTGAGACATTCTTTAGCCCCTACTATATTTGACTTTTTAACTGGCTGGATCTTGTGGGGATTGTGTTCAGTTCACCATAGCTGCAATTGTGCTTATTAGCTCAACAGTGAAATAACTTAAGCCTTTGTATATATAACTATATATATATTTAGAAGGCACTATAACAACATGATTATTTAGAAATAAAATAGTGGTACATTTATCCCTAGAGCTTAGGATATCACTACTCATGGGTGTTAAGCATGTTTGCAGACCAATGTATGAATTCTTGTGGTGTAGTCCTCAATCCAAGTCAAAAGAGGCATTAATTACCCCATGATAAGTCTTCATAACATTGCACTAGCACATATTATAAATTTCTGGTTTTATGTTCATAATAGACTTGCCAAATAAGTAAGCCAGTGACTAAGATTGAGACTTCTGATTTTTCTTATATTTATATTGTGAAACATATTATTTCACAAAGTTTTATGAGGGATTAATATCATGAATTATCTTCCTTTTGTGTTTAGTTCTGTGGCTAATTTCCTACTTTCTGTATAAATTTAGAGCTATATTTGCAAATTTATAAAGTTCACTTTACAAAAACTTTATTTATAGTTTCTTTGTTGTTTAATGACAATAATTGATTAACTGTTTAATGAGTCATTTAAAAAACTAGAAAGTGATTTTATACATAATTATATTATTTATTTTGATATTTTAGTAAATAATAGAATCATAGCTATTGATTTAGTACTGACAAGTGTTCTGACTTTTTAAATAGAATATTTAATCTTCAATACAATTCTTTGTTTTATTGACTTTCACTATTCTAGTGACTTCATTGGAATGACTTAGAGACTAAAATAAAATATTTAAATATCCAAAAGAATTTAAAGCATAAAGTTTCACCCCAGAATATATATAATCATATATAATTAACAGATATTCATATATTATTAGGAGTGTATTATTATATCTAATAGACATAAAAATGGTTGAAAATTTTGTTATTGAAAAAGTGGAAACAATAGAGATAAATTTTAATTCATATATTGAAAATAATGAAATAGGTACTCTCAAACAGACCAGATATATTTTAGCTACTCTGTAAGGGGTCTCCAACAGCAATAAACTCAGATTGTTGAAGAACTACAGGACTTACAATCTCAACAGGGTCTCTTTAGCACTTGTGAAACTTGTTTTCAAAAGTATGGTTAAATCATTGGCTGCCACCAAAGCCATGGTCCCTGTTGTATTCATCAAGAGACACCCTGAGTATTGGCTAATGTGTTGTAAAATTACTCTTCACTAGACACTCCCTGCCACTGAACTGCAGAGGAGGATGAGAAGACATGTTCTTTGTCCTTGTTTCCCTTTGGGTGAGTAAATAATGTGGATTTTTAAAACCGAAGACCTAAATTCATCTTCAGAAATGAATAACAGTGTTAAAACATTCGAATTATGAAAATGAAGAAAACCCATTGATTATTTAGAATAAAGAAGAGGATTTTCTTGCTTTAGATATCATGAAGCAGATAAGTGGTTTTCTTAATGAATTTTTCAAATATCCTATTATAGATAGACAAATTAAATGTAAAATATATAATAGATAGATGATAGATAGATGATAGATAGATAGATAGATAGATAGATAGATAGATAGATATAGACAGATAAAGATAGATAACCCACCAGTAATAATTCCTTGCCTTAAATGAATCGTTGCACATGGTGCTAATATCTAGAAGTCTTACTATATTTACCTTCACAGATCTAAACTATAACTGGGAAGACTTTAGGGAAAGAATATTCATGTGGAGTTGCTGATTTCTGAAAGAGTTTAACTTCTTTTTCTTTTTAAAAAATGAAATGTAAAGAAATATGGTCTCCGTAAATAAACACTACTCCTGTTGACTACAGCTCTTCCTATAGCTATGAATGATGATCTTTGAAAAGCACCTTGAACCTTTTAAAGAGAGAAATAGGAGAAATGAAGAAAAATATTAAAAGTCATTAACTACTTTCTAAACAATTTAGGGTGCTATGAAATTTTCACTCTGTGTGTGTGTGTGTGTCTGTGTGTGTGTTAATACAATTCACCAATTTCCTTGTTAATACAATTCACCAATTTCCTTTTGTCTCAAGATTAAACCTATATACTACAAAATATGTAAAGTTATATATCTATATCTAATATACACAAAAATACTTTTGGACATAAAATATTTTTTGTTTAATTTTCTTATTGTAGTATGGAAGACAGAAAATTTATTCCTATTGGAAAGACACCAAGGTTAGAAATTCCAACATGGCTTTTTTACTTTGTTATCTCTATACTATCTCAGCTAAATGAAATTCTACTCTTCAGCCCAAATCATAACCTCTCCAAGGGAGGAATTCCAACTCCATAGTATTTTCTTGACATTTTAAGAAAAATCTCTCATGTGTAAGTGTTATTTTTATTCAATTCCTATTTCTCCTTTTGTCTTTGTGTTAAAGCCACCGCCAGAAACAAATAGCCCAAATTTTCAACAATATTCCAATTTGTTTATGATTAAATCTCTATGCTCAACAAAGTGTGTACAAATAATTAAACAACAAGGAAACTTGAGCATATACAATCACAAACTATCTTCTAGGCAGTATCTGAGTTTAACATACACAGATATATAAAAATAGTCCAGTCTAGCCTGTTTTCACATGTCATTTTTTTCCAAAAGATAATGGAAACAAATTCTGAAAATATTACAAGGACATTTGTTGTATTTTACTTTTGTAACTGTGATTTATATATGAAAGGAGACCTTTTCAGCTTATAAAACTATTTCTGATTTAAATAAATACTGCAGGCTGAGTATGTGAATTATTCCAACACAAAAACCTTTAGATGTCCAGATCATTCCAGCCAATGTCCTCAAACATTTCTATGACTTATTTCACATTTTCATCAACTTCCAACAGCCTTAATTATTAGCAGACATGTACATTACCTTATTAAAAACTTGGTCTATTTACCAGTATATGATAGGGAAATTCTTGAGATAATTATTGTCATGATTTTGATGTTTAACTACTAATATTAAGACATCTAAATTTGTGTAAATATACTTACTGGAACCAATTTCCGCACTTTGTTGGAAGGATCAAACTTCTTGTGTAACAAAGTACCCCAATTCTTTTTCACATCTATTTCAGCGGGACTTTTGACAGTTGCAATCTGTTCTCTACACTGCAATTCTATACCTAACAGTGGCAGCAATTCAGACTTTGGAATGCCACACAGTCATCTCAAGGCACTGTTGGAACACCAAGGGTAAGGCTTCAACTCAGGAAACACTGACTCAGTGTTGATTAAGAGAGACCTAAAATGCTGCATGACTTACAGGTTGACATTTATACTGAAACTACCAGTCCTACATCACTATTTCTAGAGCAAAGACATGCATGTTAAGTATATAGTAGGGAGCTGGCTCTTATTTGCTGAGTGACATGAATACCCTTAAGGGAATGAGTTGCCTTTGGTGGTCTGAATCTTCTCACCAATGAATGTTTCCTCTTATTCCTCAAATTCTCAGTCTAGTACAGTGGTTCTTAACCTGTGGGGGTCAAATGACTATTTCACAAGGGTTGCATATCAGATACCTTGCATATCAGATATTTACATTATAATTCATAGCAATATAAAAATTATAGTTATGAAGTAGTAACAAAATTTATGGTTGGGGTTCACCACAACATGAGGAATTATATTAAATGGTCACAGCATTAGGAAGGTTGAGAGCCACTCATCTAGTCTACTTTCTTCTCTTTCCCCTTTCTTTTATTTTCTCTACATATTGTAAATAATATTGATGATATTTCTTCTTTTTCCTCTTATTACTGGCACATGCTATAGCTCTAACCCCTACATCTAAAATACTACTTATTAATAAGTTTCACTATTGCATAAAGTCCTAAGTATCTATGAGGAGCAAGAAGATAATGAAAGAAAAACAGAAAAAAAACAAAAACAAAGGTGAATTTATAAGAATTTTATTGCTCACAAACAATATACATATACATATAATTAAAAAATAAAAATTAAATCTTTAAAAATAATAGTTTTGTGACATTTTCAGGATCATTAGAATTCGGTGTTTGTCTTTAGCTATTGAACACAATATTCACAATTCAAACTACAAGTTCACTCAGAAATATTTCTTGAGTCATTTTATAGATCAGGAGGCAAAATTATAGACTTGAATCATTGTTTTAATTAAAAAGAAATTCTTTTCTCATATAATATATCCTGACCATACAATATTCCCCTCCCCACTAGACTTCTCACTTCACCTTTTTCTCCCTCAAATCCATTACCTCTGTTTCCTCTTCAGAAAAGACCAGGCCTCCAAGAGCCAAACAGGACGAAACAAGATATAATAAGTCAGGGCAGAAGCCCTCATATAGAGGCTAGACAAGGAAACCCAATTAGAGAAAATGAGTTCCAAGGGCACACAGAGTTAATAATACACCCACTCCAATTGTTAGGCATACCACAAAAACCTTAAGCTAACAGCCATAACATAAATGCAGAGAACTTGGTATGTACCAATGCAGGCCCCAAGCTTGCCGATTCAGTCTCTGTAAGCCTGTGTGAGCCCTGACATGTTCTCTTGGTATCCTCAATCCATGCTGACTTCTACAATCCCCCCTCCTCCTGTGGGGTTCTTGATCTCTTAAGTGAGGGACTCAATAGAGACCTCCCACTTAAACTCTCTTCACGTAATGCCTGCCTGTGGGTCTCTGCACCTAATCCTGTTTACTGCCAGAGGAAGTCTTTTTGCTGAAGTTTAGAGAAGGCACCAACCTATGACTGTAGGAGATTATCATTAGGAATCATTTCATTGAATTTTTTTGCTAGTCATGTTTGGTTCTACCCTAAATCTCTGGACTATTGTTTTCTGGTTCCTGTTTTCCAGGTAGTGATGGGCATGGGTTTTCTCTTGTGGCTGGCCTTCAACTTAAACTAAATATGGGTTGGCCACTCCTAGAAGTTCTGCCCCTCCATGGCCCAAGCACATCTTGAAGGCAGGACAGATTGGTGTCCAGGTCTCTCTTTCTGTAACCTGAAGAGTACTTTCTTAGGCTAACGAGACTAGAACATAAGGATGAAGGCTCCAAGCAGGTACCAGTTCAACCTGTCAACCAGTTCAATAAGCTGAGTAGAAGATGTCCTCTGCAATGGGCTTCACTGTTAATTTTCAGAGAGTGGCCTTCTGTGCTAGCATCAGCCTGGATGGTTTATAGATATTCACAGATCCTCCTTGGCCAAAACCTCAACTGAATGTAATCCAGTTCTACCATTGTAAGTCTTGCCTGACTACAAAAGATGGCTAGATTAGACTCTGTATCCTCCATTACTAGGAATCTTCACTAGGGTCACCCTCATAGATTCCAGGAAGTTTCCACTACATTACGGTTCCACCTCCACAAATGCCTCTAATTCCAGCTGTATCTCCAAATATTCTCTCCATCTATAAATCTCTAGCTGATTCCTCCTAATCTCAAATATGCCACATTGATGAGGCTGGGAGATGGCTCAATGGTTCATAACACTTTCTGCTCTTGCAAAAAAAAAAAACAGGGTTTGAATCCCAGTCACTACATAGTATCTTACAAACACATTCCAGAGAATCCAGTGTTCTCTTCTGACCTTTGCAGGCACCAGGAAAACACATGAAATGCATACATATACACACAAAATATTTATGCAAATAAAATATTTTGAATAGCGCATATAAAATTGTTTCATAAAGTGCTTTAGGCACTGACATATATAGTGAATTATACTAGTATATTTTCAGATGTGAAAGAAAAAAGTAACAGAACTCATCATGGTTGTTCCTTTGGAAAATGAGAGCAATGTAAATAATGTGACAGAAAGGATGGACTTGGGATGTAGAATAGGTTTAACACAATTGCTCTTCTGGGAGGGAGTTCAGTTTAGTTCCTAATGTGTGTAGAACAGAATTGAGACCAACATACTTCTAGCCCATTTCTAAAGACATATGCCTAATTCTAATTGAAGAACTAAATATCTTTAATGGTTCTTTATGTCATCTTATTATGTACAAAGACATTCTCCTAACAATTAACAAATTCTTCTTTTTAAAGGCATCATTAATTATGAACTAGAAGAAATGCTATAATAAAGTAGATCATGGATGTGAAAGAAACATTTTGAAGAGTCCTTTTAAGGTCTGACACCCTCTAGGCTTGGGTCCTGTGGTTACATTGATCTTAGAGCTCCTCCACTGCAGTCACCATGTCCTACTCCAACTCTTCCAGCACCTCATTCTTTCTGACTGGACTCCAAGGCCTTGAGGCTGTGTATCTCTGGCTCTCCATTCCTCTGTGCACCATGTACATTGCCTCTCTGGCAGGGAATGGCTTGATCCTGTGGGTTGTAAAGTCAGAGCCCTCCCTTCACCAGCCTATGTACTACTTTCTATCCATGCTTGCAGTTACAGACCTTGGCCTGTCTGCCTCCACACTGCCTACCATGCTCACTATCTATGTGTTGGGTATCAGCGAGGTGGCATTAGACATGTGCCTTGCACAGCTCTTCTTCATCCATACTTTCTCCATCATGGAGTCATCTGTGCTGCTGACAATGGCTTTTGACCGTGTTGTAGCCATCAGCAGTCCCCTACACTATGCCACGATCCTCACCAACCCTCGGGTTGCCAGTTTGGGCCTGGCCATTTTGGTACGAAGCATTGGTCTCCACATCCCTGCCCCTATCATGCTGAAGAAGCTACCTTACTGCCAGAAGCGTCATCTTTCTCACTCTTACTGCCTGCACCCAGATGTTATGAAGCTGGCCTGTACTGACACCCGCATCAACAGTGCCTATGGCCTCTTTGTGGTTCTCTCCACCCTAGGTGTGGACTCTGTGCTCATTGTTCTCTCCTATGGGCTGATCCTCCACACGGTGCTATCAATTGCTTCCAAGACTGAGCGCCTCAAAGCCCTCAACACCTGTGTCTCCCACATCTGTTCAGTGCTGCTGTTCTACACACCTATGATTGGCCTTTCTATGATCCACCGATTTGGCAAGTGGGCTTCCCCCTGCAGCCGTGTGTTGCTCTCTTATCTTCACTTCCTCACTCCTCCAGTGCTCAACCCAGTCGTTTATACTATAAAGACCAAGCAGATCCGACAGAGGATTCGGCGCATCTTCCGATCTGGTAGAGGAAGCACTGGGCGTATACAGGGTCACTAAATCTTCTTCTGTGAGGATTAAAACACAGAGTGAGCTATAGTTTCTATTCCGCAAATTAAGATTCATAAGGTTAATTTTAACTGAATATGTGACTAAATAGAAACGTTTGCACGTGTATAAATATACAAATAGTATTTGTACTAGAGTTCAGGAGAAAAAATAGCAAACAGAAAACTGTTTAGGTTTGTAATTATAGAAGCATTTTAAAAGTATATAATCAGATGTAACCTTTATAGGCATAATTACCCTTTTCCAACACACCTCCCTTAGTATAAATGCATTATCTTTAATGCATTAAGCATTTACTTAATGTTTGCTTTATGAAAGATTGAATGGATGAATAAATAATGTATCTCTGAAAGAGACTTTTCGTTAAGTGTAGGGCAATTCAAACTTCAGTGCTAGGTGAGTATTAGCCATGTTATAAACCCTTGATTGATGTCACCTTTTCTTTTCTTTTCTTTTTTTGATTACTACAATTTCAAAGATGCTATAGCTATTCCATTGAACTGTTTTGTCACATTTAGCATAATAGGTTTTTTTAATGACATAAGAACAGAAGCAATTTCAATCGAATCAACTTACCAGTATGCAATCGTATGTATACAGATAATGGGTTCAGTAGTCTCCAACCAATTGCATGAAATAACTTAAAAGTCAAACGTAGAAGAGCTATAACAGTAGAGTAATGCAAACACTGTGTGGCACCTATTTTATTATATATACTTCATATTTCATTTTCTAAATTTCTCATTGACATTAAATTATGAAGAGAACTTGAGGGGCATCCATGGGAGAGTCTAAGCAGCAAACTGATAGACACCAGACAGCAGAGAGGAACAGACTGTCATGCTAACGTGCATTATGTAGCACAAGATTAAAGAGTCAAAAGAATGAGGATTAAATGTGCTTTTGGTATTTGTTCCTGATCATAAATATCACTTGATAAGTTCAAAATATACGTTCTTTAGTTGGACTTGATAATGATAAAAGAAATCTAAGAATACATTTTGCATATTTTAGAATATTTTTTATTTAAAAAGAACAAGTTTGTTCATCACATTTACTAATTTGTCTATATGTAAAAGGCATAATAGTACATGTCATTTCAGGATCATAGTTAGTTAAAATATGCATTTTAACTAATTTATTTTAATTATATTTTCATCATTTTGATTTAATGACATACAATAATTATGGGATACAGTGATTTTTAAGTACATGTATGGACTCCCTAATAATCGAAGATAATTAACACAAGCCTTAAACAGTTATCCTTTTCCTGGAATTTCTAAAAACTATTTCTTCAAGATATTTTCAACTACACAGTTCACTGTATTGTTGACTATAATCACCCTACAGTGAATTGAGACACCTGAGCTAACTCTTCTGCTCAACTGTAGCACTGATCACATTGACATGCTTCTTTACCCTTCCCTGCAGCTTCTAATAACCATTATAATATTTTCTGCAGCTTCTAATAACCATTATCATAATTCTAACTCCTGTTAAGTCAATCTGTAAAGTCAAATTGGGATCTTTTTTTCTGATTTATGTAAATGGATGGCAGTAACATATTTTATTGTCAGTATAATGGAGATGAGTAAGATTACCAGTTCATTTTACTTATTTTGTGACAATTAATATTTAATGGTAAAACTCAGAAAATCATAGATCATAAATTAAGGTATCAATCATAATCTTATTACTTGTTAGCATATAGATGAAAACTAAAATGATTGTATGAATTTTATTGTCAAAAAATGAAGTAGTCCAGCAGTAAAATGGAACAAATTCAAAATAATAAAACAAATAGGGACAGGAAAGAGGAGGAGAAAGGCTGACAAAAGTAAGTTAGTGTTTGTGGATAGTGGACACAATGTGTGTGTATATATCTGTCTTAATGTACCTCACTGTTTTGATGCTAACTGAAATAACATAAAACAAAAAACCCTGATGGACTAAATCAGAGGAAAGCATTGAATTTCTAGTCAACTCATGGAGAATCATTTAAGGTAACAAAGCTGTCAATAAGTAATTTGTGTCATTTTAAGATAATTTCAAATACAGTGGTGATCATGGAGTACTTCATCGTGGGGTTTAACTCATAAGTCATCCACATAATTGTTCCTTCCTGTCTTAGGACCTATCACTTATCAGATATGCAACTGGTTTACAAATAATTCAGACAAATTCTTAAGACATGTGTAGTCTACAGTGGAAATTTGTCAGATGTGATAACAAGATTCATAATTTATTATTTACTATAGTTGTAACTGAAACTCACGTAAAAGGAATGGGAACTTTCATAAATGACCCACCCAGTGTGTGTGTGTGTGTGTGTGTGTGTGTGTGTGTGTGTGTTTGTCTGTGTGTGTGTGTGTCAGTGTGTGATTTACTATTATTAATTAAAATGGAAGATGGAGAGATGAGACTCATGAACATTATATACTGATGTCTAGATTTGTTTAAAACACATACAGCCTGACAAGTGTCATGATGTTATTGAAGTCATGCACGATACATACCCATTCTCCACATTCTACAAGAGCAACAAATGCCCATGACATAGATTTTTAGGTTTTTCTGCAAATATTTTACTACAAGTACCTTCAGTTTTTCAGTGTTTAAATTAAAGTTATTCAGATTGATACAAGATACTTACCAATTCTCCCTGTTGAGATGGAAAAATTAAATGTTTTGACACATGTATACACTGAGTAAACTTATAATCTGTTTAAAGGAATTTACTCAAACATATTGTTTCTCTATGTTGAAGATAACCCTAATCCTGTTATTGAATTTTATGAAACATATAACACCTTGTTGTTATTTTTTATTCCTTATTTTTATTTAATCTTTCTTTTTTTCTTTCTTTCTTTCTTTCTTTCTTTCTTTTACACTCCAGACTTCATTCCCCTCCTGGTCCATCCTCTGATTGTTCCATGTCCCACATCTCCTCCCTGGCCCCTGTCTCTACAGGGATGTACCCAACCCCTAACCTTCACCTCACAAGACCTCTAAACTCCCTGGGGCCTCCAGTCTCTTGAGAGTTAGGTGCATCTTCTCCAACTAAACCCAGACCCGGTGGTGGTCCTCTGCTGTATGTGTTGGGGGCTTCACATCAGCTGGTGTATGCTGCCTGGTTGCAGGTCCAGTGTTTGAGAGATCTAGGGGGTAGAGGTTAATTGAGACTACTGTTCCCCCTACACGGTCTCCCTCCTCAGATTCTTCCAGCTTTTCCCTGATTCAACCACAGGGGTCAGCAGCTTCTGCTCATTGGTTGGGTGCAAATATCTGCATCTGACTCTTTCAGCTGCTTGTTGGGTCTTTTGGAGGGCAGTCATGATAGGCCCCCCTCTGTTATCCCCTTTCCTGGATTTTTCTTGTTTGCGATTTTCATACAAACATAATGTTTTGATCGAATCTACCCAAAATTTACTCACCTCTAATTTTACCCCCAACTTCAATCTCCTCCAAACTTCATGTGTTTATTTTTGAAACCCAGTGAAGTCCACTTAAATTCTGCGTATGCATGGGAATATGCATGACTCTCAAACTGAAGTATGAGTAGCCTTTCAGGGGCTGAATCTCTGAAAAACAAACAAACAAACAAACAAACACAACAGAATCTCCCTGTCCTCAGCAACCATTTCTGTTAATAGCCCTTCCTATCATTATAAGATGTCAAAAACTCTTCCCAGGTTCATGCTGGTGTTTTGGCTGGCTTGATATTGTGCAGGTCTTGTGCATATAGTCATAAGACTACATGAAGACTGTATGCTATGAAGTCATGTGTACAGTGGCCTTTTTATTTCCAATAGATAATGTTTCCCCACTGATGGTTATTACCTCTGGCTCTTATAGGCTTTCTTCCTCCTCTTTCAGGATGGTTTATGAATTCAAATGGAGGGGTTGATACCATTGTCTCACTATAGTCTCTTTTTCTCTAAACATTGACTGGTTGTAGGTCTCTATACTAAATGCCACCTGTCTGTTTTTAAAAAAGCTTCTCTAATGAGGATTTAGAGATGCACTAACTAATAATTATAAAGATAAGAACTTTGTGATATATAACTGAATACTTTATTTATTAAGCAGAAATACAATATTAGGTTCTTTCTTAGGACATATGACCCAACTAGCCACGTTTTGGCTCCAATTAATAGTGCATGGCACAAGTTCTGTCTTGTGGTAGTGGGCCTTAAATATTGTCAAAAGTTTGTTAGTTACTCCTAAATTATTTCTTGTACCAGTATCCTTAACTTACCAGGGCAGTTGTTAGTATAGCTAACAGGTTCTCAACTGGATGATGTTATTGATTGCTTTTCTCTCCAATAGCATGTATAGAACCTGGTGGGGTAGGGTGGAGTAAGGGGTCGGGGTATTCTCATATCATCTTGGAGATTGGGGAAGAGGATTGGGATGATGAACTATCAGAGGGCATACTGGAAGAGGGACAATAACTGGACTGTAACAAAAGATTAAAGATAATGAAAAAAAGAAAAGAAAAAAGAAAACCTGGCAATTTGTCATCTAAAATTTTATTTCTTTTAAGACAATGCTTTTCATTTTTGAACAGATTTCTAAAGACAGATAAATGTTTTGATACACTCAGAATGTCTTCATTATTAAAGCTATATACATATGTGTGTACATAATAATAAAGAAGAAGAGGTTAAAAGTTTTGAGACAAAGTAGGAAAAGCTAGGAGGATCTGGATGGTTGTAACAATGAAAATTACGCATATAAGCAATTCTCAAATTTAAATTAATTAATAAAAAGATCTGGAAAGGGGCTACAGAAATGGGTCAGCAATTTAGAGTGTTTGCCAGTCTTGCAGAAGACATAGGTTTAATCCTATATTGTTAAGCTCACTATTATCTGTAACTCCAGGGTATCCAAGATCCTCTTGTGGCCTTCACAGGACCCATACATTTGTAGCAAATAAGCAGAGACATCAATCACCTATGTCTACATAGTTAGACATAGACAAAAATATTTTTTAAAGTTCAGAAGAAACTAGAATATCAGCATATTAAAGAATAGACACGGCTGTCTGACTTGATCTTGTACTGTTGTTACATTCACAACTACAGTTGCTATGAATTAATGAAAGCAGTGGTCCTATCATTGTACAGAAGACACTGTGTTTCTCCACTCCTTGATTTCTGGCTCTCACTATATTTCCATTTTTTTTTTAATTATAACCTCTAAGACATAGGGAGAGATATGATAAAGATGTCCCATTTGTGGCTGAGCACTCCAGCGTCACTAATTCTCTATAATTTGACCAGTTGTAGGTTTATGAGGGATAGAAAGATAGGGATGAATTAAATTATTTTAGAAGTTGTTGAGAGAATTTCAGGCTACTTATTATGCAAATTCATTTGATAAAACTATCAAAGAATTAATAAATATATAAAGAACATAAAAGATTAAAATAGCCAGTATCTATAGTAAATGGAGAAAAACAAAAAGCATTTTTTATAAAATAATAAATTTGTCAAAGGCTTCATTACTTTTATTTAATACAGTACTTGAATTCTTAACCATAGCAACAATGCAAGAACAAAAAGATATTAAAATAACATATGAATTACAGAAATTATCATATTGGAACAATAACTCTAAAAGTGCCACAGTGGCACTTTTGTCTTGGGAGTAATCAGGGGCTTCCTAAGTGGACTTGTCAAGAAGGAAATTCTGTCTGGTACAGGAAGTCTGAACAACTACCTGGACTCTTAACACAAGCCTTAGAGGAGAACATGCAGCCATTACTTTATTAAAACAGCATAATTTCTAACCTCATTGTAAATGTTTATCCTTCAACCTGGAGATGAGTGTAACTCTCATACAGAGTCCTTTTCATAAAAGAAACAAACTATTACAAAAAAATCAGGACCTACCAAACAGCTAAAATAAGTGATCGTGGGTGCCCACCCCCAGTTATTCACAGCACAACTCCTACACTCAAGGCTCAGGGAACATTCAATAACAAAGAATGTAAGAGCCAGAAGAAAAGGATACTGGCTATGAGACAATATCCCCTAGAAATATGATGGAAACCATACCCATAAAGTCTCAATAGTATAGCAGCCTGAACAAGATGTCCACATGGAAAGGGGTACATCTTGTGGGACACCAAGCTTAGACAAAGACACTACAAGAAAAAAGAATATTGAGAACGGAAGAAAATAGTCTTTCTCAGGAAACAGCTCCACGATTGGTTACATGATATCAGGTAGTCAGCACTGAAATCATATACTATACAGACTGAGCAAGGAATATTTATATAGTTAGGGATATTGTGTGTGTGTGTGTGTGTGTGTGTGTGTGTGTGTGTGTGTGTGTGT
>JANHMN010000003.1:94095340-94139493 GCA_030674055.1 Rhabdomys pumilio | reverse complement strand
AGAGAGAGAGAGAGAGAGAGAGAGAGAGAGAGAGAGAGAGAGAGAGATTGGGAAAGAGAGAGGGGTGAGGGAGATTGTATGTAGGTAAACACAGCTGCAGTGTGTCCATGACTGTAAAGGGCATGCCATATTCTAAAGACAGATATTTGTAAATTTTTCTCCTCATCTTCAGGCCCTTGAAATCTTTTGGGGCCCTATTCCTGGACCTTGAAGAAAGTGATATTGATGTCCAATTTAGAGATAAGGACACAGTAGCCACCTATTCTTAGAACTTGGATGATTTATGAGACTCTTCATTAATCATTACCTTCTGAAATGGAAGAATTTTATTTAAAATGTATATTATAAATGTATTTCATAAAGAAGCTTTGTGTGTCAAAATAAACTGATTTTCAATTATAGCAGCAAAATGAAAATCAAATACAATGAACAGGAATAATTTCTTTATTGTACTAGGCTTATGTGGCAAGATTAATTTTATTAATGAATTTTAATTATGGAACTAAAGAAAAATTTTCTCTAAGAGATTAATAATTCTAATTATTTTTATACTTAATTATATATAATATATATAAATATAAATATCAGATTGTTTCATGAGTATTTATTTTGATATAAACAAAAGTTTAAAATATTTAAATATAAATATAGTTCATGGCATGGAATGAGCTCAAGCTGCTAATGAACAGAATCACGTGGAGACAGCTGATACACCTGAGTGTCATCTGACAAATTCTCCGACGCTTCCCACCTTTAGTTGCCCATTCCTATATGTGAATACTTTTATTTTTTTAAAACATTTTGCATGAACATACAACTGTTAACTAGAATATAATCTATCACTATTTTTTATTTAGTGGTTTTCTAAGACAGAATCTTGTGTTCTAGCCCTGGATGACCTAAAACACATTATATTGAGCAGCATTGCCTCAAATCCATGGAGATCCACCTGCCTAAGCATCCCAAGTTGTAAGAGTAAAGGTCTTCGACAACATACACAGCCTTCTAATAGTTTTCAGTCTATACTGAAGCGTGAGTTCCTCAAATACCACACTGCACATCTCCCTCATCACCACACACAAAAATTGCACTAAGAGGCATCTAGTATTTTATTGAAATAGGTACAAGTGGCCACAGAAATTTGTTGTTGATGCTGTTGTTGTTGTTGCAGAAGGCTTTCATGTTTCATAGCAGATATGAAATAGGAAACATGTATTTTTACAGTTATATAAAGATTGAATATTGGACTTATAGCAGTAAGCACATACATTGCAAAGATATTTACCATGGTTTAAAAATAATCAGATACAATTCAAGATATGAAATCATCATTTCAGAGGTAAGGAAGGGATGATCTAGTCAGATAACCAAATTCTAATTGTGGTTGAAATAGTTACTTAATGAAAATAATTCTCAAATGACCTCTCTATCCAGGTAGATGCTATTCCCTTGGCTGATG
The DNA here is from genome assembly GCA_030674055.1 of Rhabdomys pumilio. Lineage (NCBI taxonomy): Eukaryota > Metazoa > Chordata > Mammalia > Rodentia > Muridae > Rhabdomys > Rhabdomys pumilio. The sequence goes on along the minus strand of JANHMN010000003.1, from coordinate 94,138,034 downwards.
TTAATATTAGTGTGAAATACAGAGAAGTATATGTATAACTCCCCTATGTGCCTACACCAGTAGGGCATGGCTATTTCACACAAGCTTTATGGATATCATAATAAAAGGTAATTAACACAGTTTATAAACATTTTCTTTAATGTTTTATTGACTCAGAAAAAACTATGAACTCATAAGGTAAACTATAATCCTTCAATGGTTAAAATTACAGATTCTGAAACTAAAATCTCTGCATCTGTAAACAATTTTATATTATTAAATGACCAGGATTCTGCCTATACAAAACTGGCATAATGAACTAAGTAGAGTAATTTGTATCCTTATATTTCATTGAATGAAAAGATTATTTTAACTTAGAGAAAGGGTTATTAGTAAGCATTCATAAAAGTTTCCAAATAATTACCATTTACTACTACAATGGCACTTTTTAGTGTGTTATGTGGTTTGTCTTCTATTTAAATAGCTTATATTTTCTGTGTGTTTGTTATAAAACAAAGCTAGAGAGTGCAAATCCCCTACCTCATGTGTTTGAGGAAACAGTGGCTCTAACTGTATTTTAAGCAATAGTTATCCTACTTTATTATCTATTTCATGTGTGTGTCCCTGAAGTAAAAAATACAATGTATTTATTCCTTCAGAGAGAAAAAAATTGGAAGTAGCAAGAAGAGAGTGAAAGAAAACTAGAGAGCAAAAGAGAGACAAAGGTACATTCAAGTCCCCATTCACACAAACCTTACACATACACATAGCTGATGGATGTTCTCATCCTCTCTCATACAAACTTTACACATATACATACATACACACCGTTGATGGGTGGAGGAACAATGCTCTAGATCCTATTCACACAAACCTTACACATACACGCAGAGTTGATGAATGGGAGAAACATTGTTCCAGGAACATACTTTATTCTTTCTTCCATAGCTTACATATTCCAGCAAAATCTTACAAGCAGTATATAATTACAATGTGATTACATTTTAGCTTTCTTCTAGTAAACGATTATGAAAAAAAACAGTGTGTTCTCTAATACCTTTACAAGAAATGACATCACATAGTAGAGGTAAAGAAACTAAATTATTCTCCAAAACCCACGTACATTAGTAACTAAACAACTTGTTATAGATTAACAAAGTGTGAGCAAGCAAGGTAGTTTTCTCAGCCTGTTTCTCTTACTGGCAGGCAGCAATTTGTGGTTACAAAGAAAGGAGTAATTATTTTATCATTTATCTTTAAATGTATTCTTGTAAAAATCTTAAAAGAATCACAAATCTAAACTTTTATATAAGAATCAGTCACATCTATCTTAAATCCTCAAAAATGCATATCTACTCATCAGCAATTCTTAACAAATAATATCAGGAAGCTGAGGACAAAAATGGGTATAAGAAATCATTTATCACCAGTCCAGCCTCAGTGAGGAGAGTCACATCACCCAGCACTGCCACTGTTCTTGTTCCCCGACCACAAAGGGTCCCTAGCTTAACTAATAAGAGTGTACCTTTCTGAATTTCAAATTGTTCCTCAGATTTTATTTTTTCTACATCAGAAACAGTGGTAAAAACATCTCAACCCAGCTTCACTAACAGTTTTATTTTTCCAAGTATTTTCTAATGGTGGTAGTAATTGTTGACAATCTATATTTCTAGGTTCTTCTCTAGGTTAGTGATTGAATTATTAATCTGCTTTATCAGCAATGCCTGAAAGAGATTATTGTGAGTGCCAGAAATACTGCCCAGGGAGGGACTAGAAACCCCTTTAGAGTTTTCTAATAATTCTTAGATTAAGACAAGTGTGAATGTAACAAACAGAGCAGAAGTCCACAACAGCATGCAGTCCTCAGGACACAGTCCTTGGAGTCATGCCACATGGAGGCTCACTCATGTAGCTCTGGTAACTTGTGGGCTGCATTTCATGAGTTCTATAGCCATTTGTCATTCCTCCTGCATGGCCCTCGGCATCATTACAATTTTCAATAACATTATAAAAACAAGACCCATGGTTATAAAAATATTGGGACCTTCTCATCTTTTTCTCTTGGTAGATCTGAATGAAAATAGACATTTTTCTGCTCCATGGAGAACCCCAACAGTGTTAGGTATTGAGTAGTGATGCGCCTTGATTCTCTGCTGTGGCTTTCTCTAACTGAAAATCTACAATGGGCTGAATTTCTATCTGATTCTATGTCCTGATTCTTGAGAAGCAGTATTAATGTAAGGATGAATAATTTAACTTTTGTAATGTACTTTAAATTTTATGTTTGTTCAGTTATTGTCTTTGAAAATTTGAATGAGATACAAGTTAATCAAATTATTACTTTTGATAGTAAAAATAATTAGGGCAACAATAAAAGTTTCCAAACTTTCAGATAGAAAATAAGAATTTCTCTCTTGGGCCCATTAGATGGCTCACCAAAGAAAATTGCTTAATGCTAAGACTGATAATGTGACATCAATTCCCAGGACCTACAAGGGATCCTGAAAGTTGTTTTCAGACCTTTGCATGCACTGTATACCATAGTATACCATGATATACCATGCATGACACCCCCATACATGCACATAAACACACATGCATAAAGATAGAGAGAAAGGGAGAAAGGGAAGCAGGAAAGGAGGAAGCAAAAGATTATACAATTTATTATTTTTAAAGGAATTAGAATCTTAAAGAATTAGCAAGCAGTTGTTGCCAGCTATATACCAGGTGATGATTTAATAAATATTACATTTTTTTAGCCTTTACTTAGATGGTAAAAGGAAGAAAACCATGCTTTTGTAGTTATTATTTAGCAGATATAGACATTTAGAATAAAAGTTAAAAATCAAATAAAATTATTTGGTTTAACAAATAACATCAATCACAGAAAATGAGTATTTTACAATCATAGAAAATGGCTTGCAAAAACTTTACCCACAGTTTCAAAGAAATTTGTTCTGTAAAAGGATTGTCAGAAGACATTCCACATACTAGCTCACTTATAATGATCTCATCACGGTTTTTATTTCTTCCTCTTCATCACATCAAAAACATTTGGTCCTTTAATAACATTAGGGCATTAAAGCAGCTTACTCTGCATCGTTTGTTCTCATGTAATAAACTTTCCACACCTCTTTTATAGAACTCAACACTACACCTACTCAGCTCACTTTCTTTCTGCTTACTGGTGTGCCAGGATTAGAAGGTATTCAGATTTGGATGTCCATCCCTTTCAGCTTCATGTACTTCTTGGCTGTGTTAGGCAATGTGCTCGTCATGGCAGTGGTGATCTGTGACCGGAGCCTTCATGAACCAATGTATCTCTTCCTGGCCATGTTGGCATTAAATGATGTCCTCCTCTGTACTGTCACGGTACCCCAAATGCTGCTCATTTTCTGGCAGGGCCCCTTGGCAGCCACCTTTCCTGCCTGCCTTACACAGATGTTTTTTGTCCATGCTCTGTTCCTCTCTGAATCTGCTATCTTACTGGCCATGGCTTTTGATCGCTATGTGGCTATCTGCACACCACTGCATTATACATCCCTGCTTACAGGCTCTCTCATTGGCAAGGTTGGCCTGGCGCTGATAGCTCGAAGTGTGGCTGTTGTTACTCCAGGTGTTCTACTTATTCTCCGCTTGGACTTTTGCCGAAGCAACATTATCCGTCACACATACTGTGAGAACATGGGCATTGCCAAGTTGGCTTGCAATAGCTTTACCTTAAATAGCATTTATGGTCTCTCGGCTGCTCTCCTCACTACAGGGCTGGACTTCGTCTTCATTTCTTTGTCCTACTGGCTAATCTTGAAAACAGTTCTACAACTGCCTTCAAGGGAAGCACGGACAAAAGCCTTTGGCACCTGCGGAGCTCACATTTGCGTCATTTTAATATTCTACACACTGGCCTTTTTCTCTTTCTTTACCCATCGCTTTGGACACCATGTGTCCAGGCACACTCTTATCCTCCTAGCAAACCTCTATCTACTGATACCCCCAACCATGAACCCCATTGTTTATGGAATAAAGACCAAAGAGATAAGGATGCGAGTAGTAGGACCCTGTTCTCGAACATTATTCAAGTCTAATGAAACAGCAAAGAACAGAGAATGCAAAATAAAAAATGAGGCTTAAATAAAAATCCAAAACAGTCTGCTCATATCTAGTCCTGGAACACCTAACATTCAATAAAAACACTAAATAGAATTCAAAAGAGAAAGAATATAAGTGGGTTTGTAGGGCAGTAGAGTGAATCCTGGAGGAATTGGTATTGGAGGGAATACAATAAAATATAGTGTATGAAAAATTAAATAAGAAAGAATATGTGAAAATCTAAAATAATAAAATTATGTAATATATATTACTTCCAAAGTTGATAGTTGTGACATAAAGAGGAAGATAACAGGAAACATAAGTATCTCTGACGAATATATCAACATACTATAGTAATCAAGGGGAAATAAGTATACTAACGTAAGTTAAATGTTTTATGCTATATAAATTATTTCTATGTCAGTTATCCATAGAGGGAATAAAATAATAGCTTTGTCAACTCAGAAATTACTAATTATCAAGAACAACAGAAATGAATGAATTCATAAATACTCACTAGATAAACAATTCAGTTAATCAAATAATAAATCTCAATGATCATATATAATAAACTCCCAGACATACACTTTATGTACAGAGCCGATGCATAAAATGCATTGTTTTGTTGTTTTAACTTCTAATGTTTTAGTTTAAATGGTTATATGACTCTCTTTTATTTCCTTCCTACCTTCCCCACCTCCCTCAAAATCCTATTCACCCAGTTTTAAATTGATAACCTCTATGACATTTGATTATGTTTGCTATATACCTACTTATACATGTATATGTATGCACAAATATATGTAAACAGGATCTGCTAAGTTTATTTTTTGTTTGTGTGTGTATATTTTCAAGGCTGAGCACTCTGCATTGGACAGTTTACAAGGAAGCTCAGCCTTGGGAGACTATCTCTCCTCCCAGAAGTCAATGATCGATTTGCCCATCATTCAAATGCTTCCCCCTTGTATTTCCAGAAAATATCTATGACTTTAAGTCATTCATGTACTAAAACTGCTTTAGTTTTACATTCTAGAATTTTATTTTGTTTGGATTAAAAATGTCACAAACATGCTGTTTTGTGAAACATCTGAGTTATATAATGATGTCTGAAAATAGAATGAATATGTCTCTAAGACTCAGGAAGTAGAGAAACCATGTTGCTATACACTCCACCTAGAGGAGAGCATTGCTGAAGTAGGTAACATCAGTCTAAGGGACTGTGACTCTGATACAATAAAAATGATTCCTTGGCATTAGGTCAGATTGACATATTAAGTCAATTCATAATACCTCGTAGTACAATATTCTGATTTGAAAATAATAAAAGTCTGTCAGGGTGGTTCTCAATTAGATAAATCATGGAAGGCTTAGGGGAACATTCAATGGGTTTATTTGGCTCTTTCACTATTTCTTTGTATTTCTAATGTTTTCATAGTTTATTTTTGCTTATAATTTTGTGAACTGGTTTTCTTCAGAGGCTAATATTGGCCTCAAATTCACATTCCTCCTCTCTAAGCTTCTGGACACGTGTATACCAATCACAGCTTAGTTTCCCCTGTTCTCTTACATAAACACATGTACATTCCCTAGTTTAGTTCCCAATAATGAAGTGTCATGATATTTGCATCCTATTGTGCCTGGTGTATACATTTTCATCTATAAGACTATGTGAGATAAGTCTGAAATTTAAACCATTTCTTTACTGACAAATGTTCACTTTTGAATAAGAAAAAAATAAAATATTTTCCTGAAGTGTAGGAACAAACTATATTGTGTGTACAATCAAACCGTAAATATACCTGATCTACTGGTTTTACTGATGTACTGAGTGTCCTACAAACCTTTTATCAAGGCATCTTTATACATAAACAAAGTCTCTATATTGCATGTATATCGAAGTGACTATTTCACACTGTTGTTAAAATATGTTTGATTCTCTATGGTATTAGATTAAAAGATTGAATGAATAAGAGAACTAATGAAGTGATCTGTACCAATTAAAAGAAAATATCAAATAATACTTGAATAATATAAAGAATAAAAAAGTGCCATCTTATGTTTTTGAGAACTTTCTTAAATGGGTATCACATTTATATCACTCTCACCCATTCCTTCCCTACTCAAATTTGTGTGTGTGTGTGTGTGTGTGTGTGTGTGTGTGTGTGTGTTCAGCCTATTGATTTATTTAGCATCACTAATTCACACATGTATCCAAGTCTGACTATAGACTATATGGAGTTGGAAAATTTTTGTTGGACCTTGTCTTAAGACGAAATAGATTCTCTCATTCTCAGCAGCCATTGTACACCTCCCCCTAGGAAGGACATTATGAAATTTCTCTGTATGTCAGTGCTTCCTCCTCCTCTTCATCCTCCTCTTCCCCCTCCTTTTCCTCCTCCTCTTCCTGCTCCTCTTCTTCCTCTTTCTCCTCCTCTTCCTCTTCCTCCTCTTCCTCCTCCTCCTCCTCCTCCTCCTCCTCCTCTTTCTCCTCCTCTCCCTCTTCTTCCTCCTCTTTTTCCTCCTCTTTTTTCTTCTCTTTCTCCTCCTCTTCTTCTCTGGGGTGGTTTGAATATTCTTTGCCCAGGGATTGACACTATTAGGAGTCTTGGACTTGTCAAAATAGGTGTGGCCTTGGGGAAGGAAGTGTGTCATTGTAGTCATGGGCTTTAATACCCTCCTCCTAGCTGCCTGGAAGTCAGTCTTCTCCTAGCAGCAATTAGATAAAGATGTAGAACGCTTAGTTCCTCCTGTACCATGCCTGCTTGGATGCTCCCATACTCCCACCTTTATGATAATGAAATGAACCTCTGGACCTGTAAGCCAACCCAGCTAAATGCTGTTCTTATAATGTTGCCTTGGTCATGGTGTCTGTTCACAGCAGTAAAAACCTAACTAAGACCTCCTTCTTCTTTTTTATAATAGATAGAGATTAATACAGAGAGCCACAACTGGTAAAATTATAGAGAGTAAGAATCAGAAAAGTACCCACTGCAAATTGTCACATCTGTAATGCAACTCTTGTGCCTAAGTTCCAGAAGATGGTAACACTGTAAGAACCATAAGACTAAGGATGGCTGTTTCTAGGTAGTGTCCTGTGGGGCAGTGGACCATGCTACCAGACAGAACTGGTAAAATTGTAGCAAATGTTTAGAACTCTGATACAACTCATAACTGAGAACATCAGGAGTTTGAACTAGCTACGGATCAGATTTCTGTCCTGGAGCACATAACCATGACATCCCACTAGGAGGACTATAACCATCAGCCATGTATCGACAACACCTGAAGTCCTTCCCCATGCAGATAGAGCATGCCTAACCAGGTCAATACCATTGCTTGAAAAAGACCAGCATAATGACACCACCAGATGGCATTTTCACATGATGTGAAAAACTCCAGGAAACCATCTACTCATTTATTCATTTATATGAACAATCACTCATCATGACCAAATGTACTTTGCTAGGAAAGACTTCCTTAATTTTAAAAATGTATGTTTAATAAATGTTTTTCTTGAGACTTGTAAAAAATATAAAGCTGATCTAACAATGAGTTACAGGAGGCAACATAGTAATAAAAATTATATATATATATATATATATATATATATATATATATATATTCCTATATGTGCATGTGTGTGCATGTGTGTACTTAAAATAGCTTCTCTAGCACAAATATGTGCTAGAGAAGGGATTTGATAAAATAAATTGTATGAAAAAATTGTTATAAAAACTATATTAAAAGTATCCAGGCTTAATTGCTCAATTGCATGATTTAGTTAACAAGAAAGTTAATTAAAATATTTCAGAAATAAAGGCATAAAATTTTTTACCATTTCTATATTTATAGTATCTTACTCATGATGGTTAAAAAACTATGATTAACTGTACAAGACCTGAACAAAATTAGTACAGTCAAAATTCCAGCAATATGGCCAGATGATCTTCGTCTCAACCCTTTTTGATAAGTTATTGGCAGTGGATAGATGATAGGAATATTAAAATAATACCCATGAAAATGTGACTACTTATAGTTTTTCCATCCACCAGTGAATAGTCACAACCCCATGTGCCCATGGGCAGAACTACTGGATGTACTGCGTTATTAAAAAAAAAATGGAGGTACATTTGGAGAAAATATAGGAAGACTTAAGTAGAGACAGCATTTCATTCTACATGAATAAAATTATCAAGAATAAAGAAATTGATTTAAATGAAATAAAAATTAGTTTTATTTAAGTGTGATTTTAAAGCATTTTATATTTAACTAAATCTACCTTATGTATAAATGTTAATCTTCCTTTTATTTCCTCATAAAGGAATGAGCAAAGCCCAAGCTGTGTGAATAAATGGCTTGGGCTGAACCTAGAGCTTTTCTAACTATCCCTGTGCCAAAGCACGGAAGCTTTTAACCTCCATACAATCTAATCTTCTGCAAATCTGTACCTAGAAGACTTCAGGTTTCAGTCTCCATCATCTAACTTAGAATGTTTTAGCCTTCGAAACTTAGTATTGAATAAACTCACTCTTTCTAACTCTTTAACTCTGGCTGGATGGTTCAACTCAGCTTTTTTTTTTTGCTCAAACTCCCCTCCAAGGTGCCTAATTAAAATTGACTTCTCTTGGCTTCTGACTGAAAAGACTTATAATTGAAAAGACTGACTGTGCACTCCAGGAACAGAACTGCTCTGAACACAATCGCTCTGCTCTAAACTGAAATGTCCACAACTACACTCAACTGAACTAAACCAAACTAAACTGAGCTTAACTGAACTGAATTGTATTGAATTCTCTCTCCCTCACTGCTTTTTTAATAGCCTCTCTTTACAGTTTTTGTGAAAGTTGGACTTATCCTATCTTAGACATTCTGTCGACTGCTTTTCTGATTTGTCACCTTGTCTACTCCTCAATTAGAATTCATTGTTTGTGATTAAAGATATACTAAAGGTGTGTCTGTATTCTAGGCACAGGGACCAAAGGAGTGTACTAAGGACATGTCTTACTCCAGCCAAAGGGATTAAAGGTGTATGGCCTGTCTGTATTTTAGCTGGATATATGATCCCTTGCACGAGCATCCATGTTACTGAATTAAAATTCCTCTACATTTATGTAATTTCCAATTGCTAAATAATGTTATTTTCTCAAAACGGTGTCTTTAAAGGAAATTTTACTCTAATTATTTTAGAAAGTTGATGTTCTTGTATATGAGATTAGTAGTTCTTGAATTTTTTTTTTTAAATCAATGCTTCTTTGGTCAAATTTAATGTGCCTAAATAGAAAAATAACAAGTAGGCTCAAGTAAAGGATAAAACTTGGAGGAATGAGACACTGGTGGAACAAAAAAAAAAAAAATCCATCAAGGAGCAGCATGGAAGCTATGAGTTCTCCAGGAATGAATGCCTGGAATTTAAAATATTAATCCTTCAACTGCCTGGAATTTAAGATCCTAATTTCAATTTTCTACCATCTTTGCAATGTACTAAGTGTGATTTCATTACAATATTAGTAGTAAAAAGATAACACCCAAATTACCCATTTCCAAAAATCAGTGTCGTCTTGTTTATTTCTTCATTGTTTATACATCCAATAATTGTTAAAGACTGCTTTCACACTAAGGCAAGTCAAATTCTAGGACAGTAGCTAGAATAAGACATATGAGCATACATTACCAGTTAGTAAGGAAGAAGAGATCAGAAGATACAAAGGATCTTCACATCAGGTTCTGTTTTATTTTTTTATTTAAACCAAATATTGAGATATGTGTATTAGCAAAACTGAAATATACAGTTATTATTCTACATTTTATGAACATATATGACCTGGATTATTACAAAGATAAAAGATTTTATTTTAAATTAGTGTTCAGAGACATCAGAGCATCTGAAAAGAGTTGAGAGAAAAACATAATCAAAATATATTGTATGAAAATTTTAAATAAGAAGTTAATATTAAACAAATACAACAAAAATAAAAAGTCACCTACAGAAAGGATCTGGGATATCATGTTTTCTTCTTCCAAAATTCTAAATAATTAATCCTTATTCACCTGCATTTGAAAATATTTAAATGTGTTCCTCATCCTAAATTCCTATTTAAGCATGCATTAAACTAATGGATTGTAGTTTTTGGCTTCACATAAAAATTTGTGGAAATATGGCAAAATTAATTTCAGAATTCTATAAAGTTAAAGTCATTCCCACAAAACAAGCAAAGAAAATTGATATTGATGTTGATTCCTCCTAAAGAGAATGTACATCCCAGATGAGAAAGAATTTGCATACCATTATTTTTTAAAGATGACACATAGGCAGCATGCCAGCTAACAACTTCTGCTTTGACTGATAATTGCAATTCTTAACACTCTGTATAGAGTTGTTATCATCTATAAATTATGATTAAATAAATATATTTCAAACAATAATTATTAATAATATTGAAATGCAAAAGGTCATGTAAAGTTCTATGCCATACATTATCAAATGTCAAAAAAGCAAAAGGAACCTGGGTTTTGCTGATTCAAGGAAAATTTGAGTGATAGATTCTTTATATGAAGCTTAAACCTAGTACAGGCAAGAACAGAAAAGCCAGGGTTTGCATCATATTTCTCTCTAATACATTAATAACTGACTATGAATTTAAAAGGATGTGTGAGGTCATTCTATCTAGTCCTAATGATCAACAGTGAGTGCTAAAGTGCCTGTCTGTAACTGAAGTGCCTCTAATTTTGCTTTGCATATGTTTTGTCTGAACGTAACATTCAAAAATTTATCATGGCATCACACTATCAGTACCAATACCTTATTGCCTTGATGATATACTTACATTACAGAAGAATTGATTTTATGGGGACAGATCAAATGGAGGATTCCTTGTCGGATCTGCTTGGTCTTCACACTATAGATGATGGGGTTGAGCACTGGTGGCACCATTAAGTAAATATGAGCCATGAAGATGTGAACAAAAGGAGAGGAATGTTTGGCAAAACGATGGACGATAGACAACCCTATCATGGGCACATACAGAATGAGCACAGCACAGATGTGGGATGCACATGTGTTAAGTGCCTTAAGCCTACCCTCCCGAGATGCAATTCTTAACACTGAGTGAAGGATAAAACCATAAGTTATTAAAATACCCAAAGAATCCATACCCCACAGCATAAGAATCACAATCATTCCATATATAACATTAAACCTGATGTCAGCACAGGCAAGGCGGATTATGTCCTGGTGCAGACAATAAGAATGAGAAAGGACATGGGAGCGGCAGAAGGAAAAGAATGCTAGACGAATCAGGAGAGGAATGAGTGGAATAGCACTCCGAAGCAAGGCTGCAATTCCAATCTTGGCAATAAGTTTTGGTGTGAGAATGGTAGCGTATCGGAGAGGGTGGCAGATAGCCACGTAACGGTCAAGGGCCATGGCCAGGAGCACAGATGATTCAGTGAAGGAAAATGTATGAATCAGAAACATTTGGACCACACAAATATTAAACTGGATTTCTCGAGAAATAGACCACAACACCCTGAAAAGTGATACCATAGCAGGCAAGGACATGGCCATGTCAGTGAGTGAAAGCATAGCCAGGAAGTAATACATAGGTTCGTGGAGCCTGGGGTCAGTACGTACAATGTGCAAGATGGAGCAGTTTCCTGTTACCCCAATAATGTAGATAAGGCAGAATGGAATGGAAATCCAGTGGTGAAATTCCTCATAGCCAGGGATGCCTGTGAGATAGAATGTGGAGGACACACTGCCAGTGGAGTTTGAGGGGGCCATTGTGTTGACTGTTCTAGCGAAGTCCAATTTCACTGTTCTCTAATGGGGAAGGCATCGACAAATCCAGGATCTGTTTTTTTTAAAAGAATGGGTGAAAAAGAAAAAGTAAACAAATAAGCCTCTAGTGCTTACCTCTAATAACCCCTTCAGCCATCCTAATACTATTTCCGCACATATGTGTAGCTTGATCTGCACACAGGTCCTCCAACAACTACCACAGCAGCTTACCCTGACTCTGTTGCCTGCCTGTGGATACTGTTACCCTAACTGGGCTTCCTTTTCTGACCTCACTGGGAGGATATGCTTGGTCCTACTGTAACTTGAGGTGCCAGGGTGGGTTGGTACCCAGGGGGAATCTCCCTCTTCTGAGGGGTGAAGGGGGGAAGAGGGAGGGGAGGGACATGTGAGGGGGAACTGGGAGGAAGTGGGCTGTGTCAGCATGTAAAGTAAATAAACAAACAAATTAATTGAAAAAACTACTCTTAACCCACCAATTCCATCATTTCTTCAGTTTCATTCAACAGCCATTTAAACATGCATGAGCTTCATCAGCCTGATAATGCATATACACACAAATAGAAGACTACAGTTTTATCTTAATAATTTCCAAAGACATGTTTTTGAGAAATAGAGGTTTGACACCAGCTCTTCATTAACTCCTGCAGAGCTTTGAATTGATGTGTTAACCTGTTAAATTTGGTGCTTGCATTCACAATTCCAGAGCATAACGCAAGGTATCTTTAGAGGAATCAGTAAAGTTTAGACTAACATAGGTCTCACTCTTTCCTAACTATTTTGTTGTTTAATTGATGTCATAATCTTGGTTTCTTCAGACAATAAACTTCAAATATGATTTGGGTTTGGACTGTAGCTATTTTTATCTTTTTATTTAAAAGTTTGATATAATGCATATTGCCCTTTTCTTTTCCTCCTCTAACTCCTCCCAGACCCTTCCCACCTCCCTTTTTCTCTTTCAAAAACCCAACAAAACAGATAAGAAAGAATAAGATAAAAATATAAATACAAAAAGAATGCACACACACTTAGACAAACACAGAGTCTATGGTTTGGGTTTTTGTTTGTTTGTTTGTTTTGTTTGTCTGTTTTTGTTTGTGTGTTTGTTTAGTTGGTTGTTTTTTGTCTTTTGTTTTGTCAAGTACACCTGGGCATGGAGTCTTAAGTAGAGGATAGTTGTTATAATCAATAACACTACCATAGAGAAAAAAATTTTCCTGTTTCAGCCACTGTCAGTTGCAAATAGCTTTTTAGTTAGGGGTAAGACTATTTTTCATTTATACAGTAACAAAGGATTGCTGTTTTTCAGTACAATTCCTCATTCCCAGGCAGGCATTTAGTTTGATGTGAACCTGTGTAGGTCTTGTGAGAGCTGTCACAATACCAGTAATTTGGATTGTTATTTTGAAAGCTAATTATAGAGTAAAATATATTTGAGTGAAATAATGTATAATTGTCAAAGAAAACATTACAACAAAGAGAAAAATAAAACATTTAAGGAAAATTAAACTTTTTTTTCATTAAGATGCCACTTCATGGTGAACATTGTTTCTCTGTTTCTATACCACATCAACTTAAACTATTTTGTAGTTGAAATGTAGATTCACTTTTTAAACTACATATAATGCTATATATACCAAAGTTGCATTCTTTATCAACCAAAACTTTGCCACTATTGTGCTGGAAACCAAGGAGATACTGTATCTAAACCAGAGAAATTAATTTACAGGTCAGCCCACACAGTTATTTTTTCTCATTGAAGAAAAATTTACAGATGTAACTAAAAATAATAACATGGGAAATTTGTATATAAATATTTAAAATACCACTATTGATCATAATCACAAAATACTGATTCTGCTGCTGGTGAGTCTAGCAGAGACAACGGAAAAACAGCAATCACTTGTTACTGTATAAATGAAAAATAGAGAAGACATACAGCATCATAATATAGATAGAACCCTCATGAGTGAGAATTTTTCAAAGTAATATAGGTAACTCTACTGTGAGAATTATCAATTTCATCTCAATGACAACCAATGATTACTAAACATATATGAGTCACACCCTAACTGCTTTTACTCTTATCAATTTCCACTAATAATTACAACATTCCTACCCAGATGCATTTTATTCTGTTTGGTTCAAATAGAAAATAGCACCCAGAATGGAATACAAAGTTACACCCAGATAAAGATGAGAATCCTTGGGACTTACTAAGATATTAATCTGAAAATCTACGTTAGACTCTGTGGTTACCCCATTATACAGACATGTGATGCAGCTGTCCATCCAGTAGCCGCTAGACCACCTGTAAAGCTCTAGCAAGGCTTGCTTTTGACTGTACACTTTCCACTGCTCATGACTACAGTTTCAAATCAGTCCTCACAGACTTACCATATGTTGTTAGAATCAGTTTATAAACTGCAATTCCTTATCTGTTAAATTCCCTTTGGCTCCTGTAAGCAGCAAAGCCACTGACAAAGAATATGAGCCATATCAGCCTTCTGAGTTTGAAAAGCTGAGTCTAATTGGAGGCTTTTAGATGAGCACAAATAATTAAGATGTTTTGTCATTAACTTGTCCTTAACTGAAAACAAACAAACAAGATCTCAAACAAATAAAAACTTCCCCCAAATAGCTTTTCTTCCACTTTTGATAAATATCCACCTCTCTTTTGCTTCTCAAGTTTTCAACTGTGTGTTTCCATTTTCTCTCATTTAAATATTTCCTTGGTCTCAAACACTCTACAACAATTTTCCTTCCTATGAGTGGCCATTCAACTCAACAAATAAGTAAGGTTAATTTATAAATCTTCGTAAAGTCCTAAGAGACGTGTGGTCCCAAGATATATGCAAGGCAGTGGCGTTAGCTACCTCAGTGCCAACATGATTTTATGTCACTTCCCAAAGCCACTCAGTCCACTACTTCCAGACTGAAGCACTGGGTTTCTTGGTAGTGTGTTTTTATATTTCTCTATTATTTACTGCCTCAGTGTCTGGAAAAATGCTATAGCGCTATGTGGAATGAGATGTTGGTTTGCATTCAGAATACAGATACTGAAGAATTTTTAGATTAAGAATATTTTAAGTAGAGTTACCATTGCTCTGATAGAATACCAGAATCAAAGCAACTTGGGGTAGAAAAGGCTTATTTAGCTTATTCTCCCTCAGTTCTGTTCAACCTTGAAGAAGTCAAAACAAGAACTAAAAAACAGAACAGGAAGCTAGGAGGCAGGACCTGATGCAGAGGCCATAGAGAATTGCTGCTTACTGGTTTCTCCTTCCTAGCTTGCTCAGCCAGCTTTCTTGTAGAATCTAGTACCACAAACCCATAAGTGGCCTCACCCACAATGTTTTGGACCTTATCACATCAATCACTAATTCAAAACATGCCCTATAGGCTTTCTATAGCCAGACCTTATGGAGGCATTTTTAAAATATCGGTGCTCCTTATTCTCAGATGAATTTAGCTTGTGCTAAAACAGATAGAGTAAGTGTGTTGCTTATATTTTGTCAACAATATTGATTTCTTAATGCCTAAAGGCTGATGAAATATGTACCAGCTTTAACAGGTATACTACTGCCAAAAACTCTCATTAACTTTGATGTATTCTTTTCTTTTTATCTTACCCACAATTTTCTTCCCTTTTATTGAATAAAGCTTTTTTTTAATGTAGCATATTCTTATTATACTCACCCCAAACCGCCTGCTTTTCATAGTTTCTCTCCATCTATCTTCCCTTCTTGATCTCTGTCTCTCATTAAAACATAAAAAGGCTTCTAAGGGATAATCATAAAATAATACACATTAGGATAAAACAATGAACACATCAGAGTTGGACAAGACAAACAAAAGGAAAGAATTTCAAGAGAAAGCATGGGAAACAGAGGTTCACTTGCTCACACACTCACTATAACTTGCCATCACAGTGAACACTACAAATGACCACATTTTGAACACTATCACTCAACATGACAATGGAAACTTAAAACTGATAACCACAGTAACCACTATTGTTGACTGTCCATCACAGTGAACACTACAGCTTACCATCACAATGACCATCACTGTCTGACACTAAACACAAAAACCACTGTTCTTATACATTCTGCTTTTAAGGATCTGCTTTTCACTTTAAGAATGTTTTGGCAGCTCTGGGAAATGTTAGGTGATGTGACCCTGGCTTTGAAAAATAACTCTAGAGTTAGCATTAATCTAATCCATAATATTTACATAAATTCTCTCTTCTGCAGATTATATTACAAATTAGTGGGGGAGGGGATTACCATTGTATTTGTCTTAAATTTGGGACATTTTAAAGTGTGAGATGATCATAAATGATATAGATTGTTCTCTTTAGTCTTTTTTGATGCCCTTTTTTTCTCCTTGCTTACTGTGTCCTACCTTTTCCCTTGCCCTCAATAGTTAACAAGGTTTTCTCTATAGGCATTGTTTATTTAGTTTCTAATCATATTTCCTATAATATTCTGTCTCCGTGTATAGAATGACTAATTTAGCATGTCATTACATTCTAAACTAAAAAAGTTTCTCATCTTTGAGGGTTTTCCTGCTCTTTCCGTAGCTGATCCTTCCTCATGTTGGTTTCTAGCAAATCAAGTGTTTTTTTATTCTCCCGGTTAGATGCAATACTAGGAGCATCCTCTGTGTGACTGTGCATGAGAATATTCAGCATAAAAAGGAAAGTAACAATATAAGATGAATGCTAAGGAGCATGTGATAGCACATCTGAAATGACTGGAAAAACTAAAAGGTTATAAAGTAAAAAGTAAGAAACACCTCCCAGACCATGCTTGGTGGTGGGAGGCATGAAGGAATTAAAAATCACATCTGAGAGTTAAGACAGGTGGCTCAATAATAACAGAGGATCAGTCCAAGAATACAGTTCTACAAAGTCTAAACTCTAATTTGTATGGAGTTGAGGGGCAGGGAAATTAAACAGAAAAACAACTAGCTTGCAAAGCAGTGAAGGTTACTAAGAAAGCAGTTAGGAGAAAAAGATATGCTTTTATCCTGCTGTGGACTAAGACACTAACAGGAAAGATAGGTTCCCTGGTGCAACGGGACTGTTCTGAGGTTATCTAGTGTTTTCTTGATGTACTGAGTCCCTCACTGTAGCAGGAAGGTATAATACTATGGATTTATTTAAAAGCCCAAGGTTGGGAGGTCAAAAAGAGGAAGAGCCAAAGTACAAGAAAGTCTTCTTTGAAACAGTCTGTCTTAGAAATGACTGAACAAATAAAACCCGGATGATGGCAGTAACAATAGATTTGTTAACATAGAGGGGTGAGAAAATCTCACAAGATCCAACCCCTTGACAAAAAACTACAGGCACCAAATGATTCCTGGGCGAGGGAGAACTGGCCTCTTGTCCTTCAGCAATGTTCTATAACAGTTCATAAGATCATTTCATGCATAAATAAAATTAGTTTTGAACTATCATCCCACATCTTCTCCCTCGCCTTCCCATCAGTCACCATTTTCCCTCTAGTTCTTCACACCAGCACTTCATAAACATTGACTTTATGTTTTGACTTTATGTATTGACTTTATGTCCTATGTCCAAAACACATAGGACACACTTGTTACAGGAAATGACAATAGGAAGAACACTGACACAAAGCAGTGCTAAACAAGGACACAATACAAAGTTTTGTATGGATAGAGGTATCAAAGAAACTGAGTGTGGTCTAGGTATAAGGTAGGGATATGAAGGTGAACAATAGGAACCAGACTGGGAAGGCACCTGCTTATCATTTTCAATATGGTCAGTTATAATCCATGGAATTAAGTAAATTCAGAAAAATATACTTTTTTAAAATTTTTAGTGATTTGTACTTACATGGACTATATTTGTAACCAAACCTGTCTGAATTCAGATACTGACATTATCTTTTATTGGCTGTTAAAGTTCAAACGCATGTTAAAGTCTATCCACAATTCTATTTCCTTGTGTGTTAAAATGGAATTTTCTATATTACAAAGGAAAACCTAAAAGATACAGAGAGAAGAATGACTTTTAAGCATTAATTATGAAGCCTAGGCAAGTACTATTAATCTCTCAAAAGATAAATATAACACTTTTATTTGGTACTTTTTTTGATACAGTCAAAAAATATTTCAAATATCAAAATATCCGGAAGACATCTGGGAAATGTCTTTATTAATTATCTTTAAAAATATTCATAATAATTATTCTTCATAAGATTTATTTAGCTCTGGTTGTTTCAGAAAATAACCCAATCCCAGTGGACCACTAATTGCTCTTTAAGGAACATGATTAATCAAATGGAATCCACAATGAACTGTAAGTCCAGATGATGTAAGATGAATGAGCTTTGAGTCTGTTCCTTATAGAAAGTGGTCCTCTGCAAATGGTCAGCTTTTAACACTGTTAAATAAAGTGATGGGGAACAGAGCTGCACTTTCGCTTACATGGACAGGATGATGCGCTCCTCAAATCGGTAATGTTTATTCTTTGAAGAACCCTGTTAAAGTGAAGGATAAATACCATAAATTCATATTAAAAAGACTAGAATTGTGTAAAGGTTGTAAATATAGTTACTTGCTAGCTAGCTATGCTATAGACAGTAAAATATCGAGGTAAGAAGTAGGACAGCATCTGAGCAGCTTGAGCAGGATAGACCATGGTAACTGAGATGGTTGTATGCAGAAAAGAACCAGTTTGGGCTTCTTTAACATTAAAAAGTAATCTGTCAAATCAAGGTTTGTGGTTAGAAAAATATCTCTTATTGAGATTATAAACTGAGCAAGAATAAGAAGGAAACGTTCTTTCAAGAAAACTCAAACTTCTACAACCTCTTAGTTGCATTAACTGCCATTAAAAGAATAAATCACTTTTTTATGTCTTCATTGTAAAAAAAAAAAATGGAAGTGTGCAATCACTGTTATGCTTGTCCTGACTTAAACTCCCACTTTTTATACATATCAAATATCATGTATATTCACATGTAATAAATTTCTACACAAATATCAGCTTAGAATGGTAAATTAATAAAAAACATATTTAGTATTAAATGTGGTAGCACACTTCTATAATCCTTGCACTGCCATGTAGAAGCAGGAGGACCAAGAGTTCAAAGACATCCCAAGTTTCCATAAAAATTTTTTAGGCCATCTTAGGCTGCATAAGACTCTGTATCTAAAAATTACTATTCAGTCAGTTAATTCTCAACTTTCTAAGTCTGTAGAGATAAGAGAAACTGAAAAGGAAGAGATACATTTCAGATTAAAACTATTGGAGCTTAAAAGAATTATCCTGAAATAAAGTTTAAAAAGAAAAGCATTCGTTCATCTCTCTCTAGCATCTCACCAACTTCTGCTCTGTTCAACACCCTGACTTCTGTACTATAATCTGGAAGAGAAAACTCAATGTGTTTTAAGAGGTGGGACAAGCTTCCTTGTCTCAATATTTTAGACCTTGTGGAACAAGAGAATCAAAAAAAGAAGTTATAATGACTCTTGTATTTTTCTGTAATGTGACCAATTATTCAGACTCAATCATGGACTGGTCTAGAAATCAATCTAATAATGAAAATAACAGTATTCATTTGGAAGGCTGGTTCTGGGCATTATCAGAGACATATTTTTAAGTTAGCTGCAGTTCTTCGTGATATTAAGTTAGTAAGAGATAAAGTTGGGACAGGATCTGGATTTCAAACAAGTTGTAGTATATGTGTTAAGGCTCTTTTAATTGTCAAGTTAAAATTACTTTTGTTTCTTTTACAGTATTTAATGTAAGTTGCATTGGTTGCACACTTTCTAATTGTGTTAGTGTGTTGAAACCCAGCATGTCAGTTACAGAGGTCTATCAACCAGCTTATATTTTATTGCCCTGAGTATCACAGAACCATAGTCTTCTGAAAAAAGCTTGCAAATGCTGGAAGAAGTAAGTCAGGCTTTAAACAGAAGCAAGAGGGTAGTGGGCTTGATTATTGCTGGTATAACAGCTTTAATTATATTAATTGCTAGCACCACTGCTTCTGCAATTGCTTTGACACAAGAACTTAAGACAGCTATTTTTGTTAATCATTTAGCAAAAAAATGTTACTAATGTGTTGAATACAGAAGAGGATTTAGATAGGCATTTGGAACAATGGATTGATACTTTTTATCCTATTCAAATTATTGAAAGGAGGTTCAGAGTATAAGAGTAAGAAGCCATCTCGAGTGCCATGCCAAAGACCATTGGATTCATGTTAGTTCTAAAATTTACAATGGTAGTCATTATATATAGGAAAATGTTTAAAGACACTTGCAGAGTATTTGGTATAATTCTAAAACCTCTCTGGATGCTTTAACTTTGCATAGTGAGCTTATAAATTTAAAGAAAGCTGCTCTGCTGTGAGTTGATGTGGCAGATACTGCTGATAAAATTACCCATGGCCTAAGGTCAGTATTTCTATTTTGATCAAGCTTCAAGACTGGCATATATAGCTTGATAATGCAAGCCCTTTTTCTTCTGTGAATACTTTTATTCCTGCCCATCATGTTAAAGCTTGTCTTTAACAACATGAGCATGTTAGCAGCTAAAGAACATGGCTTGAAACTGAAAATGGACCCCCCCCCCCACAGAGTTATTAAATTAACAGGCTGGCAAGTCAAGGACAGATAAGATTCTGCACAGAACCTTACCAACTTAAGACAGAAGTGCATTCTTATGATAATGCATATATCACAATGGGTAAGAAAGACATTCTTGGCAGAACAACTTAAGACAGGCTCAGTCTTGTTTATGAAATAAAAAAGAGGGAGAGGTGGAGAGCTTTGGGGACTTCTTGGCAAGAATCTGACATTGGCAAAGGACAAGGAAATGGGATGTTTGGCAGGAATGACATTGGCCAAATGACAAGGAAGTAGGCTTCAGGTGGGAATCTGACATTATGCTAGAACAAAGAAGTAATTCCAGGCAGGAATCTAAATCTTAGGCTAGAATAAGGAAGTAGGCTTCAGACATGAAAATGATTTTGGGCTAGGACAGGGAAGGTGGCTCAGATATTTTGGCCATCATAATAAGCCCTTAGAAACAGTGATCATGGGAGTGTTCACAGAACTTTGTTTATTGTCTTACTTGTTCCTTGACTATTTGCATCTATTGTATTGCTAC
Source organism: Rhabdomys pumilio (assembly GCA_030674055.1). Lineage (NCBI taxonomy): Eukaryota > Metazoa > Chordata > Mammalia > Rodentia > Muridae > Rhabdomys > Rhabdomys pumilio. Next base: position 94,117,023 of record JANHMN010000003.1, on the reverse strand, counting down.
TTCCTCAACCTAGAATTGACCTTAATACTTGCATGTAATTAAAATGGTATAACAGCAAAAAGGAGGAGGGGGGATGCAATAGAGGGTTTCTAGTGAGGGAATATAGGGAAAGGGAATGACATCTGAAACGTAAATAAATGAAATATCCAATAAAAAAGAGAGATCCAAGTATTTTGTCTTACAGAATTTTTAGATATAATCTGTGACGTGAAAAATTAATTTCAACATAATAAAAACAAATGGACCTGATAGTCAGTAGAAGATATTTTGAAACTTCCATGGCTTAGACACACCTTTGTGATACTCTTGCGTTATCTACAATATTCTGAACTCCAGTTTTACGCCTGCAAATCTGAAAATCACTATTTACTTTGCATAGTGTTTCCAGTTAAATAGCAACTTAAAAAGCATTCTAGGATGATGTTTAGTTTTCCATTTTAAGAGAATCTATGCATTATCCTCTTTCATCAATATGCACGAAAATGGTGAGACACTACATTTATATGCAAACATCAAGAGATTCATAAGAGTTACTATTTGTGCCAAATATGTCTAATACAATAAAAGTAAAAATGGACCAGACATATGGGGAATGAGTTAAAACAGAAATTATGTCTTATGAAATTAAGGCTTAAAATAATAGAACACGTGAATTAAAAAATTTCACTTATAAAAAAAAGAACTTGTTAGAAAATTTTTTGGTTGTTCTTTGACTATTTGTGTTTATTGTCTTACTTGTTCCTCAACCTAAAACTGATCTTATTACTTGCACCTAATTAAAATGGTATAAAAGAAGATTGGGAAAAAATAAACCTGCCTCATCCTCTGAACTGGCTGAGGTCATGCTAAAAAAGAATTCTTGTTAATTTTTAAATTTTAGAAAATCTGTCTTCAGAAAACTCTTCACTTTTGTAGAGCTGTAGAAGATGTCTCATGTGTATAAATTCTATACCACTCTTGAAAAATAAGGTTTGTGGAATACAAACTATTACTTAAAAGCATACAGGCACACACACACAGAGGGAGAGAGAGAGAGAGAGAGAGAGAGAGAGAGAGAGAGAGAGAGAGAGAGAGATTTAGGTTTGATGTCAAGAAGAAAATGTATGCATCTAAAATTTCAAATATATTCCATGTATAAATCAGATATTCCCAAGAGTTAAGAAAATTATGAAAATAAGTGTTGAGATTTTGCTTTGCAATAGTGTCAAATAAGTTTTATATATATATATATATATATATATATATATATATATTCATATATGAGTTTTTACTTGATTTATAATCAACTTGAGGTGTCTGAGTACATGTTTTACCTAATATTGTTAAGAACTCTACTTCAGTGATTCTCAGTCTCTCTAAAATAGCAACACTTTAATCAGAGTCTTCATGCTGTAATGTCTTCTAACCATATACTTATTTTTGTTTTTACATCGTAACTGTAATTTTCTTACTGTGAGGAATCATAATAAAAAATCTGTGTTCTCCAAGGGTCTTAAACGAATGATAATGGGTCACAACCCACAGGATGAGGAACCACTGCTCTAATCAAAACTTGGGTAGAGCTACGGGGTGAGATTTGGGAAATACTCCAGGTTTAATTTTCATTTGTTTGCAGAGTTATTTGTATCGACCTCAGCAAAGCATGTACTCTGTACAAGGAGGATTTCAGCCACAAACAGTGGGCAGTGCCATCATGGAGCCAGCTAATAAGTCACAACTCTCCCCCAAGCACCTTCTGGCTGATGGGCATCCCAGGCCTAGAGCACCTCCACGTCTGGATCGGGATTCCCTTCTGTTCCATGTACATGGTGGCCCTAATGGGAAATGTGACTATCCTGGCCGTGGTGAGAGCAGAGCGCAGCCTCCATGAGCCCATGTTCCTCTTCCTGTGCATGTTGTCTGTCACTGACCTGGTCCTCTCCACATCTACATTGCCACGCATGCTCTGTCTATTCTGGATGGCAGCCCATGATATCACCTTCGATGCATGTCTTGCTCAAATGTTCTTCATCCACAGCTTCACTGCTATGGAATCCGGCTTCTTCTTGGCCATGGCCATTGATCGCTATGTAGCCATCTGTGACCCACTGCGTCATACTACTATTCTCACCCACAGCCGCATCGCCAAAATGGGAGCAATTGTGGTACTTCGGGGGGTAGGCTTCTTCTCCCCACACCCCATCCTGCTTAAGCAGCTGCCCTACTGCAGAACTCAAGTCATTGCACACACCTACTGTGAGTTCATGGCTGTGGTGAAGCTGGCATGTGTGGACACAGGAGCCACCAAACGTTACAGCCTCAGTGTGGCATCTGTCATTGGTTCTTGTGATGGCTTCTTCATTGCCCTCTCTTACGTCCTTATTCTCCGTGCTGTTTTTCGTCTTCCATCTCGAGAAGCAAGTCTTAAAGCCTTAGGCACCTGTGGCTCCCATGTCTGTGTAATTCTTGTTTTCTATTCGACAGCCGTCTTTACATTCCTGACCCACCGTTTTGGCCACAATGTGACCCCGCAAATTCATATCTTCATAGCCAATATGTACCTTCTGGTACCACCCTTTCTAAACCCCATTGTTTATGGTATCAGGACAAAGAAAATTAGAGAGTATGTTCTTAGTTTTCTTAGAATAAAAGTTTCCTGATATTTCAGAAGTTTTCTGCAGAGAAAGTGACAACATAGAAGTTTCCTATGCAAGTAACTCAAGCCTTCATTGTAAATACCATTTTTGTATTTTCTCACAGAAATTAGAGATTATTTTTTTTTGGTCTCTTCATATAATATTAATGTGTGAAGTATAATAAAGTTAGCAAGTAAAAGAATTCTGTGGGCATTTGCCCTTCAGAGGCTGTCCTGTGAGCTTGATGAGAGTTGAATGCATCTCTTAAGTCCTTGCTTTTACCAGTATGTGATTTAATGACTAGGGGCTTATTTAAAAATCAATGAGTTACAAATGACATTAAAATCTTAAAGACTGTAGGGCAGTGGGCTGTGAGAAGCAGCTGAGTGTTTGGTTGAGCATGAGTTTCAAACTCCAGAACCTTTATCGGACAGCAGGAGTTCAGCTCTGCTCCCAGGCCCTGGTTCTTTTCACTTAGCTTCAGTCCTCCAACAACCCCTCCCACAGAGAGGTTTACGACTCCCTGTCACAAGGAACAGCCCCTCAGGCTCTCCCGTGTGCAGATGAGGTATCTCCAAGCTCTCAGATCAAGCCAATAGACATTATCTGCTGTCAGACCATAACCCACCCCAAAACTGTATATATGGGCTCTATTTAGGGGAAGTAGAATCATCCTTGTGTCCAAGAGTTTTTGTCACTTGAGAAGAGCTCCACTCTCCCGAAACCTGCCTAAGACACCAAACTGCCTCCCTGCCAGCTAGCTGGCTCCTTATCGGCCCAGTCCGGGCCTGGACCGGCTCAGTGCTAAGAGACGGGCAACACCTGGGAGAGATGATCAGCTCAGCGACAGGGCGCCAGAGGCAGCAGCAGGGGCAGGCAATCTCCCCTTCTGCTTGCACTCTGTGTCCTTTGACCTCGACATCCCACATCAGGCCGGGTCGGAGACCTACAGACAGTGGAGATGCAGGCCGGAGGCAGTGCGGAGACAGTAGCCAGCCCTCCCTGCTCTCGCCCTGTTCCCAGTCAGGAGATCGTCGTGGGACACCCTCCAGAACAAGGGACCCACAAAAGACAAGCCCATGAAGAATATAGAATTGAAAAATTAATAACTACTGACAACATATCATGAAAATGCATTATAAATGGTCTAATAGCATCTGCATATAAAGAACATTTCACACAGACACAGCAATTGGCACAGCAATTTCTCAGTCAGAAGACGTGCTACAATAGATTGCTGCAGCCATTAAGCCCACATGTTCTAAGCTCCATATTTTAATGGAATATTTTTTCTCACTAAGAGTAACTTGTGTGGCACTATTTGTCAAGTGTGCATGAAGCCCAGGGCTTACTCTCTAATACTGCATAAAGCAGGTATGGTAAAAAATTATAGTAACTTACATTCGCTATTGAATTTTTATCTTAACTAACACTTGGTCTCTATTATAATGGTCCTCAAAGCTTCTATAACTTGTTTCTCACACTACATGTTTATTTGTATTTACATCAAAAGACCTGTCAAGAGCGGTGAACTTGATTCGTTTTTGATGTTATTAGGTGGACTTGTGTCTTGTTAAATGAAAAGTACAAACCAGTGTGTAAAGCACAGTTTACGTTTTTGAATAACTGTTCTCTCAGAAACATTGATGATCAAATTGCTAATAAAAATGTAAGTATGCTTATGAAAAATACAACCATTTAGCTATACCTCAAAATATGGTAACCTTAATCTTTCTTAGTCTGTTACCAGTCAATAAAGTTGATGTTATTAACTGTATTGATTAGGTGATGCTGTATTTATAAAAATTTATAATTTCTAAATATTTTTTCCTTTTCCCATTCTTTGTTTTATCTACAACTAGAAATGTATTGAAGGTACATATCTGAGCTCATTTACTTTTTAGTAAACACAGTTGCTCAGTCTCTTATCACCAAACTGTTTCAACAATTCTATTGATTACTATATCTAATGTCTCCTCTATGTGTGTCAGAGTTTTCTTCCTAGCATAGATGACGAACACATAGAAAGATGATAGGTATATAGATAATAGATACACAGGTAAGTAGATACTGATATGTGTGTGAGGAAGGCTTGCTAAACCATCATTCTCCAGTTCTCTAAGTCTTCTCCACATCCCTGTGTGCTGTTTTCTATGAAGACTCAGATTTACATTCAAGCCACAGTACTCTTCCTATCTTTGTCTTTGCTGATCTTTTTGGTTTTTTTTTGTTTTGTTTTGTTTTTTGTTTGTTTTGTTTTGTTTTGTTTTTCGAGACAGGGTTTCTCTGTATAGCCCTGGCTGTCCTGGAACTCACGCTGTAGACCAGGCTGGCCTCGAACTCAGAAATCCTCCTGCCTCTGCCTCCCAAGTGCTGGGATTAAAGGTGTGCCCCACAGTCTTTGCTGATTTTCCATTCTTTTACATCTTTCTTACCTAGGAAAAACTAGATGTTATTACAATTGAAATATCACTTAAACTCCTGTACTTTGTTTAGAAGATTAATTTTTTCCCCGTACTGACAAATTTTCACCTTGACACCATTGTGTATATTTCAATATACAATAAATGTAATTTATTATATAAATAATATGAAAGAAAGAAAATAACTACATGCCATTAGATGCAGAAAAGGCCTGTGTCAAAAATCTAACACACTCATGTGATAAAAATCCTGGAGAGATTAGAGATGCAAGGGACATACCTCAACATAATAAAGGCAATTTGTAGAAAGCCCAAAGCTAACTTCAAAATAAATGGAAAGAGTCTCAAGGCAATTTCACTAAGATCAGGAACAAGACAAGGCTGGCCACTATGTCCACACTTATTCAATATAGTACTTAAAGTCTTACCTAGAGCAGTAAGACAACTAAAGGACATCGGGAAAATACGATTTAGGGAGAAGTCAAAGTGTCTTTATTTGCAGATGATATGATAGTATACATAAGTGACCTGAAAAATTCCACCAGGAAACTCCTGTAGCTCATAAGCACTTTCAGTAAAGTAGCTAGATACAAAATTAACTCACAAAAATCATATCCAAATGCCAAATGAAATAAAAAAATTATTTATAAAAGCCTCAAATAACATAAAATATCTTGGCTTAACTCTAGCAAAGGAAGTGAAGCAATATTTTAATTACTCTTAATTTAAATAAACAAAAATCAGTCCTTCACTAAGTGATGCAAAAATGGAACAAAATAATTACACGTTTGTTCTCCTATACCAAGTTTTGACTGCATATTCAATTTGTCTCCCTTGGTACATTATAGAGTCATTCATGGGATCTGTATAAACACTACTGTGCAGAGGAGGGGCATTATTCTAAGTATAATTTAACCATTTATAATTAGGGGTGTTTTTTAAATTTAATAAATGTTTTAATATTGAGTTAGTTTCTGTATATTTTTCAGTTTGGGGGATATCTAAGTGATAATTCTACAAAAAATCAATGCATTTTTCTTTCTTTATATTACTAAGAAATGTACATTTCATATTTATTTAAAGTTCTCTTGTTTTTTTTTATTTAGTCTTCTCTCATACAATATATCCCAACCACAGCCTCCCCTCTCTTTACTTCAAGTTCCCCTCATCATCTCTCTTTTATTAAAACAAATTCCTATAGGTTCTTCTTGAATCTTCTTTCTGATTCATGAATCAGATTGTATACCTTAAGTCTGAGTGTTGAAAATGGCTCGATTTTACTTCCTATTATCTGAGGAATAAGTTTAAATACTGAGAACACTGAACAACTCTAAATGATAGTTTCTTTGGTTACTTTGTTTGCATTATCTCTGGGGTTTGTTTTACCATAAGCAAGAGACTTTGATATTTGTTTAGTCACACTATGTAACTGGGCATAAGTCCAGGCCCCAGTACCCTAACAGACAAGACATGCACTCATCCTATAGACCCATTAAAATAACATGTGATAATGAAAATCACACAGAGAATATACAGCAAATGTGGACACATTGGAAATATCACAAATGGAGTGGTACAAGTAACTTGACATCTTTTATCATTTAGTATATCTCTAATAACATACTATTGAGACACATAGCATTTACATTCTTTCCTATCTCCATTTCTTAGGTTTCTAGTTTTCATTTATTTTTTTAAATTTTATATATGTATACTGTAGCCACATCATTCCCCCTTCAGTTTTACAACTCTTCCTCTGTCCCTTTTCTGCTACTCCTCAAATTTATAATCTTTCTTAAATTAGTACTTGTGTATGCATATGTATGTGTGTGCATTATATGATATACACATATGTATATATACAATCTATTGAACCTTCTTCTCCAGGGTTTAACTCCCCTGATTAGTTATCCAATACAAAGTGGTCAGCCCCCAAAACATATACATTTGAGAAACATTAAATCTTTAATATTAAAAGAATGAATAATCATGAGATTTTTTGTTATATTTTTCTCTGGTATATACTGGACTCCTTGGGGGATAACAGAGACACCTGGGTTACTCTTTCAGTCTCTGAGAGGCTGCACATCTTCAATTGTTTATATAACTGATGTCAGCAGTAGGTGAAACAAAGCAGAATTACTTCAGCATCTGTTGATAAAGGTAGGATCACATATGACACAAGTAGCTCACCATTCTATGACAAACAGAGTACAAGTACTTGGCCCTCATGAGAACCAAATGGATCAGAACTAGAATAGTGTTGCCCAGAGGACAGAGAACAAGATGTTGTGAAGACTGTGCTATGAAAACAAATTTGTTTAACTTCTGTAAACTCCCACAAATTATTTTAATTACATGCATTTTCCCATTTCTGTGAATAAATAGACTATCTCCACTGACATTTGTCTTGAACCACCAGCTATTATTTCCATTTAGAGTTTTCTTTGTTCCAGTAACTGCGAAGCTTTCCCACCTGATTTCTCTCCAGAGGAGGCATGCCACATAACTGAAATTTACTAAAGATAAGTAGTCTCAGGAAAAGTGGGAATATTTTTCCTTTAAATTATTTTTTATCACCATTCCAGGAGAAGACACACAACTGTGATTTGTGTCCACTATAGTTCTAAATCAATTACTTGCTCTTCTGTGTATGTATACTTGCTGATTATATCCTTAATTAGTCTTAAACTTAGTGAAAATTTGACAGATTTGGTCTTCTTTTAAAAGTATGCTTTTCTATTTTCTACACTTATGTATTTCCTTGTGTAGTTTTGTATGTACATAATAGGGTGTATTTGAGCATTTTCAGGCACTGGAGTCACAGGAGTATCTCAGCTATTGCTCTTTGCCTTTTATCTTGTTTAAGAACAGGTCTCTTGGTCTTCTCTGTATATAGTAGACTAGCTGGCCTGAGACCTGCTGGAAGTCTTCTGTTGCTGCCTCCAATCGCACACTTGATTTTCGATATGCATGACTTCATTTAGTTTTACACGGCTTCTGGAGGGCTGAGTTTATGTCCTCATGCTGGTAAAGCAAACATTTTATCAATTGAGTCAGCTCACCAACCCACATGGTGTGTTTTTATGGTTGCTATTAAATCTAGCACTATAGCGGACATTCCTTAAGATTTTTAAATAAAATTTAATTTTCTTTCTGCGTCCATGTAAAAAAAAAAGTAAGATAATGTACAGATTTCTAAGAAAGGTCCAGTTTATGGCACACACATTAAACTTGGTCAAAATGTATGTATGAGATTTTAAGGCATGTTTTTCCTTTGCATTTGATTTACTCCTTAGTCCAAGAACTGTTTTGAAGAGCAAATTTACTGTATAATCTTGGTGTACTTAAATTTATTCTTGTCAAAATATCATCTGTTATTAATCTGTTTTATTTAATTACATAAAACCTTTCTATAAAATAATTAGCCACAAATAATGAACCAGTTACTTATTATAATCAACAAAACATTTTAATTCTCTTGTTAAAATTTGTTTTCCTTTCCTTTCTATTGTTTTTAGATTTATGCATTTTTAATTATATTAGTTTGTTTTTGCCTGTATGTACATCTTTGCACTATATGCATGCCTTGTGCTTGTGGAGGTCAAGGGAGTGCAACAGAGCCCCAGGTACTGAAGTTATGAATGATTGTGATCTACTGTGTTGATGATAGAGACTGAAGCCAGGTCTTCCACAGGAGCAACAACTGCTCATAGCCACTAATCTGTCTTCTAGTCCTTCTCACTCATTTTTAAATGAAACAAGTCTGCCCATGCTTAGCTGTTACCAACTTGAAAACTTACTGACTTGTTTATTTCTTCCTCCATGTAATCATTTCATCATTGAGATTAGTAAAACTTGCTAATTCTTTAAATACCTATAAAGAAGGTATCTCAAAGAACAGTTCTAAAAATAGTGTGTTGGCTGTACATTTCCTGGTAGAGGTGAGTTGTTCTACACAACCCCTTTGATGCTGTAGACTAATACTGACAGAACCGGTAGACCTTAATTTTGTTAAATCACTCTCTACTCTGTTGGTTCACTGATACATACTTCTCTCTAATTGTTCCTCTGTATCTAGTCTGAAATTACTTTTGAGAGTTATAGTCTTCGGAACACATTAGAATTCATTAGAACATGTTAGAATTTATAATTTAACTTCTAAAAATAACATTGTCTCATTCTAATTTACTAGTATAAAGAAGAAACAGAAACAGAAGCTTTCCAGAGAAGAAAAAAGATTTCAACTTATAGAGAATGATTGTATCTTGCTACAAAATTGGTTACTTATTGTAAGAACATGCCTTCTTTAATTTAAAGGTGTAAGTATGGAGAGTACAATTTCTTAGAAACCTTCACCCTACTTACAGTTTTTATCACTTTGGGTGAAAGACTATTGATAACTGATAAACAAATTACATATCAATATTTCAAGTCATGGCATAATTAAAACTATTGAAATTAAATTAAATCTGTTCCTCTCATTCTGTAGTGATGGTATTGGCATTTTAATATATTTTCATAATTTTTATAGATGAGATTACTCTAAATCTAGATGGTTAACTGTAAGGTTGATTCTGTAATAAATGTGTAAGTCTCTATTCGTTTGGAAAGAACTGAGGCCAGCATGTAGCTCAGTGAGAATAGATGCTTGCCACCAAGCCTGATGTTCTGAGTTTGAACAGATCAACTCCTGTAGGTTGCCCTCTGACTCCACATGTATAGCATAGCATTTCTGAGTGTGCACACACACACACACACACACACACACACACACACACAGAGAGAGAGAGAGAGAGAGAGAGAGAGAGAGAGAGAGAGAGAGAGGCAAAGAAACACAGAAAAAATAAGTAATATACACTTCACTAAAAAAAATTACTATATATTTTTTAAATTGCATAATTCTTAGAATGAAGATGAATATGAGTAACCAAGTTTTTATTTGGTTTACAAATAAAAAATAAAAGACCTATAAAGCTGTGAGAACAAGAATAAAAATAAAACTGAGTTTCTGTGTTATATCACTAGAATATTATTATTTCTACTACAGAAATATATTCTATAAAATTTTTTGAGATATTTTAACACATAAGCAATATTTTATCATATGTCTTTCATGTTCTGTTTCTAAACTCTGCTGACAGATCTGTAATGTTTCAGACTTTCCATTTTGTTAATGGAAAGGCAGAAGGTCCTTTGTCTCTTGTCTTTTTGAGACTTTACTATAGTTATATAACTTCTCCCTTCCATCCTTCATCCAAACCCTCCCATATGCACCTATTTGTTCTTTCAAATTGGCCTATTTATTACATACATATATACATATATTATATGCATTTATATTCTAAAATATAGGCATCTCAATCTGTATAATGTTATTGTATATATATTTTCAGTGGTGACTATTTTATATTAGATAGCCAATTGGAAGACCCTTCCCTGGGAAAGATTATTTCTCCCACACTCAAAATTTCTTAGTTGCTGATAGTTCTTTATATATATAAGGTGGAGATTATGTGTGGTTTCCTCCATTTAGAGGACTCAATGTAAGTATAATATGCAGAAATTTCTATTTACCAAATAACAATTTTCGTGATAGGCTTATCTAGGCATTATATAGTACAAATGTCACATGATCTCAAATACATGGCATTCATAGAAGTTAACTCATCATTATTTGAGTTCCAACTAAGATTTGAAGGAAAAGTCAGCCAAGGAAAGCAAAATGAGTTGAGTATCTATTGCACTATGTGGAAACTATAGCTAATAATCATGTTTTTGTTTGTCTGTTGCTTGCTTGTTTTTGTTTGTTTGTTTGTTTGTTGAGACTGGATTTCTGTGTGTAGCTTTGGCTGTCCTGGTGCTCTGTATACTGGGCTCCAGTTAACAGAGATCTGCCTGCTTCTGCCTCCCTAGTGCTGGGATTAAAGCACAGCCTGACTAATCATGTATTTTGTTTTTAAAAATTGCTAAGAGATATTTTAAGACAGTTTGATCCAAAAGAATCTATTAACAAGTGATAAATTAATTTAATTTAAGCATACAAATTAGTGTGCGTGTGTATGCATATGTGTTTATATGGTGTGCATGAAAGTTTGTGCATGTTTGCATATGCATTGGGGTTTTGGCACACATATGCTGATGCCCTTGTATATGGTCATATGTGTAGATGGAGCCTAGAAGTTGGCATCCAGAATCATCCTTGACCATTCTTTGACCTTCACTCAATCAAACCCTGGCATGCTTAGTTTAGGTAGCCAGCTTTCTCTGGGGATTCTGTGCCCATGTCTTTGTAGGCTGGATATACAGATGGCTGCCATGTCTACCTTGTATTTACATAGATTCTGGGGATTCTAGTTCTGACTCTCATGTACAAACATCAACCACTGAGTAATATCCGTTATATCATGTATGCATCTTTCAAATCAATATGTCATACATGAAAAGTGGATAAAAATTGTATTTGAAGGTTTAAAAATAAATACTTTATCCTGGTCTACAAACACAGAAATACAGTTCTTTTTGTCTTCTTAGAAATGAAAATTATGTCTTCTGGTTTTGCATTTTTTAAATTTATATTTTTTCTTTTTATTCTAAAAGTTCAGGATGTTTGGGAACAAGAATTGAGCATCTTATCTATGAATCAGTCAATTCATTGATCTTTGGAGTCATGGAAAGTGCTCACATGACTTCGAAGGCAGTGGTTACAAGGAAAGATAATCGTTAGATTATCCAAATACTGCTCCCAATACAATGGTGATGTTCCAAGCTGGAAAATGGATTCTATTCTTAATTTAATCTTGAAATGAGACATGTTAAGTGTTTTATATAATCTGTTTATTAATGGACAGATGGATGTGAAGACTCTACACTTTTCTTCAAAAGGATGCAGCAAGCAGGTTCTATCATGCCATTGTCAAATATTACCAATCTGCACCCCAGGATCTTTCTTCTCCTTGGCATTCCAGGAATGGAAGCCATGCACATGTGGTTATCAGTGCCTTTCTGCCTCGTTTACCTGGGTGCTCTTTTAGGGAATTTCTCTATTCTCTTTATTGTCAGAATAGATTCCAATCTGCATGAGCCCATGTATTTCTTCCTCTGTATGCTCTCTGTGACAGACCTGATCCTTTCCACAACTGCCATGCCTAAAATTCTCAGCAATTTTTGGTTCCATGACAGAGAAATTCATTTTGAAGCCTGTCTGGTGCAGGTTTTTCTCATTCACTCACTATGCAGTATGGCCTCAGGGTTTATCTTGGCCATGGCCTTGGACCGCTATGTGGCTATCTGCAACCCTCTGAGGCACTCCACTATCCTGACTCACAATGTCATCTGGAACTTGGGGATAGTGATTGTCTTCCGTGGAGTGTTGCTTTTCAGTCCTCAGCCATTTATGCTTCGCTGGCTTCCCTACTGTAGAACAAATACCATCCCTCATACATATTGTGAATTTATGGCTCTAATCAAGTTGGCCTGTGCAAAGACCCGGATTTTCAGATTATACAGTCTAACTGCTGCCTTCCTAACAGGTGGTTTAGATTTCATATTGATCATATGCTCCTATATTGTCATCCTTTATACAGTCTTTCATCTTCCATCCAAAGCAGCTCGGCTGAAGACCTTGGGCACATGTGGATCACATGTTTGTGTGATCTTAGTAGCCTACACCCCAGCCTTTTTCTCCTTCCTTACTCACAGGTTTGGTCATAATGTGGCCCCTCACATTCATATCTTTGTGGCTAATATTTACCTCCTTGTTCCCCCCTTAGCAAACCCAATGATCTATGGCATTAGAACCAAGACAATCAGAGAACGTTTTCTCCAAATTTTATCATCTAAAAAAGCATAAAGTAACCTATTATTCCTTTAAGGTTTATGAAACTACTGATTTATGAAACCAATCAAAAAGTCAACCAAAAAGTTGTTTCACTAAAAGCACAAATCGAAACATTTGTTCAATATTTATCTAGCTGTTTGATTCTATTTGCTGGTACATTTGATGCTGCAAGCCTGCCCTACTGTCACACATAAAAACCTTATTATTTCACCTTAGAAGTTCTGATACATTGCCTTTGACTCATTAATCAGCATTCCTTAAAGTAACGTGCATTTTGCATTTTCACTTAATATAGTTATATGCACATCATGTAGAAGTGGTAGTCTGTAACCTTAACAACAGAGATTGTGATGTTAAAATAAATGTCTTCTGACTATATCTCCCAGAAGTCTTCCTGGAATATAGTGTTAATCTAGAAATTCTTTTAATAAATCTAAATAAAATCCAATAAACACCTTCTCCAGTGGTTTAATAATATTTTAAATTATTCTAACATTTCCTTTTCTTGTTTTTTTTTCACATTATCGTTATAGTGGATTCTTTAAAAGCTGTAACCTCCTCTCAAATTCTTTGATGACCTTATATTTCCTACTACTAGATACACTTGCTCTACATAAAGAAATAAAAAAAAATTTCTTTGCAATTCTTATCTATTTTTATAAACTTAATTTTCCATACTTTTACACTTTCTTGGTTAGGATTAGAAATGCCCACATATCTAAAATTACTAAGAATGGCCACAAAAGTCAACATTTCCCAGCTTGAAATCTACAAGCTATCAGTTATTAGAACTTACTTTTTCCAAAACACATGTCTGTGTATCAGTATATGTAATGGTAAAACAAAACACTGATATTTAAGAATATCTTTCAGTTAAGATATTTTCCAAGAAAAATTTGCATATTAACATATTTTCCATTCTAATGTTTGCTGTCTGTCTAATGTAAGAGATAACATTCTGCTATTAAATAAAAGCAAACTGATCATGCATCCTAAAAATAGTATCCATTGTTTGCCAATCATAATAAATAAATACATTTTTATATTACACATGTGATTACGTGACTGATTTGCCATAGTTCTAATTTATAAAAAGATTCTGATATGGAAAAGATGGGAATAGGGAAATTATATAATTATAGTATAATCTACATATTTTTGAAAAATATTTTTATAGCTACTGTGAGAGAATCAGTTTTTTAAGGATGTGGCTCTTGTTAGATAGAGTACACTGTAGTTGCGAGCCACACATATCAGGGCATATAGACAGCAAAAACTGTACTAGATGAGTTTAAAACAAACAAACAAACAAACAAAAATGAACATGCAAAGTTAGGTAACTGAGCAATTGGGGAGAATCTTGGAGAAGTTGGGAGAGGACTGTAAATGTGATCAAATTTATATGAAATTATCAAAAAACTAATACAGATGAGAAACAAAAAAATGTAGTGACTATATACTGCGCTTCCACTATGTTCTTGTATGGTAGGAGTCTATTGAAGTGCAAGGATACTATGTTACACAATGCCTATTTGTTGAAGAGGGATTCTCATGGAAACAGCCTACAATCAATTGACATACATATTTAAAACTAATTAAATCATAAAAATAAGAAGATCCAGTTGGTAACAAATTCACAATTTAATGCAGGCAAAGAAAAAATTCACAGAAAAGATATGAAACTTGAAATTTAGTTTTAGACATGCAATTAAAAAATGTTGCTCAGCTTGTTTAAAGAACAAGAAAGGAAAGCAGTGTTGAGTGGTGAGAAAAAATGCAGGAGTTGAAGAGAAGTTAAAAATTTCCAACCTAGTGACTCTACAGCACCAAATTTTACATTTGGAGAAAGGAAGATATATTGAAGCTTTGAATCGTGTTAACTGGGTTAGTACATATGAAAAAATGTAATTAAAACAATTTTAAAAGAAAATAATATAAAACAATAGTAAAGGAAATGAGTTAAAAATTAATTAGTAAAAGTTTGGGAATGTGAGAGAAAAACCCCTCATGTCATAAGATGTATCATCATTTCAAGAACTTTGGGATTAGTATTGTTGCTCTCCTCATGGGGTCACAAACCCTTTCTGTTCCTTCAGTCTTCTCTCTAACTTCTCCATTGGGAAACCCTTGATCATATCAGTGATTAGCTGTGAGCATCGTCCTCTGAACGTGTCAGTCTCCTGGGCATAGGTGGGAGAGGAGATTCTTGGTCCCATGAAAGATGAACACAGAGTTGGGGGAAATGTGAGGGGGAGGGGAGAGAGGGCAGAGGGTAGGTGGGGGCACAGCCTTATAGAAGCATGAGGAGTGGGGATGGGATAAGAGGTTTGTGGGTGGTGGGGGGAAGTAGGGTAAGGGGATAAAATCTGAAATGTAAATATAATACCCAATTTAAAAAAAAAAAAGAACTTTGGGAAACTGTTCATGTGCTGCAATTTTTTCCATGAAGTCTGGAAAAAAACATTAACCACAATTAGGAAAATAAAAACCTAATGACTGCATATGGCCCAGAATGACATGGCAGCATTTAGGGAACGGAGAGACAAAGGAAAGGGAGGAGAAGAAATGGCCACGTACAAGAAGAGAGAGAAAGACAGAAGCATGACATCACCTGAGACTTATCCCTAGTTTCCAGTGATATTCCTCCTACTGGACTGAGTGTCTTTGAAATTCTAGAGCCTCCTGAAAGAGCACTAACCACTGGGATCCAATGCATGTGCCTGTAAAGGGGTATTTTATATTCAAACTATAGACTGGAAGAAATAATTTTCGCTCTTTTGTTAGAAGAGAAGGGAAATTGTGCTCCTTATGAATTGGCTTATGTGGGTCAAGGTATATGACTTTCATGTTACTTAAAGGCTAGAGTGAAGTCAGAGAGTATAAAAAGTTTAGGTCAATGAAAAAGTTTGACTTTGGATTTCTGCTGGTAAAAAAAAAGACAGTATGGTTTTTGTAAGATAAAAGCTAGTAATGGATTGTTAAGAAAGATAAGAATATGAAAAGGAACAAACTAGAATGCTGTTGAGTAGAAGAAAGGAATTGAGTAAGATTATAGAAAGGTAAGTTTATATATATATAATAATATCTAAAAAATAGAGATCTACAGTAAGAAATCAGATACAGGGTACAACTTTAGAGGAAGGATTAGAAAACAAAAACACTATCCAAGTTATTAACATGAGGAAGACTCATGATAAGAATATTTTTGGATATATTCAGCAAATATACTAAATAAAATATTCAGAACACATTAAAGAAACAATATATTTATTAATTTTCTCAAAAGAGAGTTTGTGATAATTATTCTCACTAAAAGCAATTTAGATCCCACAAGTTGGGAAATGGATCCTGACCTCAGAGGACCACTAATCATTGCCCCATCTGGGATGGATCCAGACTGAGCTATAGTTCCAGCTCCTATTAACAGAGCATCCCATGTGTCTATTCATCAAAGGCAGCTCTCTGGAGAACAGGTACCTTTTAAATTGAAATAATGAAAACAGAAATACTGGATGGGAAAGAGCAAAGAAGGCTGCACTCTAATATACTACTTCATAGAATTATGAGATCATCAGAAAGGTAACATTCCATTCTACAAATAAACACAATAAAGTTAAGGACAATAATAATCATACATATATACAAATAGGTACATTCTTTCATAAATGATGTATAGTGTATCTGTGTATTAACTGAAGTGTAGCGTGATAGACTGATAGCCATTCTGAATTAGATTTGTAATAGCATTGTAATCGGCCAGGACAGATCATACCTGTGTGGAGATATTCCTATTTTTGCTCTATTTAGCTTTAGAATTTGTGAAATCACAGCATGTTTTGTGGAAGGAAAAATATTTAAGACTAAAGAAGAAATGTGTTTTATTTACTAAGATGAAAAGTTGGTGAGAAACAAGACTTCATGGTTTCGAAATAACTAAGCAGGTAGACATGGGAGAAGGTAGACAGTGAGAAATGAGAGGACTCAAGTAAGGGAAAAAAAGGCAATAGGATGTAATTAAATCCTAATTAAAATAAAAATATCAAAAAATTTAAAATAAATGAAAATTCAGTTCTGGCATTTTAGTTCTGTTTTTTAATTGTAGGTTTCAGGCATATTATATGTACAGGAGCAGAAAAAGGTTTTCCTTGGGAGCATTTTAACATTAAAAAATGACTTAATTAGTTGGAAACATGATAAAATAAAGAATCAGGTGCTAGACTTAGGGCTGGATCACTGCAATACCAACTTATGCAAGACTTTGATACTGAGAAATTTAAACTTATAAAGAAGTCAGTTGACCAAATAATTGCATTTCACTAAACAAGATGTGCCACAGCTTTTAAGTTGTGATAAATCAGGCACAATACAATACAATAAATAGGAAAAATACAGAAGAGATTAAATGTAAAATGAAAGTTTCTCAAAGTTAAGATAAAATAAATGGATAGATAGAATTCCATGTGACAAAAACAAACAAAAAGCAACAACAACAAATGCCACAAAACTAATTGTCACCATCAAATCTTGGAAAGACTGCTCTGCCATGTGAAGGACCATGAAGTCTATAGATATCCACAGAAAAGACCAGTGTCGGCTCAAGGCTTCTGAGGAAGGTAAAAACTAAAGAACACACAGTCTAACAAATAAAAACAATATCTTCGGGGTATTCAGATAAGTATTAGACATTTATCTTTCTTGAGATGTAAAGAAAAGTATTCAAATAATGTTGAATAGGATCTTCATTTTAATTTGATAACTATGAAAAGACAATCAATAAATAAAAGACACACCAAATTCACAAATAGGTAGATAATTTTTACTTTATTATATAAATGATAGCAAAGCTTTCTTTGAGTAAATTAGTGATATTCTTGATTTATAATGAGACTTTGCTGCAGGGTACACATTTTAAAGAAGAATATCTAAGGGATTCTGCACGCACACATAACAACAATGAGAATTATCTAACATGATATTTCTGGATTTTCTAGCTTTATTCCTCAATCACTTTTCAGAGTTGTTTGTAACCACCTTAGCAAAACATGCACTCTGTACGAGAAGGACTTCAACCACAAACAGTGGGCAGTACCATCATGGAGCCAGCTAATAAGTCACAACTCTCCCCAAGTACCTTCTGGCTGATGGGCATCCCAGGCCTAGAGCACCTCCATGTCTGGATAGGGATTCCCTTCTGTTCCATGTACATGGTGGCCCTGATGGGGAATGTGACTATCCTGGCCGTGGTGAGAGCAGAGCGCAGCCTCCATGAGCCCATGTTCCTCTTCCTGTGCATGCTGTCTGTCACTGACCTGGTCCTCTCCACATCTACATTGCCACGCATGCTCTGTCTCTTCTGGATGGCAGCCCATGATATCACCTTCGATGCATGTCTTGCTCAAATGTTCTTCATCCACAGTTTCACTGCTATGGAATCCGGCTTCTTCTTGGCCATGGCCATTGATCGCTATGTGGCAATCTGTGACCCACTACGTCATGCCACAATTCTCACCCACAGCCGCATTGCCATGATGGGAGCAATTGTGGTGCTGCGGGGGGTAGGCTTCTTCTCCCCACACCCAATCCTGCTCAAGCAGCTGCCCTACTGCAGAACTCGAATCATTGCTCACACCTACTGTGAGTTCATGGCTGTGGTGAAGTTGGTGTGTTTGGACATAGGTGCCACCAAGCGTTACAGTCTTGGTGTTGCTTTTGGCATTGGCTCTTGTGATTGTTTCTTCATTGCTATCTCCTATGTTTTGATCCTCCGTGCTGTCTTCCGGCTCCCATCTCGAGAAGCAAGTCTTAAAGCTCTAGGCACCTGTGGCTCACACGTCTGTGTCATTGTTGTGTTCTATTCCACAGCTGGGTTTACTTTCCTGACACACCGTTTTGGCCACAATGTGGCCCCCCAAACTCATATTCTAGTAGCCAATATGTATTTATTGGTTCCCCCATTTCTTAACCCCATTGTTTATGGTGTTAGAACCAAGAAAATTCGAGATTATGTTCTTAATACTCTAAAAGTAAAAGGCAGCTGATCATGCTGAAGTTGTTTGAAAGCACAGTAATAGAACTTAAAGGAAAGAATGCTAATAAATAGTCTTTTCTCATTATGAACTTTTAAAGCATAAATATTAGCTTTTAATGAGGAGGAATTACTATACATAGAAGTGGCTCAAATTCTGACGAAATTAGCAGCTGTGATATTTTTGCGTGTACTTTTTTTATAGTAAACTTCTTTAGAACTTGATGATAAGTCAATGCAGTCTTCATTCTTGTTTGTACTTCCAATTTATGCTTTAATTTGGTATAGCAGCTTACTTTTCCATAAAAATAAATTCAAAAGGAAGAAATACATGACCATCTTTAAATGTTCTTCAAGTAAAATGGGCTACTGAAAAATTAATGATCACTGTCAATAGTTGACATGAAAGTTATATATTTGGTTGGGGCCTCTAAATTTGTGATAATATCCTATTTATTTATAAAACTTTTCACATGAGACCTCGACAATAAGCGTAGAGTATGCTTTACAATGATCTCAATGATCTAATAAACAGATACTTAATATTTTTCTATTTTAAGTATGAGTATATGTAATATGGGTATGTGAAAATGAGTAAAGATATCCTCAGAAATACAAGTGTTGGATTGTCTGTAGCCAGAGTCACAGGTGGTTTGTGGAGTGTGGGTTCTGCGATGGGATGCTCAGTCTTCTACACAATCATAAATTAGCCACAGGTCACTTCTCCAGTCCTATTCAACAATTATTTAAATCACCTTGTAATTATAGGCTATTTTCTACTGAAAGGAAGTGTATAGTTTTAATATGACCTAACTAACATATGGCCTCTTTAAACCTTTCATTTCAGTAGACTGGGATTCCATTCATGACTGACTATCTCTACATCCTTGTGAATCATCCCAGAGCTTGCTCAGACCCAATGATCTTGATTTTATTTATTTTTTGTATTCATAAAGTAAAAGTTACTTTCTTCTGTAAGAGTTCTTTTTTAAGTAAATCAGCTTAAAATGTTGAACCATTATATACACACAATATTGAAAATAAAATTATTTTTAAAAAATACATTTTTTTACTGGAACAATTTGAGCAATTGAACATTTACTCTTTATAAAATTTAGCTTTTTTCCTTATTTCTTCCCTTATATGATATAGATGTGCAGAAGAATTCAATAAATATTTGTGAAATTGATGTTGTCCCTATAGTGACTTATATTTTATAAAAATATTGTTTATACCTTAGTTTTGGATAAGGCATGTTGATGTGTTTGAGGTGGCTTTGTATGTATAGCCAAGTTGTCATGTTCACAGATGTGAAAGGACATGGATATGTGTGGAAGCGTGTCTAAATATGTATGTATGTATGTATGTATGTATGTATGTATGTATGTATGTATGGGAGCTAACAGCCAAGAAAAGACAAAGAGGTCATGGAAGTGGGGCCATTAATATCACAAGGATAGAAAATGGGAAACATGAATCAATGTGTCTCTTCAGATAGTATAGGATGTGAAACCATAAAAGAAATAAAGGAATACTCTATGTTGGCTACTGAACAAAGTAAGAGATAATTAAGACTGGGATAGTATCAGGCAAGAGTGAGAAGGCATGAAGACTGTACTCAGCTAAATGCTGGTTGTTAGCTGAGCAAGATAAGTAGTGTGTAAATAAGAAATATACTCAAGCTTGCACTTCAAAAAGATATTATTGGGCCTTAAAACAAAGGAGATGCTGCCTCCTCTTTCAATATGGAAGAATAAAAGAGACAGCATAATAAAAGAAATGAACCCAATCCAGAATTAAAAAAGAAAACTGCATTTTATTTGAGGAATCTAAAATAAACAATAATTAAGAAGTAAAACAATCCTACACAAAAAGATAAAGGCAACTAAGAAAAGCTAAGAGTATGAGAAAGTCATACTAGAAAAATAATCTTATCAAGGGAAGAACACAGCAGTTGGATATTCAATACAGAATAGTCAAAACTGAAAACAAGCCTACAAGTAATATGTATTGACTGAGTATGTTATATTTAGAGATTTATATGTATAGGCATAAATATATGCACATGTAACAATATTTAATGAAAAAAGGAGTCCATGAATTTTAAGAGATCAAGAAGGTGTATGTGAGAGGGTTTGGAGGGGAAAAAAGCAAGGTGGAATGATGTAACTATATTATAATGTTAAAATTAAAAGAAATACATTTTCAAAAAGAGCATTAAACAGAGAGAAGAGAAGAAACAGTTCCTAGGGTGGCCTACAGTGACAGAGAGACAAATCAAATGGTGCACAGTTAATGGCTATGAAGGGTAGGTCAAGTATTGATGTAAAGAAATACTATCTACAATAATCAGATATTATAAATCTGAGTTTCATGTGTTTTAGGTACCTTTCTCTAATAGTTATAGTAATCCTTTCAACTTCATTAAATACTTCACAATGGGTAGCATTGCATTATACAAGTTAACTTTATAAATACATATACTTAAAAAAAAGATTTTTGTATCCACAGTGTTGTAAATAATGGTGAGATATATATGGAAGAAATGAGTGAACAAGAAGTCATAAGAGAATGTTCACTGTCCAGAAAGATAATAAAGATCCAGATTATTCATGATGACCAAAAAGGTATTTTATTTCCTTGAGTATCATTTACCCTTGGCACTGTTATTTTAGGTCTAAGAATTCACAGTTGACAATTTATGAAAAACCAGTCTGTGTGTCTGTTTCTGTGTGTGTGTGTGTGTGTGTGTGTGTGTGTGTGTGTGTGTGTGTGTGTGT